>CM046043.1:27271467-27287764 GCA_025215565.1 Flaveria ramosissima | reverse complement strand
TAATTTGGCATCCCTGATGTGGCCACAAAAGACACTTTGGTTCGGCAACCCTAACTAGGGCATCTAAGATCACCTCGGCAACCCTAATTCGCAAGAGTTGCTCACGGTAGCCTTAACCATCCACAAGCAACCCTAATCGGACAAACACATTTGGCAGCCACATTCTCATTCGGCAGCCCTCTTTGGCAGCCACATTCGGCCGCAACACTTGGTTCGGGAGCCTTAGTTAGGGCGTCCCTAATGTGGCCACAAAGGCCACTTACGGTAGCCTCTTATTCGGCAGCCGCAACCCTAATTTGCATCACCAAATCGGCAACCACAGTTTGTTCGGAAGCAACCCTAATCCGCATCCGCAAACATTATTGTTGAATTGATTGATGAATTGCTTTCTTTAGATCTTCAATAATTTCAGCAATCTAACCAAGAAATCTAATCAAAATCAATATGAATCCATCAACTTCGGCTCTGATACCAATTGTGTGTTCCCGGGATGAACGAGAACAATGAGCATGGATCTTAGGATTCATATTGATAATAACAAAACTTGAATAATTAGATGCTAAAATATAATAATGATGAACATGATGAAGAACACAAACTTGTTTAATGTTTGATGTTTATTGCTTTGATTTTGAAATCATCATCCATGAAGGATGATGATATGATGTTGTTGGTGATGGACCTAATTCACCCTAACAAGTGGTGAATTATTCACCCTTTACAATGATAATGTATGTTAATATTTATACTAGTCTAGCAATTAAAATAATTACAAAATAAACCCTAGACTAATATTTTGTTGCTTTTGTTCTTCAAATCTTCAACTTCAATAATATTGGAAATCTTCAATTTCTTCAAAGGTAGAATACCCAACAATTCTTAAATGACAAAACTAACTTTCTTTGGACATATCCACTTGCCAGAAAGTCAAAAGTTTTTCAACCTTTTTTCCCATATCACAACCTAAACAAAACATAATTCAACTACGATATAAAAGCACTAGGGAACACGAAAATAACCAATTTCATACATTTTGTTCAACTCATGGCCTTCAATTCCCTTTCTCATGCCCTCACATATCTCCTCAAAAATAGAAAAGCATAACAGAAGATACGGTCTATTAACAACATTATCCGAACCATGCTAGCTCATTCTTCCGTTCCCGCCAACTTTTTGCACTATGCCCTTCAACATGCAACTTATCTCCTAAATATTCTTCCTAGCAAACTCTTAAACAACCTCACACCCACTTATCTACTCTACAACCGTTCTCCATCTCACACTTCAGTCCGTGTCTTCGGCTATCTTGTTACCCTTTTTTTCCTTCCACCACCATTCATACACTCCAAAAACGTTCTACTCCATGCGTTTCCTTGACCACCCTACCGGCTATCGAGGGTATAAGTGCTATAATATTCAAAATCATTAGATAATAGTTTTAAGACATGTTATTTTTGACGAAATTATTTTTCTATTTTCAAACCCTCATCCCACTACTACATCAACCTATAAATTTCTTACTATTTCACCCTCTATCCACCCTTCTTTATTGTTTAGTAGCCTATACCCGTTCTCCACAACCCCTATTACTCGTTCTATAACCCCTATGAATCATACACAAATAGATCAGCCCACTACACAACTTGCACCCACTACACCACCTAACTAGCCCGCTAGACAACCAGACCAGCATACTACACAAACTGATCAGCCCACTTCCTCCTTAAAAACCTACACTAGGCATGCCAAAGTGACCCAACCAGCACCTTTTGAAACCAAAACACCTGTATTGGACTCTTATTGTTCAACAACAACAAACTTTCCTTCCACAAGCAGCATCCACCTATTGCCCCTCATCTTCCCAACCCCCCTCCCACTCTACCAATGATACCCACCACTACACCACCTCCCCAACAGATGATAAACACCCGTAACATGTCAGGAATTAAAACTTTGCCAACCGTTAAGTCTTCAAACTTCCATCACTCTCTCTTCATTCCTCATAACCCACTCGATGCACTCCGTAACCCCGATTAGAACAAGGCCATGACCGATGAATTCCGAGCTCTTATTTACAATAGCACGTGGAAGTTAGTCCCTAGGCATTTGCATATGAATGTTGTGTGTAGCATGTGAATTTAAGGATAAATGCTTCCCCAATCATGTTTGTCTATTGAAGAAATCTCTATATGGTTTGAAACAAGCACCAAGGGCTTGATACCAAAGATTTGCTGATTATGTCTCTACTTTAGGGTTCCGTCACAACAAGAGCGATCATTATCTTTTCATCTACAAAAATATAAGTAATATTACCGACATCTTGTTATATGTTGATGAAATAATTCTGGTCACATCCACTGATGCCCTCAGACATACATTTATGAAATATTTGGCTGCCGAGTTTGCAATGAAAGACTTGGGTCCCATTAGTTATTTTTTGGGGTATCTATGACCAGGCATAAGGATTTTTTGTTCTTATCTCAACAAAAATATACCGGTGAAATAATCAAGAAGGCCGACATGAGCTCTTGCAATGCGGCTAACACCCTGGTGGACGCAAAATCCAAACTTAGCTCAACATCTAATATTCTTCTTGAAGACAGCAACACACATTATCGGCAACTCACGGGGGGCCTTCAATATCTTATCTTTACAAGCATCGATATCAATTACGTGGTTAAGCAAATATGCTTGAATATGCATACCCCAACACTTGTCACTTATATGCCTTAAGTGCATTTACGGTAGGTCAAAGGAACAATCTTACACGGTGTATTCCTGCACAAGTCCTTAGTCAGATCCCTACTATCCTACTACAATGATGTAGATTGGGTCGGTTGCCCTGATACGAGACAATCTACCGCTGGAGATTATGTATATTTGGGAGATAACCTTATTTCTTCGCCTTCGAAACATCTGCCGATTATTTCACGCTCTAGTGCCAAGGCTGAATACCGGTGGGTTGCAAACATCGTTTTCTGAAACATGCTAGTTGCGCAACCTTTTATTGGAGTTTCATCATTTCCCAACTCATCCGAACTTGGTACGCAAGATTTTATTGGAACTTCATCATTCCTCAAATCATATGAATTTGGTTTATTGTGATAGAGTTAGTGCAATTTACCTCTCTAAGAACCCGGTTCAGCACCAACGTACCAAACACATCGAGTTGGACATTCATTTCGTTCATGAAAAGGTTGTCCGGGGACAAGTTTGGGTACTACATGTACCCTCAAGTTTCTAGATTACTGATATCATTACAAAGGGTTTCCCATATGTCTTACTTTATGACTTTCGGAACAGTCTCAACATCCGCAAACCTCTTGTTTCAACTGCAAGGGTATATTAGCCGATACACATGGTGTATAACAGCTATACCATAGTTGGTCAAGCTAAAGTATATGAATAGACTTGTTCAGTCAAGTTAGTATATAGGAACTGATTTATTATGTTATGTTCAATGTTGTAATCCTATCCTTAAATAGTTTAGGAACATATTTGTGTATATATATACGGGACTGATGTGAATGAAAAGGTCAAGCTTGAATTCATCCTCTTATAGGTACAACAATTCCTTACTATTTTTTTATCCAATTGCATTTTCAGGTTTTGATTGTTTTTTTTTGAATTCTATATGTATCATATCATAGTGTTAGATTGAAGTATAATGAGTGTTGGTAGAGATACTTTATTTCATGTGTGTGTTTAGTTGGTTCAAGATCTATACAAGCACGTACAATGTTTACTTGATTATGGTCAAGTGCGTTATATGTTTGTGTAGGGTTGAGATGAGATTTGGATTTTTAAATCTGACTTTTTTTCTATACAACAATTTGATGCAGCATAGGGTAAGCTTAAGGAAATACAAGAAAGGTCTAGATCCAATAGCCAGACTATCTATTAGTAAAATTAATCATTTTTACACATTCTCTGTAATGGGTAACTATTGCTAATGATGTAGAACTAGCTTGCATTCTGTGTTTATTTCGCATCAAATAAGGTTTATTGATTTCACATTATGATTTGTTTTGATTTCATATATGAAGAAGTATATAAGCTGTACAAAAAGAGTCTAGCTAGCTGTACAAAAAGAGTCCAGCTAACTGGTTGAAAATCTACACTCAATGCTGTAATAATATTAACAATGCTTATATATATAACATCAATTATGATAATATGCTAGCTTTCCTAATCATCTGTTGTAGTTATAGTTATAATTATGTTTTTAACTAACTGATGCAGTCGAAAACAGAAAGATATATAATTGAGTCTGCTGATTCAACGATAATACCAGGAACAATTCTGCTAACTATCGTTGATTCACACAGAATACCGATAACCAGGGTTTACACTAACACACATTGTGATAGAGACAAAAACAGATATTTTTCATAAACTTCAATAATAATTCACCAATTTCTTACAAGTATATAAAGAAAGGAAACCAAAGTCGAATGGGTCACTAAACATAAACGGGCAAAAAACTAGGGCAAATGTAAAGTCCAACAAAATGTAAAAATAAGACAAAAATTAAAATAACTTATAAAATAAGCCATTTTTGGGCCGAAACGATGACCCAAGCCGCCTACGGCTGTTTGTGAAAACGTGCTCCTCGGTCCAACGGTCGTTTTGACTGGTCGCAGGCCCAAAACGGAAGCTTCTAGCCCAAATTATGGTCATTTCAGTGAAGTTCCTTTTGATAAGCGATCTTGAGCCTCCAAAAAAACTAAAGCTTGCTCATTCACACTTGGACCCACGATTATATGTATTTTTAACTCATAGATATATAATCTTAAATAAATATTAAATACTATGTTCATAAAAACTTAACTTTTAGGTATCATACTATTCTATTTTTTGGGTTGCACTTAAATATCTTGAACTTAACTCTCATGTTGAGATTATTAATTGACGACAAGAAAAGTTAAACGGTTAACAATATTTATTTATGCATCAAATTATTTTAGTATAACTTTTTTTTTTCTCCATTTGATTAAACACAAGCTAGAGTAGCCATATGATGCTTAATAATTCGGGCGAATTTGGAATTTTAAATCTGAATTTGAGTATGACCCGAAGTCAAATAAGAATCATATTATTCTATTCTAATAAGCTTATTTGAATTACCTAAACCCTAAACCCTATGGTTAAATGTGAATTAAATTCACATTTAAGTCGTCATCTCTATTTAATTTAATATATATTAGTGATTAAGTAAATTTATTGAATCTAATTAAAAAAATTTTTAATTATATTAAATGTCATTCTCTAACCCATATTTTTGACACATGTCATTTTTTCTAGACATTCTCATATAATTTCCCTCCAAAATGATATTATAGTAATTTAAACATTAAACTAATTTCTCTCTTTTATTAAAAATAATTTTATTAAATGTTACATTTCTCTATCTCATCTATCTTTTTTAGGATCAATTGCATATAAACCCTTATAAACATCACTTAGATGCATATATGCAGGACCGTTTAAGGGCTTAAGCACAATTACAACACAACAACACAATGAGGAGAATAACTAAGCTCTAATCAAACAGTGAACTGGGTAACCAAAGGTGATACAAAGAACACAAGTAAAGCAAGAGACAGAACAAGAGAATATGGGTTTCAAGGAGGCAGTATATTGCTTTCTCAAGTTCTTTTACAAGTGTTACAAAGCAAAAGAAAAGATACAAGAACTTGAAATACTTATACTACAACCTACAGCCGGCTATACTTTGAAAGCCAGCTGGATACAATTGACTAGACACTAACAAAATCAATTGTAGGATCAAAAGGCATATCTGCCTTTTGACCTTGTGACTATGACATGCCATAGCTCACATCCTTATACAATACAAAAAGGATAAAGTACATAAAGTGGAAAGTTGAATACTCAAGACCTCAATGTACAGTTACCAAAAGCAAGGCCCTTTCACCAACTCATGTAAGTTGGTGACTTTACAGAGATGCAGCGGAAAAGGTGCTTTATGGAACAGTACATCAGATAAAGCATGTGTACTAAAGTCTTCGGAAGAAATCTGTCTTCATAGGATGAGGCTTCGGAAGACTTTGTCTCTGAAGCTTCGGAAGACTTCATGTTTGGCTTCGGAAGATATTGGTCTTGGCTTCGGAAGATTTTACACTTAGAGTATTTTCTAATGCTTTGTGTAAAACTTCCGAAGCATTCTTCACTTCAGTACTTAGTGCATGTTGCTGAGACACTTAGGCTGTTTTGGGTTGCATCAGACTTCAGGAATCCTTACAAACTCCCCCTAGGCTGATGCTACCAAAACACTTGGAAGATCTTCAAATGTTGGTAGTCTTCAGTACAATCAGGACCATTCCTTTCTTCATGAGATGGTCAGGATCATCAAGACTTTCATAGTATCTTCTCATCTCAAAGAGATCATGCAGAGGTAAGTTGATTATGTCTTGCCATGAGTAGACATTCTCAACACCTTGATCTCTGATAACAGTCCATCTCTCTGGATTGGTAGAGTAAGTCCAGGACAAGATGGGTGTCTCACTAGTTAGAGGAGCCACTTGAATAGGAGTTGATTGGGCTGCCTCATCATGCACTTCCTCAGGTTGATCTGATTCAGCCTGAGGTGCAGAGGTAGATGACTTTGGCTTCTTCTTCTTTGTCTTTGGTTTAGAAGCCATCCTCTTCTTCCTCTTGGTTGTCTTTAACTGAGAAGACTGGTCTGCAGCACCATGTTGATCATCAGTGTCTTTCTCAGTTGGGTGTTCCTCCCTCACAGGTTCAGAAGGAGAGGGAGTTTGACCCTGCCTAGGATCAGAAGATGAAGCTTGCTGGGGCTCAGCTGGAGGTGCTGGTTGAGGTGTCTCTGGTTGTTCAAACTTGACCTCCACTTCAGGTGGGACTTGACTTGGAAGAGAGTGCAAGTCAATAAGTTCTCCACTCTTAATCTTCTGCTTGATCACCCTAATATGCTCATCCATAGTGGATAGAGACATGGGGCCAAGTCTCCTTCCGGAGAATCCATACAGCTTCAAGAAGCTCACCATTCTTTGTCTGTCAGCAGACTTCTTTGCATTCTTTTGAATGATGGCCCTTGACTTTGCAGCTTCTTCCCTTAGTTTCCTTTTGGTTGTCTTTCTTTCCTTGACTAACTCAAGCTCAAGTTGCTTTAGATACTCGAACTCAATGAAGTCATAGGACAAAGGAGAAGTGCATCTGCCTGATAGAAGCCTGTGGCACTCAGGTAGTTGATCATCTTGATCCTATCTTCCTCTTTATCTACCTGAGGTTCTTGTGGAGCCACATCTTCCTGTGCAGGACTTTCTTGAACTGGTGAGAGAGTAGGAGCATGCTTGTAAAGTCTTTTCTGTCTCTTCTCCTCTTTGAGTTGGAGAAGTATCATTGCAT
This sequence comes from Flaveria ramosissima, assembly GCA_025215565.1. Lineage (NCBI taxonomy): Eukaryota > Viridiplantae > Streptophyta > Magnoliopsida > Asterales > Asteraceae > Flaveria > Flaveria ramosissima. Next base: position 27,280,375 of record CM046043.1, on the reverse strand, counting down.
CCTCTTTCTCCTTCAACTCTCTTGACACTTCTCTGTCAGCCAGTTCATTTAGTTCTTCTAAGGGGAGGGAGATGATCTCATCAATGTCATAGTTCCTGGTCTGTAAGTAGGTAATCCTGACTGCCCTTAACTCATCATCCTGAGTATTTGGTCTGGGGGCAGCCCTGATTGCAGCTTGCATGAAGCTAGATGACCCAGTGGAACTTTCTCCCCTTAGTCTCCTTTTCCTCTCTCTCTCTTCCTCCTCAATTTCCTCAGGAGTCATTATCCTTTTCCCTTTGTCACCAACAGACCTTTGTGACTCAGGGTGGATTGAGCTTGGCCTTCATTGCTTGGAGTAGCTTCCATGCTCTGGCCAGAGAGAGGCTGAGAAACACCTTCACCAGCAGGTGTCTCAGATGGAGTTTGGACCTCAGCAGCAGTTGTTGATGATGAGACAGGGGTCTCAGGTTCTGTCACTGGGCCTTCAGTCAAGGTTTCCCCTATGAAACTAATCTTAGGGTCCACCTCAACATCCAGTTGACCGATGACATTGCCTGATTCCCTAAGTCTCCTTCTTAGAGAGAACTCTGCAAGGATCCTGTCTTGGATTCTTTGAGCCAGCCTGTCAGCTTGTCTTGAATTGCTTGGATTGACAAGTGGCAAGTTGACTAAATCCAGTCTTTCATAAAAGCTCAGGCTTTGGAATTGAAAAACTTCTTGTTGGCCTTGAACTCTTTGAAGTATGAGGGCTCTCCTGTCATCATCATACCTCCACCTTATGATGGATTGCCAGTTCCTAGTGGTGGAGATGAGACAGCCTTGGTATACCTTCCTCAAAGAGACTCCTGATGAGAGAGTCTATAGAGTCCACATTAATGTGAACTTGAGGAAGTTGCTGAGAATGCACAACAGCAAGTGAGGATGGTGAGTCCTCTATGTCCATTCTCTCTGAAGAACTCCCAGGTTCTGTGGTTGTAACAACTTCTCCCCCTTTTTGGTAGCATCACCCACTTGCATAGGTGAGCTGGAGGATAAGTCAATCACTTCCACAGGTTCTTGTGTTCCTGGTTGAGCTCTCCTTAAAGGTCTCCCAGCTAGTTTTTCCTGCAGATATGAAATCTGGAGTTGCTGATCATTGACCCTGTTTTGCAGGGTAGTCACCTGAGATTCCAAGTGACTAACCTTAGAGACTAGGTAGGTGCATGTTTTTGACAGTTTTTGCACCTTAGTCTCAAATTCCCCTCATCTTCATCAGAAGATTCATTGGGGGATGAGATGATTGGACCAAAGTCCTCTCTCTCACCACCAGCTTGAGTTTCTTGGCTGCTGGTTTTCCTCTGCTCACTGGCAGCCTCAGTTGAGATGCCAATGGGCTGAGTTGCCATGGTTGAGGTCTTAATGATGTAATCACTTTCAAAAGTGAGAGCCTCTTCCATATGGACATCCTGAACAGGTTCAGAAGTGTCCACCTCAGTAATAGGTGACTGATGGGGGATAGACTGAGGAGAGTCAGAGGTACTCATCTCTCTTTGAGTAGGGGAGGAGAAGAGAGACTCATGGTACTCACTGAATCCTAAGTCTTCATCAGTTTAAAAGGATAGGTTGGGAATTGGTTGGTTGAGATCCAAAGGCTGGGGATGGTAGCTGTCCCCTGAAGGTTGTCCACTTGAGTGTTGAGACTCAGAGTGAAGGCTTAAGGTTGTTGGGCTATTGAGCTCATCAGGGTGAGCTTGAGGAACCTCAGCCCTGATAGGTGAAGTAATGGGAGTGGTTTGCTCCTCAGGAGAAGTGGGAGCTCTAGTGTCCACTTCTTCCTGTAAGGTTGAGTATTTGGGGGCCTGCACAGACTCAATAGCCTGAGCAGGGGTTCGTTTGGATTTTCTTTGGTAGGTGAGGGTGATTTCTGGTTTTTAATGGTAAGGACAAAAGAGGTGTGGGTTCAACACTAGCTTGTGTTGCTAGGTTGTCACCTTGAGCAATGAGCTCTAACATTTTTGGGACTAGGGCTGTTTCTACCCCAGAGAAGCCTACAGTTGGCTTCTTCATTATTTTAAAGATGCCGGGCTTCATCTGTCCCAATTTAAGAATATTACCTGTTTCCCTCAACTGTGAGCCCAGTTCACAGTTGAGAATGTGTTGAACATATCTAGGAAACATGTAATACTCTAAGGAGTCTAAGTTTGCAAGTAAATTAGTATAAACAAATTGTGAATACCTGAACTTGACTCCCTGAACCATTCCATGAACTATAAAGGAGAGATCCTCAGGAATCTGGTCCCATCCACCATGCTTGTTTGACAAGCTGTGGATAACCACATGGAGCAGGAATTTCCATTGGGATGAGACCTTCCCTTTCCTAAAGGTCTTTACAGAGAAATCTCCCTCATAGCCCATCTGCTCAAAAGAATGATTAACAGCTTCTTTTGGGAAGGACACCTCACCTTCTTCATCATCCAGCTGTAGATGTTGGTTAATGATGGCCGGAGTGATGAAGATTGTCCTCCCTTGCACTGTGGCAGACAGTGCCTTCTCCCCATCCATAATGACCTCTTGGCAGGTCTTCCAGAATTCAAGCAAATGATCCTCATATAGAGTAGGATCAATGGTTAGGGAGGTGAAATAATTTGACAGAGTCAAGAATTGGCAAATCTCTGAGAAACTTGCATCTTTCTCAGAGCTTAACAGAGCAACTTGATTATGTTGCCTGTGTAGTTGCATGGAGAAATCAGGGTTGTTTCTGCGGTTAAGGTTGGCCATTTCAGAAGCTTAAGGGTGAAGAAAGGTAGAAAGCAAAGGCGGTTTAGAGAATTAGGTTAGAGAAACAGTAGAATTGAGGAAGATAGTGGGAAAGAGGGGGAACCGTTGGGTATTTATATGAAAAGGGATTTGAACCAAAGTTAATGAAAGAGGATAAACTTTGAAATCCGAAAGTCGGTCCCACCTCTGAAAAGGTAGTTTACTTTTGCTCAAAAAGTAGTTTTCTTGGAATTCGAAAAGCTTCCGAGGTTTATTTGTCTTCGGAAGTTTTGATTTAAAAAGCTTCCGAAGCTAAAATGGCTTCGGAAGATTTTCCTGAGAGTCTTGATAATTTATGCTTCGGAAGAGAAATAAACCCTTGAATGCTTTGTATGAAATAAACAAAGCTTCCGAAGGTTAATTTTGCTTCGGAAGGAAAAGGTTCTTGAAAATAAATAAGTGTCTGAGATAAGAATTTTAAGCTTCGGAAGATGAATTTGACTTCTTCCGAAGGTAAAATCTCTTAGACAGTTATTTATTTTGAAGACATGTTTTTCTTCCGAAGATAAAATTTTATCTTCCGAAGTATCAAAAATTTTCAAGAATCTAAGGAAAGTCTTCAAAAAGAATTTTACATCCAAAGAAAACATGAGCTTATGAAAGTGATGAACTAGACAACTTAGGACACACATATTTTAAGAAGAAATAATTAGAATTAGTTTTAAAAAGTCTACTCAAAGTTAATCATCCCAATAGCTGATATCAGATACTTAAATCTCTGTTCATCAAAAGCTTTGGTGAACAGATCAGCATATTGTTCATCTGTATGAACTTTGACTAGTTTAATTAATCCTTTTTCATAGTTATCCCTTATTAAATGATACCTGATGTTGATGTGTTTGGTCCTTGAGTGCTGCACAGGGTTCTCAGTGATAGAGATAGCACTATTGTTGTCTATGTGGATAGGAGTCTCTTTGAAGTTAAATCCATAGTCCAGCATCTGATTTTGAATCCAAAGCACTTGAGCACAGCAGCTTGCAGCAGCAATGTATTCAGCCTCAGCAGTTGATGCAGACACACAGGATTGTTTCTTGCATTGCCATGAGACCACCCTTCCACCAAGGAATTGACATCCCCCAGATGTAGACTTTGCAGTCATATTGCAACCACCATAATCACTATCTGTATAGGCATACAGATTGAAATTTGGATTCTTTGGATACCATAGACCAAGTGTTGAAGCACCTTTGAGGTATCTTAAAATCCTTTTCACAGTGATTAAGTGAGACATCTTAGGGTTGGCTTGATATCTTGCACAAATACATGTAGCAAACATGATATCAGGCCTGCTAGCTGTAAGATACATAAGAGACCCAATCATAGCCCTGTATAAGTGCTCATCTACACACTCCCCCTCAAGATCTGGACCAAGGGAGTGGTTTCTGGCTATGGGTGTCTTAGCAATCTTACAATCAGTCATATTGAACCTCTTGAGTATGTCTTGAACATACTTTGACTGACTTATAAAGATGCCATCTTCAACCTGCTTCACTTGAATTCCCAGAAAGAAGTTGAGTTCTCCCATTGAACTCATCTCAAATCTATCTTTCATCAGCTTCTCAAAGTCTTTGCAGAGCTTTGGATTAGTTGAACCAAAGATGATGTCATCAACATATACTTGAACCAGCAATAAGTCATTTCCCTGTCCTTTGATGAAGAGAGTTCCATCTATAGTACCTCTTCTGTATCCATGCTTACAGAGATACTCAGATAGTGTCTCATACCACTTCCTGGGTGCCTGATACAGCCCATAAAGAGCTTTGTCAAGCTTGCAGACATAATCAGGATGATCAGGGTCTACAAAACTAGGTGGCTGTTTGACATAAACCTCCTCATCAATCACTCCATATAAGAAAGCACACTTTACATCAAGTTGGTAGACCTTGAAGTTCTTGGATGCAGCAAATGCCAGGAATATCCTAACAGCTTCTAGTCTTGCTACAGGAGCAAAGACATCAGTGTAGTCAATCCCTTCTTCTTGTGTGTATCCTTGAACAACTAGTCTTGCCTTGTTCTTGATGATGATTCCCCTATCATCCTTCTTGTTTCTAAAAACCCATTTGGTTCCAATGGTAGTCTTCCCATGAGGAAGAGGACAAAGGTTCCAAACTTTCTGACTTTTGAATTGAAGCAGCTCTTGTTGCATAGCTTCAACCCAACTTCCATCCTTTAGAGCTTCATCAACTTTCTTGGGCTCTATCTGAGATAAGAAACAAGAGTGAAGGCAAACATTTGCTTCATGGGTTTTCCTCTTGTTCTTACCCCTGTGACAACATCTCCAATGATGTTTGTGGTGGGGTGAGACTTGTGGATCCTTAGCTGAGGGATCACAGCAAGTTGTTGAGAAAGATCTAAATTTGAGAAATTTAAATCTGGTCTTGAAGATTCACCCTCCACATTATCACACTTATCAAGATTAACTTGATCCAATGAGTGTGAGACATCATTGATGTTGTCATCTATGGTATGGTTATTAGCATCAAGAAATTCCTGATCACTATCACCATCACCATTGTTGTCTTCTACAAGTGAGGTGTCTTTATCTGGTTGAGAGGCCTCTGAGCTGGAATTTGAAGGCATGCCAGATGTATCAGCTGAATTTGTCATTGTTGTGCTGATAGAAACCTCATTTGCTGAAGTAGTTCCAACTGGAGCTGAAGATGTATGAGTTGAAGGTCTTCCTAGCTCAAATCTTGGATCAGGATCACCTGTATTTAGATTTTCTGCAGATCCTGAAACATGCTCACAATATTTGTTAAAACAGTTGGTAACTAAATCAAGATCAAACAGCCAATCCGGACCAGAACCAGCCACACAAGGAGTGTGCTCATTGAAAGTCACATTGGCTGACTCCTCAACAATTCTAGTTCTGAGATTGTATACTCTATAAGCTTTAGCTTGAGAAGAGTATCCAATGAAATGTCCATCATCTGATTTCTCAGCAAACTTGGCAATTTGATCTTTGGTATTCAAGATGGTGCAGGACATCCAAATGACCTGAGAAAACCAATGAAAGGTTTCCTCTTGTGCCAAAGTTCATAAGGAGTCTTACCATGTGTCTTAACTACTAAAACTCTGTTTTGCACATAGCAAGCAGTATTGACTGCCTCTGCCCAGAAGGTGATAGGCAGTTTAGAGTCAGACAACATAGTTCTTGCAGCTTCAATAAGTGTCCTGTTTCTCCTCTCAGCAACTCCATTTTGCTGAGGAGTCCTGAGAGCACTATATTGTCTTGTAATACCCTTTTCATCACAAAATGCATCAAGGATTTGGTTCTTGAATTCAGTTCCCTGATCACATCTTATGGTTTTGACCTTGTGATCATATTGATTCTCAACTTTTAAGATGAAATTCTTCAGAATCTCAGGGGTTTCATCCTTAGTTCTAAGGAAGAAGACCCAAGTGAATCTTGTAAAATCATCTGTGATCACCAGACAGTAAGAGGTCCTTCCTAAACTCATTACACTGGTGGGGCCAAAGAGATCCATATGTAACAAGTGTAGGGGAGTAGTGATGGAGTTCTTTTCCTTAGGCTTGTGAGATACCTTGTGTTGCTTCCCTTTCAGGCATGCAACACAATGATCATCACTAGTAAACTCTTTCTTTGGCATTCCAGTTACCAGATCATGTTTAATTAATTTATTCATGTTCTTAAAGTTTACATGGCACATTCTTTTATGCCATAGGAAAGACTCATCACTATTTGCTTTAGATAGAAAGCATGAAACTTCTCCTGAGGGAGATGTTTCTTGCAAATCCATCTTGTACATGTTCCCTTTCCTGGGGGCTCTGAGCAGGATATGCTCATGAGGAATGACCACACCAGGTTTGAGAACAATGCACTCATGCTCAGTAAAGAGCATGTTATGACTCTGATCACAAAATTGGGATACACTCAGAAGATTGTACCCAAGCTCCTTAACAAAGTTTACCTTCTCAATGCTGAGCTTACCATTTGTGACCTTGCCCCTTCCAGAAATGTAACCACCTTCATCTCCTCCAAAAGCAACTGGTCCTCCATCAATTCTCTCAAAATTATGGAGTAGAGACCTATTGCCTGTCATGTGCCTGGAACAGCCACTGTCAATTATCCAGACATTCCTGTTGGTCTTGAGCTGTTCCTGCACAGAGAAAATGATTAGTTACATTTGGAAACCCAAGCCTTACTTGTCTTGGGCTCATTAATAGTAATAGAAGGTAATGCAACAGTAATAGATCCTATGGTTGTACTATGGGGATCTTCAGCTGTTGTTGATGGAGGAAACCTCAGTCATTTGGTCTTTCTTAGACTTCCACACCACCTTTGGAGTCTTGGACTTGACCTTCAAAACCTTAGAAGCTTTTGGAACTTCACAAGTTTTGATGACTGATCCTTCGGAAGAATCTACAGTCACTGCAGCAGACTTTAGTGCTTCGGAAGAACTCCTTTCTTCCGAGACCAACTTTGCTTCCGAAGGTAATTTTCCATTTACCTTCTTCTTTGATTTGGAGCTTCCGAAGGAAACAGACTTTCCTTCCGAAGCTTGAAACTTCTTGAGACTCTTTGAAGTCTTTTTTTTAGTCATGTGGATAGTACTTTTAGGATTGTATGGGCAATCCTTAGCAATGTGAGAAGTACTTTCACACATAACACATAACATTTTCTTCTTCAAAGAAGTCTCCCTTTGAGAGCAAGACTGGCTTTGGTCACATCCCTTCTCCACCTTCATCTTGGGCTCTGATACCAATTGCAGGACCGTTTAAGGGCTTAAGCACAATTACAACACAACAACACAATGAGGAGATTAACTAAGCTCTAATCAAACAGTGAACTGGGTAACCAAAGGTGATACAAAGAACACAAGTAAAGTAAGAGACGGAACAAGAGAATATGGGTTTCAAGGAGGCAGTATATTGCTTTCTCAAGTTCTTTTACAAGTGTTACAAAGCATAAAGAAAAGATACAAGAACTTGAAATACTTATACTACAACCTACAGCCGGCTATACTTTGAAAGCCAGCTGGATACAATTGACTAGACACTAACAAAATCAATTGTAGGATCAAAAGGCATATCTGCCTTTTGACCTTGTGACTATGACATGCCATAGCTCACATCCTTATACAATACAAAAAGGATAAAGTACATAAAGTGGAAAGTTGAAGACTCAAGACCTCAATGTACAGTTACCAAAAGCAAGACCCTTTTCACCAACTCATGTAAGTTGGTGACTTTACAGAGATGCAGCGGAAAAGCTGCTTTATGGAACAGTACATCAGATAAAGCATGTGTACTAAAAGTCTTCGGAAGAAATCTGTCTTCATAGGTTGAAGCTTCGGAAGACTTTGTCTCTGAAGCTTCGGAAGACTTCATGTTTGGCTTCGGAAGATATTGGTCTTGGCTTCGGAAGATTTTACACTTAGAGTATTTTCTAATGCTTTGTGTAAAACTTCCGAAGCATTCTTCACTTCAGTACTTAGTGCATGTTGCTGAGACACTTAGGCTGTTTTGGGTTGCATCAGACTGCAGAAATCCTTACAATATATATATGTATACATATATATATATATATATATATATATATATATATATATATATATATATATATATATATATATATATATATATATATATATATATATATATATGTATACATATATATATATATGTATATGTATATATATCTATGTATATATATATATGTATATGTATATATATACATATGTATATATATATATGTATATATATACATATGATATGTATATGTATATATATGTATATATATACATATATATATGTATATATATGTGTGTATATACATATATATATGTATATATATGTGTGTATATACATATATATGTATATATATGTGTGTATATACATATATATGTATATATATATATATATATACATATGTATATGTATATATATATATGTATATATATGTGTATATATATATACGTGTATATATATATGTGTATATATATATATACATATATATAGATATATGTATATATATAAATATGTATATGTATATATATGTATATATATATATATGTATATATATATATATATATATATAAATATGTATATGTATATGTATATGTATATGTATATGTATATGTATATGTATATATGTATATGTATATGT
>CM046043.1:26921467-27266467 GCA_025215565.1 Flaveria ramosissima | reverse complement strand
ATATATCAATATAAATAATATTCTACCTATAAGCAATTAACATGTTTATGTCCAAGAGCCAAGCTAAACAAACGTGGACTTAGGCTTGTTTATTAATTTTGCTCTAATATATTGTGTTTAAGGCCCATCAGACCTATTTAAGTAGAGCTCGCTTTGAATTATAAAACTAGCATATTTTAAGCATTTTATAAGTTTCTAATGACCCATCTACATCTTTACTAAAAGCATACACCATGGACCACTTCGTGAGCAAATGAAAAAACCCTTCAATTAAGTAGACATCAAGAAAAACACACACATGGACCAAACAATGCGATACAAAGCATCCCAAAATTCCGTAAGATCGATTCCAATATCTAAAATAATAATAGTTAAAAGCAAAGGAGAAATCCTTCGATTAGACATGCATTAAACCCCAACAAAAGCACACAGACCAAACAACCCGATTCAAAGTAATCCCCAAATTGACAAATCTAATCGAGAGCTAACATTATTAAACACACTATAGAATAAAGGCTAAGGTGCAGTCGTCTATGCCAAGAAAGGAAGAAGAAGAAGAAGAACCAAAAGCACATAACAAAGCTTGGAATTAGGCATGCATTAAAGCACACCAAAAGCACACACAAAGAAGAAACACCAAATTTCAAGCAGAACACAGACAGAAATACACGAGGAGGATGAAACTTACACAACAGAACAATGACAAGAAAAGAGATTAAAGTGAAGCATAGTGATGAAGTACCGATTCCTGAGATGAAAAATCTTACAATGAGGACCACATACCACGTCAACACCAAGAAAACCTAAATCTTTGAAGTGAACCTTGCTAATAAATAAATGCAGCAATGTACATATCGTGTTCCTAGGACTACTGAACAACCTACTTCAAAACCTCATATGAATTCTCTGTTTATTAGTAAAAAAATCACTCAACTGGTTCATACATTTCCTGTCATCCTATGCCTACCAGATAAACATAAACCGCTGACCAAAACTAAAATTGCGAAGTATGAGCTAGAAAACACCTAGGGAAGTTGGTCCATGTCATTACCATCTAACAGAAAGATCATGAATTCAATAAGTGGTTATACCAAATAATGAGAATTTGATAAAATCTTTAACCATATTCATACATTCACACGAATATGTAAGTGCAAAATGATGAGATTAAGAGGATTTGTATGAAATTAGATCCTGAACCGAGAAATAGCTGCACAATTGTTGCATTTGCTGGTTTGGTTTCCGACCACCACCTTACAACCTAATTTAAACCATGTTTAGAGCTAATAGTCGACGAAAAAACAACCCAAACAGTCGGAAATGCAATTGGAACAAACTTGACTTACCTAATATGTCATGGTGGCTTGAGAATCACCAACCTACATAGATTTAAGAGATGCAAGCCTTGATGAATTCATCATAACCTCACCAAAACCCTAGGTTCGGTCGCTGGTAGTTCAAGTCACCGGGTAACCATCACTACCGTTGTCATCTAGTTAGGGTGGATGCCTGGAGGTCAAGGCCAGCACCACCCCTGTCGTTAATTTCTCCCTCTCTCTAGCTCTCCGATCTGAATCTCTTTCCCTCTCACTCAAAATTCTGAAATTAGGAAGCATGAATGCATGTGTGTGGATTGGGAAAGAAGAAAGAAAAAAATGGTGGGGTGCGTACCAGGAAAGCCACGTGTGTCTAGCTTTGCAGACGATGATAGCACCGCCCAAGTGAACCAATCAGAGACAACCATCTATTATAATTACTGTTCATTCTATTTGTTTTTAAACATATAGGTAATTTGTTGAATATCCAAAATGCCCCTGAAAAAAATTATGATTATATTTATTATAAATATAAAAGAATGTAATAGTTATATACTTAAGTATTTAAATAAACTAATATTTATTTAAATAGTATCTAGTTATAAAAATATAAATTAAAATATAAATTTATATATTAGTTTAAAGTATTATTAATAAGATAATATTTAATTCATTGAAAAAAAGAATTTATATTATTAAATAATATATTACTAATGTATATTAAATAATGTATTAATCATAACAAGTTTGTTAAATGGGGGCAAATTTGGAACTATAGCGTAGAGCACTTGTATCCTAAGCTTAATAAGTTGTATTACTTGTCTTAAATTTTGAGTAAAATGACATTTGTGTCCCTCACTCATCCTTATATAAAGTACTAGTGGAAGTGTACGCGCGTTGCTGCGGGTGTATTTTTTGTCTTATGTTCTTTAGTTCATCTATATGATCATTTTTAATGTTTGATATCTGAATATTTCTTGAGAATGCAAATGATTATCGGAACTAATGACTTTAGAAAGATGTTGCAGGATCGGGTTTTGTTAGTAAAACACTTAGTTTTTCTCTCAATACTCACTTGTAACATACTCGGATCAGATGAAGTAGAATCTCTTCTAAGAGTTGATAATAATATATTAAGTAGCAAAGAACACAAAGAAATAATTTTCAAAGTACTTGTATATGTTACTTCTCAACTCAAAGTATTACAAGAGTCTTACAAGCATATTACATGAGTTACAATGAGAAACTATATATACTAGATCCTACAGCCGGATATACTTTGATACCAGCTGGAAATCTACAACTAAAGCCGGATATACTTTGATACTCAACTCAAAGTATTACAAGACTCTTACAAGCATATTACATGAGTTAAGGTATCTTAGATAACGTATTATCTAAGATATGGTACTCATGACATGTCCATGACTTACCTTTTGTCAGCAACTAAAGTTGGCAACTGTACTAACTGATAAATATGAACAGTGGAATAAATTATGGTCAACTACATGGATTTTGAGAAAACGCCATGCAGTATAACAGAGGTCGTCAGCGGAGTGTCAGAGAGACCATACTTATGTTCACTGGTTCATAGTAGTATCTTCCGAAGGTTAGTTGGCTTCGAAGAACAAGTTCTTCCGAAGCCACTTATACTTCGGAAGAGGCTACTTCTTCCGAGGCTTGAGGACTTCTTCGTATCTTCATACTTCGGAAGTTGACTTCTTATCTTTTCTTCTAAGTCTTGAACTTCGGAAGTGAATACTTTGTCTTCGGAAGTTGGAGTTTTCCTTCGGAAGATGATCTTGCACTTTGTCTTCGGAAGAACTCCAATTTTATTCGGAAGTTCAACACTTTGCTTCGGAAGTCCTATATTAGTTGCACCAAAAATAGTCTAAGTGATTTGGTTTTGGTTGCACCAGCCTTTCTAGATCCAACAAACTCCCCCTAGGATGATGCTAACAAAACCTCACTTGTTTCTTCTTCTTAAAACCTTCAGCGCCAGGGACAGAAGATCCTTGTCTGTTTCTTTGTTCTTCCCTGAAGTGGTGCTGAGAAGTTGTGACCCCCCAGAAGAGAGTTAGTTAACGGGAGTTATAGTCATACTCCCATCTAACTATGGATTCAAGCTCAGGACTCTCAACCATTTGAAGAAAGGCTTTGACTTTGGTTGCTGATCCTTTCCTTTCATCATCCTCTCTCAGTTTCAACTCTTGTTCAATCTTGGTCCTAGCTGTCAGCTCGGCCAGATGAAGACTGCTCAGATGATTTATGATATGAGTAGCTACCTCAGAGTTGGAGGGGTTGGAGAGTGACTTCTCTGCTAACTCAACAATATCAAATCTGCTTAAGTGTAGCAGAGATGAGACATTTAGCCTGTTTAGCTCTCCACTCTCTCCCTCAACAATAAAGTTGTGAGAAGAGTCTTTGAACCTCCACTAGATAATCCTCTTTCTAAGCACAAGGGGTTGACTTGGCACCTTGTCTCCTTTCTTTATATCCAGTAGAGTCACCAGCCTTCTCATTAGCTTCTTTTCTTCTTCATTCAGAGAATCTGAGTTGAGGCCAAAGAGCTTTGCGGCTTGGTCCAATGTTCCTCTGGCATATCAAGAAATTGATCTCTAGTGAAGGAACATGAGGATCCATCAACATAGGTCAGTTTGACAGACTCCTCCTCACAAGAGATATCGCTCAGGGTTGTACAGTTGATGAGCTTTGTCTTGATTGCCTTGAACTCCTCTAATGAGAGATGTTTGGAAGGCTGAGGGGATGGTTTGGGAGGTTGTTGGGTAGGTTGTGGTGTTTGGGTTCTGGCAAGTGTTTTGGGTTGGAGGATGGGTAGTTTAGGTGGTTGAGGTGAGGAAGTTGGTAAGGTTGATGGTGTAGGTTCAGGGGTGTAGGGCTTAGAGGTTGGTTTAGTCTTAATAGGGAATGGAAAAGGTTCAGGTTATGATTGGGTTTGATGTTGGGGTTGAGTGGTTGGTTTGAAGATCATCCCCTGTCCCACCTGCCTTTACGTCTATACATCTCCTTCCTTTTCCCCAAGCGAATGTCAGCCTTTATGTCACTGACATGTCGCTGGAGAGTTTTCTCAGACATTGGACCCACCTGCCTGCCAGAGAAGCCATGAGCCCAAAGATAGTCTTTCATCCAGGCCTTTTCACCTATCTTTCTGGCAGCAACGAGTCCTGCTTCTTCTTCCTTCTTCTTCTTCAACCTCAGCTTTTCCTTAGCAGCTTTCTTTCTCTCCTTCTCCATTTGATCTTGCTCTTTGTTGAAGAGCCATAAGATCGTATCATTGTCATGTGGAGATAGTTCTTCTAGAGAGAAACCCCTGGAGGTTAGGAAAGTTATCCTTTCCCTCCTAAGCTGCTGATCAGCTTCTTTTTTCTCCTTCTCTCTCTCCTCCTCTAAGGCCAACCTTGTTGTTTCTTCCTTTTGTTGAATTTACAGCAAAGTTGCCTTTTCTAACTCAGCTAACACCTCTAATGGTACCAGGAGTACAACTTCATTCACAGCTCCTAATTTTACAAGTCTGTCAATGATTTCTACTCTTCTTTTGTTGTTGACAGCCTCCTGGTTGGCTGCAGCTGCTTTGCTACTTGCAGCTAGCAACTTTCCAATTGGAAGTCTACCTTTTCTTTTGAGCTTCTCTAACCTTGCTTCCTTATGAAGCTTTTCCTTCATCATCTTCCTCTTTCCTTTAACATCTTCGGAAGTGCTAGACTTTGGGGGTTCTTGGATGGAAGGTTTCGGTTGAGTGGTGGTAATGGGAGCTGGAGTCAATGATGATATTTGAACTAGGGGTTGAGTGAGAAAGTCCTCTCTATTAACCTCAAATGCAAGTTCTAGAATTGCATCTGTGACTTCTAGATTATCGGATAAAGAGAATAGTCCTTCCGCAGCTACAATCTCAGATTCGGAAGATTGAAGTTGTTCTTCCGAGGCTTTGACTTGTGCTTCGGAAGTCTGTGAGAATGCACTCTCTGTCCCAACTATCTCAGTTGCTGGGCCATTAGTCCTTGTTTCCCCTTCGAAATTATTCTCAGGTTCCACTTGGACCTTAGGTTGACCTACTCCCTCAATAGTAGTAGAAGGTGCATTCAGCCTCTGAAGCTCTTGAGCTCCAAAGTAAATCATAGACAAGTCAGGACTTGGCTGTTCAATAAAAGATTCCATCAGGAACTTGTTGAAGAACCTGTTGAGATCTTGGAGCATCCTTTGGTCCACTTGAATTACAACTGGAGGAGGCTCAGGAAAAACTGAAGGTTGTTGAATTGGGTATCTTGAACTCAAGAAGTGAGAGCTTGAATCTGTGGTTCCTCTTGTCTTTGTCCCTGAACACTCTCCTCCTTTTTTGTAGCATCATCGAGAGATCTTGATGAGCTAAAGGAAGATGTCAATGAGACCTGAATTGGTACATTCCTAACAGACCTCTCAATCTGTTTCTCAGCTAGTTTGGTCTTGATATTTTCAATCTCAAGTTGCTGAGTGGCAGACCTATCCTCTAAAGTCATAACCTTAGATTCAAGATTTAAGACTTTAAAAAGTAGGTATTGAATGGTGAGTTGCAGTCTTCCCTCATCTTCTTTTGAAGAATCATGGGAGATGAGGTAACATACCTAGTATGTTCATCCTCACCACCAGATGTGGTTTCTTGGCACCCTGGTTTCCCTTGCTCAGTGATGTCTCTTTCGAGTCATCAAATGGCATGGTTGCCGTAGATTCAGTCTCAGTGATGCTACCACTGTCCTGAAGGTCCGTTGAGGCTCCTTCAGTAGTGGCAGCTGAATCTACATGAGTCCCCTCCACATCTGTGGGACTCACCTCAGTAAAGGCTTGTTGATGGGAGCTAGAGATAAGAGGTCTCTCTAGGCTCTGTTGATCCTTGAGAGAGTGTTGTGGATCAACTTCATTGCCCTAAAGAGACATAAACTCCTCATCAGTTCCTATTAATAGGTCAGTAAAGGATATAGAGGTTAAGCCTAATGACCCGGGACCTTGGTCAATGTCTATTGGCATTGAGCCCATGGTGGGGCTGTTCCTTTTTGGCTGCTCAGGGGAGTATAAAGACTCACCATGAGGGTTACAGCTTGGGTTTCGGGCTCATAAGTTTGAGACTGAGGAGACTCAATACTCATATTGAGGTAAATTGTGAAGGATGGTGAGACCTCAGACTGAGTGGGAGCCCATTGTTCCACTCTAGTCTTTTTGGATTGAACATGAGGAGCTTGTTCAGTCAGAGAAGATTGAACAAGGGTTTGTTTGGGGCGTCTTTGGTATTTGATAGTGATGGGGTGAGAAGGTAAATTTGGCAATGTGAGGGTAGTTGCTTGTGTGGGTTCATCACCTGTGGGGTTAACAGGGATGTCACCAGGAGCCATTGGCCCAATCATACCTGGAAGAAGCGCAATGTGTCTTCCAGTGAAATTGGTGGACACTCTCTTCAAAATCTTGAAGATGGTCAGCCTCATTTAAGGGACAATCAGAGCAGCTGCACAGACAAGCTGACTCAGGTCCAAGTCACAGTTGATTATGTGGTGAAGGAACCTGGGATACATGAAGAATGTGTCCCGTTAGAGGTTCCCTATAAGATTGATTAGCACAAACCTTGAGTAATTAAAGCGGAGGCTTTTCATTAATCCATGAACTAGGCACCCTAGTTCATATGGGATTTGATCCCATCCCCCAGACTTGTTTGACAAGCAATGGAGAACAACATGCAGCAGGAACTTCCAGTTGTAAGAGAAGTTAAACTTGTAGACTATAGACCTGCTTACATCCCAACCATATCCCATTTGAATATAGGTGTTATCCAAATCTGTCTTGGGAAACTCTGTAGGAGCGCCTTCATCATGAAGCTTCAGATGCTCCCTGATGAGTTGTTCGGAAATGACCAACTCCTGGCCACAAATCAATCTGACCATTGGACCAAAATTCAGCCATGTGATTTGAATAAACGGTAGGGTTAACAGTCAAAGCGGTTTAATAAGACGATTAGGTAAGAAATGAAATGAATCAGAGAAGTCAGCATCCCTTGAATAATCAAGGAGTGCGACTTGGTTGTGTTGAGGGTTAAGTGCCATTGAGAAAGTTGCAGGAAGATGAGTTCGGAATTGGGTGAATTGGGGACGAAGAAAGCTTTTAGGGCAGTTAATTTTGTAAAAAGATGAAAGTGATTAGTCGGGTTTATTTAAATGGGTGAAATGGTGGTTTAGGAGGGTTTGGATAAGGTGACAGGATGTTTCAGTGGATGATGTGACATGGGCGGTAAGGTTTAGTCCATTTAAATAATCCGATATCATTAACAAAATCTTTACTTTTTACAGAGTGGGGCCCAAAAGATTTATGTTACACAGTAAAGTCTTTCTTCTGAGTATAAAGCATTTCCGAAGGTAATCTTCTTCCGAAGGCAATTTTACTTTTGAAGGTAAAGTTCTTACTTTCGAGAGTAAAAAATTGTTTTCCGAATGAAGAGTTTAATAAGCTTCGGAAGTAGATCTGATATGTAATCAATCGTTTCATCCGAGACTAAAAACTCTTTCGAGAAGAAACTTATCCTGGGAGGAATGTTGCTTCAGAAGATACGTAAAACATCTTCTGAGGGTTAATTCCTCTTCGAAAGAATTTATACTTGGTGAAAATTTCACAGGAGGACCTTTTGTAATACGGCTTAGATTGTTTTGACACAAGACTTTACACATTAAAAAGGTTTTCAAATGAGATAGACTAATCAATGTTTATCATCCCAATAGCTATAATGAGATACTTGAATCTTTGTTCATCAAAAGCTTTGGTGAACAAGTCAGCATATTGTTCATTTGAGTCAACTTTGATTAATTTAATTAGATTTTTCTCATAAATATCTCTAATGAAATGGTACCTGATATCAGTGTGCTTTTTCTTGGAGTGCTTTATTGGATTTTCAGTAATGGAGATGGCACTATTGTTGTCAATGTGGATAGGAGTGTTCATGAAGTTGAATCCATAGTCTATCATCTGGTTCTGAATCCACAGCAGTTGAGCATAGCAACTAGCAGCAGCAATGTATTCAGCTTTAGCAGTTGATGTTGAACACATGATTGCTTCTTGCATTGCCATGAGATGATCCTTCCACCAAGAAATTAAAATCCACCTGATGTTGTTTTCTTGTTGATATTGTAGCCACCATAGTCACTGTTAGAGTAGCCATAGAGATTGAAATTACTATTCCTTGGATACCAGATACCTAATTTAGGTGCTCCTTTGAGGTATCTAAGGATTCTCTTGGTAGCAACTAGATGAGACACCTTTGGAGTAGCCTGATATCTTGCACAAATGCAAGTTGCAAACATGATATCTGGTCTACTTGCAGTAAGATACATCAGAGAACCAATTACTTTATACTGGTGTTGATCAGTATCCTCCCCCTCAGAGTTAGGACAGAGATTATGGTTTCTGGATATAGGTGTTTTGGCTTGTCATTGACGTACTTAGATTGATTGATGAAAAACCCTTCCTTCATTTGCTTCACCTGAATTCCAAGAAAAAAGTCAATTTTCCTATGGAACTCATCTCAAACTTCTTCTTCATAATGCTCTCAAAGTCTTTGCACATTCGATCGTTTGAGGAACCAAATATGATGTCATCAACATAGACTTGAACGAGCAAGATGTCTTTTCCAGACTTCCATATGAAAAGAGTCTTGTCAATAGTACCTCTAGTGTAACCATTCTTCAGGAGAAACCGAGACAATGTCTCATACCACAGCCTAGGTGCTTGGTGCAGCCCACATAGAGCTTTATCCAATTTGCACACATAGTTGGGGTGCTGTGGGTCTTCAAATCCTAGAGGTTGGCATACATAGACTTCCCTATCTATATCCCCATATAGAAAGGCACACCTGACATCAAGCTCATAGACAGTAAAATTCTTGGCTGTAGCATAAGCAAGGAAGATCCTAACTTCCTCAAGTCTTGCAACAGGTGCAAAGACATTAGTATAATCGATTCCCTCCTCTTGAGTGTATCCTTAAACCACCAGTCTTGCCTTGTTCTTGATGATCAAGCCTCTATCATCTCTCTTGTTTCTGAAAACCCATTTTGTGCCTATAGGTACTTGACCAGATGGTAGCGGACAAAGGTTCCAAACCTTTTGCCTCTTGAATTGAAGCAGCTCCTCTTGCATTGATTCAACCCAACTACTATCTTTCAAGGCATCTTCTACCTTTTTGGGTTCCATCCAGGATAAAAAGCATGAGTACAAGCAAACATTCCCATTGTGAGTTTGTCCGAGTTTGTCCTCTTGTTCTCACACCTTCAGAGACATCCCCTATGATGTTTTCAGCTGGATAAGTGTTGTGAATCCTAAGTCTAGGAATTACCTCTTATTGCAAAGATAGATCCAGATTGGACAGATTTTGCTCTGGAGCTTGAACACTTGGTCCAGCTGTTGTTTTAAACTCATTTAATGAGGACTGATTGAATGAATGAGAAACATCATCATCGTTTGTTGGCTGTGAAGCAGCATTAACAGTTGCCTGTTCCTTTAAGATGCTACTTCCATCAGCTTGGTGTTGTGCAGTGTCACCTGATGAGGCTTAGGGTCAACAGGTGAATCACTGGTTGAAGCTCCACTATCCTTTGAGATAGTCATACTGTCAGATATGACAATAGTGGGAGCTTGGTTTGTTGCGGCTCTTGGAGAACTTAGAATAGGCCTGGGTAGCTCAAACATTTGGTCTTCATCAGAATCACTTTGAGCACCTATTCCAGCTGTAACATCCGTCATTTTCCGAGCTAAAACCCAAACATGAACTTATTTTGGAACTTTCATACGATATAATTTTCTTTATTAAACTTATTATATTTACTATAATGAATCATATGAATAAGAAGAGGCATCAAAAAAATTAAAAAAAATTGTTTTATTTAATTATTCTTTATTAAATAATTTAAACAAATTAAAATAATTTTATAATTTGTAAAGTAAAGGTTATAAATTTATAAAGTTTGATCGTCATTTATGAGTTTCAACATAGAAATAATACTTATATTTCAATGTTTTTTTATTCAAAATTATAAAGTTTTAAGGTTTAATGTTAAACATGAGATTTTGAGATTTATGAATAATAAAGAAATTTATATATTTATTTATTTATTAGCTCTATAAAATTTTAATAGACACTAACTTAATTATAAAGTGGGTTTAATAAGTTTGGTGTCTAGTTTGTACATTTTAAAACTTAATAGTTTGGACATAAAATAAATAACTATTGAAATTACAGGGACCTAAGTGTAAATATCTTATAAAACCCAACCCATCCCCGTTAAACACCCCTGCAACTCCGGCCAACTCCGGCCATCGCTCCGGCGACACCCAAACAGCCCAAATTCATCATTTTCATATGAAATAAACCGGTCCTCAATCCTCGCGACCAAGGTTCGAACTATCGACTCTTGTTAATTCTAAAAATTCGACTGTTATGCCTTGAAAACCCGAAACCGAAGTACATTCATGAGCTTGATCGGTTTCAACCCAATTATGAACAAAGTAATCGATTTAAACTACTAGAAACGCTTATACGATCATTTTGAGTTCGAATTTGCAATTAATTACATTCAATAATCATACGGTTACCTCGATTCAAGACTCGAAACCCCCGAACCAATATTAAACTCGATGGACTAGAAACAGATCAAATTCAATCTGTATAATATGGGTAAAACATTCCTTTTGAATCCTTTGAACTTACTGCGCCTTCAATTTCATATAAAGTACACGCAATCATCAAGTTCGATCATCATCATCTTCTTCGGCTTGCAACTTAGTCGATATCTACCTTTGGAGCATTTTCGAATACAATTGATAAGGGGCTTTCTCACCTCTGGAAGCTTTAGCACTCATTAATCGAACCATATCAACAATAATTATATGGATTCGATCATCCTCATCAGACGCGACCCCATTCTTTTAATTCGCTATCGATTCCACCTCAAAACAGGTAATTAAACACACTTGTACACTCGATTTTATTAGGGGATTAAAATCCCACAACTTATTTCAGCTATCATGATTAGATTGGGGTTCAATTTGAAATCGAATTGATTTAGGGTTCATATGGATTGGGGATTATTTGAAAAATGATTCATATTAATTAATTTGTACTTTAAAACAAAATCTGGGCTTTGTCCTGCCGGTTAACAACAGTCCTACACATGGGAGGTCAGGGGTTCGAACCCTGCCTCTGCCATGTTTCGTTTTAATTGTTTTTCTTTTATATTTTTTAATTCAAAAAATTTATTACTATATTAATAAATAAAAATAAAAATTATTTTGTTAACTAAAACATTTATGAAATTATTAAGTTAATTTTTAAAGATATTTAAACTTATAATTATCCAATTTAATTATTTTTTTAAGAATAAAAAGATTATAAAACTATTATTTAGTCATTATATGTTATAAATATATTATGGTTCAAATTTGGTGTTATTTCAAAACATTATTAATTTACATGTTAAATAATTAATTATTCAATTAGTTATTTAAATAATTAATCATTTAACCATGTTATAGTTAATAAATTTATTCTTTAAACTTTTATTTAAATTTTTGAAACTAATAAAACAATATATTATACTTATTACTAAAAGTTGTATTATAAGATTTTTATAATAAATCATTTAGAAGTTCACAACTCTATAAAACGATTTTAAATAATTTTAAAGCCATCTAAATAGGTATTCAATTAAGTAACTTTATCAAATTTTAAATAATTAATTATTAAATTAGTTATTTCTTTTCACATCATACTTAAATTTTTTTTAATTCAACAAATTAAATTGTTGAATCATTCACTATCATTCTTATTTCTTAATTGGTTCATATCATCTTTATTGAACCAAAACATAACTGATTGCGATATTATATTTTATTTGGCTTGATATTAAAACCCCCAAATTCCAGATGAAACCCTAATTCATATTTACTCTTGAATCTTAATTTTATTCTAATCTAAAGACACCAAATCTTAGGTTGAATCGTGATGGAATCATTGGAACTATCTAATTTTCTTTTTATTATCTAAAGCACATTCTACATCTCGTGAGTTTTCCATGTGAGTTCTCTATGCCCCTTTTTACTTTATTTCACACCTTTTGGGGTGAAACATGTTAACCTTATAAACTTACACTTGTAAACATCTTGATACTTGTAAATGCACATGCAATTCATCTTTACCTTTTTGTCATGGTTATTTGTGTTTTTGTAATTCTTATATGAGATACATATTTTGTTTACAATCATTAACTATTGCTAGCCTGGCGACGTTTTAGATCTTTGGGCCTGACAAGCCTATTTGGTGCTAAAGTCGATGTATTGCCGACTCCTGATGACGTATGCTTGTTCATCATGGGAACCAACTACACTTAGCCAATCTTATATACTTGTAATCAAGTCGAGGTTTGGTTGTAACTGTATGTGTTCTATAAGTTTGCTAACTTGTAACCATGGACATGAATTGCTACTTGTAACCTTTTTATATATATACATATATGCGTGTGTTTAAACCATGGGAACTCACTGTGACATCCGGTAAATTTCCGTTACCAAACTCCGTTAGTTTTGTTAAGTCTTGCATACACGTGTCGTGAGCACACACTAGTTGTCGTTTAACGTTGGTGACCTAATAATATTAAATAATGTCAAATTATTGATAATCTAATTGATTATGTAATTATTGTATTATGTTTATGTGTTTGCATGTTTTTATATGTTAATTGAGAATTAATCGCGTAACGTGGAAATGTGTGTATTAATTCGTATGTTTGTGTTTTATAAAGATAAAACATATAATTTGTTACCATGAGTTATATGTTTATTATTGTAGTTAAAAATCATTTAAAAGTGTTTAAAGAGTGCCTTTTTAATAAATACAAAACACAAGGGCTTAACTTGTCATTTTGCAAAGTTTAACTAAACAAAACAAACCCAAACCCTAAACCACCCATGTTGCGGCCGTGAACATCCTCTCCCACCTCTCCCTTGCGAAAATCAGCCAAGAACAAGCTTTACAACATCAATTTCAATCGATTACAAGGCACACAACTCGTAGGGATCACTAATTGCAAGTTAAAACGCGTGTTAAGGTTAGTTTATTCGAGTTTTTGTGTGTGATTCTTCATAGCCGAACCCTAATTTCGATATTGGCCTTCATGGGGTCGAATTTGATGTCTAATGTTGATGTTTATATGTTAGTTAGGTTGATTACATGTTAGTTAACGTGGATTATGTATGAATTACATGTTTTTAGTGGATTGATCATGAATCTTATGTATGAAACAAACCCTAGTTCGAATTTTTGTATGATTTTGTGTGGATGATGTTGTTTGATGATTGTGAGATGATTAGTAAGTGTATGAATGTTAGGAAATCATGAATCTTGCAAGAAATTGGTGATTTGGTGTTGATGTTCATAACTTACTAATAATAGTAACTTTATTTTACATGTAATGATGATCTAGTGATGAATTGATGTTATGGATGTGTTCATGATGATGAATAGACACTAGATTGTTGTTATGAATGCTATAAATCTTTGAATGCATGTTGTTGGTTCATAGCTTGCCAAAGTAGAAACTTTTGTTTATGAAGATGGTTAGATTATGGTGTTTAAGTGATGTTAATCATGTCTAGATATTGTATGGAGCTTGAGATGGTATAATTATGTTGAATTCATGTATGCTTTGGATGTTGATAGATTTTGGGATGTTCTTTCCCAAAAGGGAAACTTTATTTGTGTAAGGTTTGATGTATGATGATATGAACATGTTTGGGATATTAGGAGCATGTTAGTATGATCATGGATGAATTCTAAGGTGATGAATCATGTTGAATTAGTTGTATGGGATGGTTTGGATAATCATGGATGATATTTGGATCTTTGGTGATCATGTATGGTTTGGATGTTGTGTAGTAGTAGGACATCATGCTGGGTCTGGTAATTGATGTTGTGATGTTGTGAATGCAATGCATATGCTTAAAGAACTTGGTTATGATCATTATACACGCGTGCGGATCTGAGGCCCCTACTTAGTAGGATGGCAGGGTATGATGTGAAGTCGTTGAGTGGCTTCAGCATGGCATGTGATGAATGGTTGAACCTTGTGTGACATGTTAGTTGTATTATAATTAGTGGATATGTTAATGTTCTAGATTCGCATGACTTGTATAGTACTTGATTGTATGATGATCTAAGTGATACACCTGGTTGATATAACATATGTATGATACTATTTGAATGTTAATCATGTGTGTTGTATGTGCTCATTGGCTTTATTTGGATTATAACTCATAATGTCACCAACGGGTCAAACGGGTCAACTAGGTCAAACGTGTCTATTTGTCTGGAAGCTTGAGTCTTTGGTTTTGGTATGATTAGGGTTTCACATGTCTTTCATTTACACGTACTTATGTACTCGCATGATCTAGGTAACCTTTGAAGGTTGGCTATCCACTCGTTTCTCAAATAAACCCTAAGTACTCTTTGCATACATCAGGTGAGTTCATGCCCCACGCTTTATTTAATCTCTTTGGGGGAGATAGCATACTGGTATTTTACGAACGCTTTTAATATTTAAGTTGTGTATAATATTGATATAGTGCTATTTATCATGGGAAAAGTCCTCACACTTTCGAATTGTTAATATTTAATAGCGGGGAAACTTGGGTAGTACTACTGGGTCTGACGAGCCCCACCTGTGTGACTCGAGGTCACCCGGGTGCAATTTGTCCTATTGAACATTGTCACGACATGGTAAGTCGTGACAGGAGGCAACAACTATCACAGTCAGCTTCAATTGCGAAATCACTATGTATTAATATTTGCTGTTAATAGACTAGCTATCTATTGCAATACACTGCTTATATATATCACAACTGTTTATATGTTTACTGAACTCAAACTCTTGAACTCACCAACCTATGTGTTGACATTTTAGTATGCTTTTCTCAGGTCATTAAGCTGCTTGCCTCTAGGAGCACTCCACGGTTCACTTGCATACTAAGACTCGGTTTTCAAGACATTAGTATTTTAATGATTATGGTTTACTATTTTGGGTTGGCACATGTTTTGCCATATTTATACTTTAAGTTGTTGGGTTGTTTTCAAAACGCTTCCGCACTGTTTTAAACTAAATCTTTGGTTGTTTTTATTTTACTTGTGGCATATAGAGTCGTTCTATGTAACTACTGACTGTGATCCTGGTTTGTTCACACGCCTCGCGGTAAAACCCCGCACGTGGATTTTGAGGGTGTGACAGATTGGTATCAGAGCCATTGGTTATAGGGAACTAGGTTGCATACACACTAGACTATAACCGCACACAGTTAGTTAGTTACCTGTATTTTATTTTCATCTACTGTATACTCATTGGCATACACGTCACACTATCTGCAGCATGGCATCGTCATCAAGAGCTTCTGGAAAACGACCTGCATCACCTGCGCGATCCGAGTCCCCACCTCCTGCACCTGTACCTGATGATGGACTCGACTGGCCTCGTTTTGATTATCCTCGAGGGGAGTTTGACTGGGATCAACCTTTCGCGTTGATGAAGCGTGACCCCCCAAGGGACTGGAGCTTTTATCCTAGGTTTGTCAACCACCTCATGTATAGGGAACGCGTGCCCGAGCCGAGCCGAGACCCAGAACGAGAGGTAGCTCTGATTCAGCAGTGCCTTCACTACCCCGGACGGTGCAGTCCAACGAGCAGTTGATTGCTGCATTGGTGGCAGCATTAGATACAGAACAACATCGAGTCAGGCGACTCATTAGCGACGTTTGTACACTACAGACCGAGGTGTACAACCTAAGGCATAAGATGGATGAGCTTGATGGGCGTCATGGAGAGACCCTAGACGGGTGCTACCAAATGAGGGACGGGATTGTAGCCCTCAGTGGACGCGTGGCTACTCGCGAGCAGAGGGATGCTGTGGTTGATGACAGGATTGCTGCTTTGGAGGCACAGCTAGCAGCACTCCAGATTGCTATGGCTCCTGCACCTGCAGAGGAACCTGAGGAGGAAGAACCTGAGGAGGAGGAGGAACCTGAAGAGGAGGAACCTGAAGAGGAGGAGGATGAGAGTGATGGATCTGATATTGTCGATTGATTTTCTTACATGACTTGGACTACCTAGTGTTTTCTTTGAAACCTATGTGGGAAGGGTTGTTTCCCACACGAACGACAAACTTAAATTTTGACATTGATGAATACATTGTGGCTTATTTGCAATTTATTTACTTTGGTTATTATTTTTGTTATGAATGTTGTGGTTGTGATGATTTATTATTCCTTTATTGTTTACTGTACTTCGATGAGATAAATGTGTTTGATGTTACTCATTATTGTATTTGTGGATGTAAAGTGAACAATGGACGCACGTGGACGTGGTCGTGGACGTGGTCGTGGGCGCGGTCGTGGACGTGGCGCCGGAGACCATGGCGCCGGAGATCATGGCGCTGGTGCCGTTAATATGACCCCTGCTGAGTTAACTGCCCTGATTCAGGCAGCGGTGGCTGCTGCCCAAGCGGGACAGCCAGCAGGTAAACAATGATTGGAAAAATTAAACCGAATATCTTGCATAACCGTATAGGTTGTCTGATCAATAATTGTTGTGTTAAAGCAGGACCACCAGCATGTACTTATAAGTCCTTCATGGACTGTAAGCCCCATACCTACAGCGGTACTGAAGGCGCTGTGGGACTAGTACGCTGGTTCGAGAAGACGGAGTCCGTATTCTCCAAGTGCAACTGTCCACCTGCTGATCAGGTGAAATATGCCACCGGGACCCTGGAGGGTGCCGCCTTATCCTGGTGGAATGCCCAAGTTCAGATGTTGGGGCAAGCATTGGCTAATGGACTGCCGTGGGCCGAGTTCAAAACCATGATGACCGAGGAGTACTGTCCTCGCAATGAGGTGCAAAAGTTGGAGATAGAGTTCTGGCAACTGAAAATGCAGGGCTCAGAAATCGAGGCTTACACCACTAGAACTCACGAGCTAGCAACATTATGCCCGGGAATGGTAAATGAGATGCACAAGAGGATCGAGCACTACATACGGGGACTTGTACCCGAAATACAGAGTATGGTAACTGCTTCTAATCCAGCCACCATACAGCAAGCCATTCAGTTAGCCCATAAGCTAACTGACCAAGCAGTGGAACAGGGTCGTCTACCCAAGCGGGGCGCCGTGGCAAGCGTGCCCGATAACAAAAGAAAGTGGGATGGTAGTAGTAACACCAAAGCATCATCATCTATAGGCGGTCAACCTCAACCTCAGCAGCAACAACAACCGGTCCAACAACAACGGAGGTTCGACAACAATCGTAACTTCAACCAAACGACTGCAACTAATCAAGGACCCAGTGGTTATGGTGGAAGACACCCGAAGTGCAACCGGTGCAACTATCATCACGTGGGACGATGTGATAGCTTCAAATGTCAGCGTTGTGGTAAAATTGGACACGCTGCGAAGGATTGCCGTGGCGAACTGGTTAGGAGGACACAACAACCCCAGGAAACTCCTAAGGGTTGTTTTGAATGTGGAAAAGAGGGGCACTACAAGCGAAATTGCCCACAACTAAGGAGAAATGTAATGGCAACAATGGAAATGGACACAACAACAACAACAATAACAACAACAACAATGGTAACAACAACGGTGGCAATGGCAACGGTAATGGCGGTAATAAGGATGGAGCAAAAGGGAGAGCCTTCGTCATTGGCTCAGGTGAGGCTCTAAATGATCCTACAACTGTTACTGGTAGATTCTCTGTTAATGGTTGCTTTGCTACGGTACTATTCGATACTGGAGCTGATAGGAGTTTCGTGTCCTTAAAATTCTGTAGTCTTTTAAGTGATATACCCTCCGCCCTAGAATCTAAATACACCGTAGAGTTGGCTGACGGTAAACAGATTCACGTAACTCATATCCTTAAAGACTGTAAGATAGAGCTTGCTGGTCATACTTTCGTTATAGATCTTATGCCTGTTACTCTGGGGAGTTTTGATGTTGTGATAGGCATGGATTGGCTTTCTAGCAAGCAAGCAGAAGTTATATGTCATGAGAAGATCATACGAATTCCTGTTGATGACACAATTCTGACAGTCCGAGGTGATAGAAGTGGTGCTGTGATAGGTATCATCTCGTTCATGAAAGCCCAAAAGTTACTACGAAAGGGTCGTGTGGCTATTCTAGCACTTGTGACTGATAAGCAGGCGAAGGAAAGAAGAATGGAGGATATTCCCATAGTGCGCGACTTTCCAGAGGTGTTTCCAGAGGATCTTCCTGGATTACCACCTCATCGTCAAGTGGAATTCCAAATTGAGCTAACTCCCGGCGCAGCCCGATTGCTAGAGCACCTTATCGATTAGCACCGAACGAACTACAGGAGTTGTCGTCACAACTCCAGGAGCTATTAGATAAGGGTTTTATTTGCCCTAGTACATCACCCTGGGGAGCCCCTGTCCTGTTTGTTAAGAAGAAGGATGGCACGTTTCGGATGTGTATTGACTATAGGGAGCTAAATAAAGTAACAGTCAAGAACCGATACCCTCTACCCCGTATCGATGACTTGTTTGACCAACTCCAGGGATCAAGTTACTATTCGAAGATTGACTTGAGATCTGGCTATCATCAACTCAGAGTACGCGAAGAAGACATTTCCAAAACCGCGTTTCGTACCCGCTACGGTCATTATGAGTTCTTGGTCATGCCTTTTGGGTTGACAAATGCACCTGCTGTGTTCATGGACCTCATGAACCGTGTGTGCAAACCCCTACCTCGATCAGTTTGTCATTGTGTTTATCGATGATATACTGATATATTCCAGGACCAAGGAAGACCATGAGGAGCATTTGCGGATGATTTTAGAGCTGCTGAAAAGGGAACAGCTGTACGCCAAATTCTCTAAGTGTGACTTTTGGATACGCGAGTGCAATTCTTAGGTCATATTGTTAATGAGAAAGGGATACATGTTGATCCTGCCAAAATTGAGGCGATCAAGAATTGGACCACACCTAAAACGCCGAGTGAAATAAGACAATTCTTGGGATTAGCAGGTTACTATCGGCGATTCATAGGGGATTCTCTAAGATTGCACAACCTCTCACAGCTTTGACTCACAAAGGGACTACATACAAATGGGGTGAAAGCCAAGAATCGGCTTTTCAATCGCTAAAGCAGAAGCTATGTACCGCGCCGATACTAGCACTGCCAGAGGGGACGGATGACTTCGTGGTATATTGTGATGCATCCATTCAAGGCTTGGGTTGTGTCTTAATGCAGCGAGACAAAGTGATAGCCCACGCCTCGAGACAATTAAAAGTTCATGAGAAGAACTATACTACTCATGACTTAGAGTTGGGTGCAGTAGTCTTTGCCTTAAAGATTTGGAGACATTACTTGTACGTACAAAGTGCACAATCTACACCGATCACAAGAGTCTTTAACATATCTTTGAGCAAAAGAAATTGAATATGAGGCAACGACGTTGGGTGGAGCTGCTAAACGACTATGATTGCGCTATTAAATACCATCCGGGAAAGGCGAATGTGGTTGCTGATGCCTTAAGCCGGAAGGAAACAGCTAAACCCAGACGGGTGCGAGCCTTACAGCTCACTATCAGTACTCAACTGCCTGAACAAGTTAAGGAGGCACAGGTAGAAGCTTTGAAAGCAGAAAATATTGGTTCTGAGTCGTTGAGAGGAATGGATAAACAGCTGGTGATGAAAAGAGATGGGATTCGATATTTCATGGATAGACTTTGGGTGCCTGCCTATGGAAATTTGAGAGACCTGGTTATGAGTGAGGCACACAAATCTAAGTATTCTATACATCCTGGATCCGATAAAATGTATCATGATCTGAAGGCGCACTATTGGTGGCCTAATATGAAAGCGGATGTGGCTACGTATGTGAGCAAGTGCTTGACCTGCTCGAAGGTAAAGGTGGAGTATCAAAAACCATCCGGACTATTGCAGCAACCCGAGATACCGATGTGGAAGTGGGAACAAATCTCCATGGATTTTATTACCAAGCTGCCCAGGACTAGTAATGGTTGTGATACAATATGGGTTATTGTGGATCGATTGACAAAATCTGCTCATTTTCTTGCTATAAAGGAAACTGACAAGATGGAGAAGTTAACCCGCCTGTACCTCAAGGAGATCGTTTCCAGACACGGTGTACCGATCTCCATTATCTCTGATCGTGACGCTCGTTTCACGTCACACTTCTGGCAATCATTGCAGAAATCTTTGGGAACACGATTAGATATGAGTACTGCTTATCACCCGCAAACGGATGGCCAGAGTGAGCGTACCATACAGACGTTGGAAGATATGCTACGTGCTTGTGTAATTGATTTCGGGAATAACTGGGAAGTTCACCTGCCATTGGTGGAATTTTCTTATAACAACAGTTATCACACTAGCATACAAGCAGCACCTTTCGAGGCTTTGTATGGGAGAAAATGTAGATCACCTGTTTGTTGGGCGGAAATTGGCGATAGTCAACTGACTGGTCCCGAGTTGATTCATGAAACAACTGAGAAGATCGTACAGATACGGAACCGCATGGCAGCAGCGCGAGACCGACAAAAGAGTTATGCTGATAAAAGACGGAAACCTTTAGAGTTTCAGGTTGGTGACAAGGTTTTGTTGAAAGTTTCACCATGGAAAGGCGTAGTTCGGTTTGGCAAGCGAGGGAAGCTAAACCCGAGGTATGTTGGACCATTTAAAATAGTGGAAAGAATAGGTCCAGTGGCCTATCGTCTAGCCCTACCTGATTCGCTAAGTGGAATCCATGATGTATTTCATGTATCAAACTTGAAGAAATGCATAACTGATGAAACGATGGTCGTACCACTGGAGGAGGTTCAAGTGGATGAGCAACTATGTTTTACTGAAGAACCAGTGGAGGTGATGGACCGTGAGGTGAAAACACTTAAGCAGAGCAAGATACCTATTGTCAAAATCCGTTGGAATTCGTGACGTGGACCGGAATTCACATGGGAACGGGAAGATCAAATGAAGCTTAAGTATCCTCATCTATTCGAGAAGACGATGTCTGCAGACGAAGGTATTGATTTAAATTTCGGGACGAAATTTCTTTCAACATGGGGATGATGTGACAACTCATCCAAAACTCACTCGATTTCGATTTCTATGTGCCAATGCAGTAGACCAGTGATGGAACACTCTCACCATGTAACGCAATTTTCGGGACGAAAATTCTTTCAACATGGGGATAATGTGACATCCGGTAAATTTCCGTTACCAAACTCCGTTAGTTTCGTTAAGTCTTGCATACACGTGTCGTGAGCACACACTAGTCGTCGTTTAACGTTGGTGACCTAATAATATTAAATAATATCAAATTATTGATAATCTAATTGATTATGTAATTATTGTATTATGTTTATGTGTTTGCATGTTTTTATATGTTAATTGAGAATTAATCGCGTAACGTGGAAATGTGTGTATTAATTCGTATGTTTGTGTTTTATAAAGATAAAACATATAATTTGTTACCATGAGTTATATGTTTATTATTGTAGTTAAAAATCATTTAAAAGTGTTTAAAAGAGTGCCTTTTTAATAAAATACAAAACACAAGGGCTTAACTTGTCATTTTGCAAAGTTTAACTAAACAAAACAAACCCAAACCCTAACCCACCCATGTTGCGGCCGTGAACATCCTCTCCCACCTCTCCCTTGCGAAAATCAGCCAAGAACAAGCTTTACAACATCAATTTCAATCGATTACAAGGCACACAACTCGTAGGGATCACTAATTGCAAGTTAAAACGCGTGTTAAGGTTAGTTTATTCGAGTTTTTGTGTGTGATTCTTCATAGCCGAACCCTAATTTCGAAATTGGCCTTCATGGGGTCGAATTTGATGTCTAATGTTGATGTTTATATGTTAGTTAGGTTGATTACATGTTAGTTAACGTGGATTATGTATGAATTACATGTTTTTAGTGGATTGATCATGAATCTTATGTATGAAACAAACCCTAGTTCGAATTTTTGTATGATTTTGTGTGGATGATTGTTGTTTGATGATTGTGAGATGATTAGTAAGTGTATGAATGTTAGGAAATCATGAATCTTGCAAGAAATTGGTGATTTGGTGTTGATGTTCATAACTTACTAATAATAGTAACTTTATTTTACATGTAATGATGATCTAGTGATGAATTGATGTTATGGATGTGTTCATGATGATGAATAGACACTAGATTGTTGTTATGAATGCTATAAATCTTTGAATGCATGTTGTTGGTTCATAGCTTGCCAAAAGTAGAAACTTTTGTTTATGAAGATGGTTAGATTATGGTGTTTAAGTGATGTTAATCATGTCTAGATATTGTATGGAGCTTGAGATGGTATAATTATGTTGAATTCATGTATGCTTTGGATGTTTGATAGATTTTGGGATGTTCTTTCCCAAAAGGGAAACTTTATTTGTGTAAGGTTTGATGTATGATGATATGAACATGTTTGGGATATTAGGAGCATGTTAGTATGATCATGGATGAATTCTAAGGTGATGAATCATGTTGAATTAGTTGTATGGGATGGTTTGGATAATCATGGATGATATTTGGATCTTTGGTGATCATGTATGGTTTGGATGTTGTGTAGTAGGACATCATGCTTGGGTCTGGTAATTGATTGTTGTGATGTTGTGAATGCAATGCATATGCTTAAAGAACTTGGTTATGATCATTATACACGCGTGCGGATCTGAGGCCCCTACTTAGTAGGATTGGCAGGGTTTAGGATGTGAAGTCGTGAGTGGCTTCACATGGCATGTGATGAATGGTTGAACCTTGTGTGACATGTTAGTTGTATTATAATTAGTGGATATGTTAATGTTCTAGATTCGCATGACTTGTATAGTACTTGATTGTATGATGATCTAAGTGATACACCTGGTTGATATAACATATGTATGATACTATTTGAATGTTAATCATGTGTGTTGTATGTGCTCATTGGCTTTATTTGGATTATAACTCATAATGTCACCAACGGGTCAAACGGGTCAACTAGGTCAAACGTGTCTATTTGTCTGGAAGCTTGAGTCTTTGGTTTTGGTATGATTAGGGTTTCACATGTCTTTCATTTACACGTACTTATGTACTCGCATGATCTAGGTAACCTTTGAAGGTTGGCTATCCACTCGTTTCTCAAATAAACCCTAAGTACTCTTTGCATACATCAGGTGAGTTCATGCCCCACGCTTTATTTAATCTCTTTTGGGGGAGATAGCATACTGGTATTTTACGAACGCTTTTAATATTTAAGTTGTGTATAATATTGATATAGTGCTATTTATCATGGGAAAAGTCCTCACACTTTCGAATTGTTAATATTTAATAGCGGGGAAACTTGGGTAGTACTACTGGGTCTGACGAGCCCCACCTGTGTGACTCGAGGTCACCCGGGTGCAATTTGTCCTATTGAACATTGTCACGACATGGTAAGTCGTGACAGGAGGCACAACAACTATCACAGTTAGCTTCAATTGCGAAATCACTATGTATTAATATTTGCTGTTAATAGACTAGCTATCTATTGCAATACACTGCTTATATATATCACAACTGTTTATATGTTTACTGAACTCAAACTCTTGAACTCACCAACCTATGTGTTGACATTTTAGTATGCTTTTCTCAGGTCATTAAGCTGCTTGCCTCTAGGAGCACTCCACGGTTCACTTGCATACTAAGACTAAGACTCGGTTTTCAAGACATTAGTATTTTAATGATTATGGTTTACTATTTTGGGTTGGCACATGTTTTGCCATATTTATACTTTAAGTTGTTGGGTTGTTTTCAAAACGCTTCCGCACTATTTCAAACTAAATCTTTGGTTGTTTTTATTTTACTT
Organism: Flaveria ramosissima; assembly: GCA_025215565.1. NCBI lineage: Eukaryota > Viridiplantae > Streptophyta > Magnoliopsida > Asterales > Asteraceae > Flaveria > Flaveria ramosissima. The sequence goes on along the minus strand of CM046043.1, from coordinate 27,242,213 downwards.
GTGGCATATAGAGTCGTTCTATGTAACTACTGACTGTGATCCTGGTTTGTTCACACGCCTCGCGGTAAAACCCCGCACGTGGATTTTGAGGGTGTGACACTCACCAACTTTATAGTTGACCCTTTATGTTTAACATGTTTTAGGTTTCCTACTTGAAGATCTTCTTGTGCTCATATAGGACTTGGACCTAGTTTAAATTGAAAGTCTTATGTTTCTGTTTGTATCTTGATTGTTTTGTAATTACTGATTTGTCTTGTAATGTTTAATGAATAATGACATTTAATATTATTTCAACTTAATTAGTTCCATGTGCTATGAGCAATCGTCTCCCATTCGTCCGCCCCGATGATTCCGCCGTTGGTCGGGGTGTGACAGATTGGTATCAGAGCCATGGTTATAGGGATTTAGGTTATTAGAAATGGAACGACCTAGACTATAACTAAGTACCTTTACACGTGAGTCCTCTCATGTATTTATATGCTTAGATAGGATTTTATGTGCCTTATGTGTTTATACTTGATTATGTGATTATATGCCTTATATGCTTATTCTTATACTTGGAATCTTATCAATGCACACGAACCTTAAATCATATTCTAAGGCATTATGTGCCTAAATCAAATGGTTTTCAAATTGAACTTTAAATCGTTATTCGTGGTTTTCAGGTCTCGTCAAAGTTTGTGTCCTACAACTTGAAACATGTAATGCTGGAAGAGTGGGTTGCCTGTATCTCGAGGTGTTCTGTCTAGGCAAGGTATTCATATAAATCCAAATCAACCGATGGATCCGTTTACCTTACCTGGGAACCCTTGGGGTGAGTGTCCGCTTATAGGTACGCATGTCTTCATTAAGGTTGTAGTTGACATAATACTTTGATAGAACGTTACACTCGAAACACCTTGTTATTTTAAATCGCCTTATCTTTGATCTTGTCTTTTTTAATCTTAAAAATCATTACCCAATTCTCGTAAAGACTTTTAGTAATCTTTCCGAATGCTTTCCCCTTAAAACTGCTCTTATCTTAAAAACCTATTACAACGACGCTCTCATTCTAAATTGAATCTTTAATCTTGACAAGCACGACACTTGTATCAATGTTAAACTAATGAAACTTTGAAACCTCAACGAAATAGTAAACAAGAACTAATTATCTAAGAACCTCGCTAAAGCTATCTTCTTGAGAAGCTATTATCAATTCCATATCTTATCCAAAAGTGTCTTGATCATATTTTTCATGTCGTCAAGCTAAGCCTTGTATTGATCTAAAATTTAGTGTTGTACTCGTGACAAAACCTTCCTAAATCATCCTGAACCGTTTAAATTACAAAAGTTTGTCAATTAAAATTTTATAATTAATGATCTTGCACCCTTGGTTAGGAAATACATGAAATCTTGAATCATAAAATTTAACACACTTGAGTATAGCATAACACCATAATCAAAACTTATACAATTTAAACCTTCCAAGAAGTTCAATAGAAAATATGAAATGAACTCAAGTCTCCTCCTATCTTTGAAATTAGTCTTCTCATGATTAAATTTCAGGACGAAATTTCTTAAAGTAGGGGAGACTGTAATATCCGTCATTTTCCGAGCTAAAACCCAAACATGAACTTATTTTGGAACTTTCATACGATATAATTTTCTTTATTAAACTTATTATATTTACTATAATGAATCATATGAATAAGAAGAGGCATCAATAAAAATTAAAAAAAAATTTGTTTTATTTAATTATTCTTTATTAATAATTTAAACAAATTAAAATAATTTTATAATCTGTAAAGTAAAGGTTATAAATTTATAAAGTTTGATCGTCATTTATGAGTTTCAACATAAAAATAATACTTATATTTCAATGTTTTTTAATCCAAAATTATAAAGTTTTAAGGTTTAATGTTAAACATGAGATTTTGAGATTTATGAATAATAAAGAAATTTATATATTTATTTATTTATTAGCTCAATAAAATTATAATAGACACTAACTTAATTATAAAGTGGGTTTAATAAGTTTGGTGTCTAGTTTGTACATTATAAAACTTAATAGTTTGGACATAAAATAAATAACTATTGAAATTACAGGGACCTAAGTGTAAATATCTTATAAAACCCAACCCATCCCCGTTAAACACCCCTGCAACTCCGGCCAACTCCGGCCATCGCTCCGGCGACACCCAAACAGCCCAAATTCATCATTTTCATATGAAATAAACCGGTCCTCAATCCTCGCGACCAAGGTTCGAACTATCGACTCTTGTTAATTCTAAAAATTCGACTGTTATGCCTTGAAAACCCGAAACCGAAGTACATTCATGAGCTTGATCGGTTTCAACCCAATTATGAACAAATTAATCGAATTAAACTACTAGAAACGCTTATACGATCATTTTGAGTTCGAATTTGCAATTAATTACATTCAATAATCATACGGTTACCTCGATTCAAGACTCGAAACCCCCGAACCAATATTAAACTCGATGGACTAGAAATAGATCAAATTCAATCTGTATAATATGGGTAAAACATTCCTTTTGAATCCTTTGAACTTACTGCGCCTTCAATTTCATATAAAGTACACACAATCATCAAGTTCGATCATCATCATCTTCTTCGGCTTGCAACTTAGTCGATGTCTACCTTTGGAGCATTTTCGAATACAATTGATAAGGGGCTTTCGTCCCTCATCACCTCTGGAAGCTTTAGCACTCATTAATCGAACCATATCAACAATAATTATATGGATTCGATCATCCTCATCAGACGCGACCCCATTCTTTTAATTCGCTATCGATTCCACCTCAAAACAGGTAATTAAACACACTTGTACACTCGATTTCATTAGGGGATTAAAAGCCCTCAACTTATTTCAGCTATCATGATCAGATTGGGGTTCAATTTGAAATCGAATTGATTTAGGGTTCATATGGATTGGGGATTATTTGAAAAATGATTCATATTAATTAATTTGTACTTTAAAACAATATCTGGGCTTTGTCCTGCCGGTTAACAACAGCCATACACATGGGAGGTCAGGGGTTCGAACCCTGCCTCTGCCATGTTTTGTTTTAATTGTTTTTCTTTTATATTTTTAATTCAGAAAATTTATTACTATATTAATAAATAAAAATAAAAATTATTTTGTTAACTAAAACATTTCTGAAATTATTAAGTTAATATTTAAAAATATTTAAACTTATAATTATCCAATTTAATTGTTTTTTTAAGAATAAAAAGATTATAAAACTATTATTTAGTCATTATATGTTATAAATATATTATGGTTCAAATTTGGTGTTATTTCAAAACATTATTAATTTACATGTTAAATAATTAATTATTCAGTTAGTTATTTAAATAATTAATCATTTAACCATGTTATAGTTAATAAATTTATTCTTTAAACTTTTATTTAAATTTTTGAAACTAATAAAACAATATATTATACTTATTACTAAAAGTTGTATTATAAAATTTTTATAATAAATCATTTAGAAGTTCACAACTCTATAAAACGATTTTAAATAATTTTAAAGCCATCTAAATAGGTATTCAATTAAGTAACTTTATCAAATTTTAAATAATTAATTATTGAATTAGTTATTTCTTTTCACATCATACTTAATTTTTTTTAATTCAACAAATTAAATTGTTGAATCATTCACTATCATTCTTATTTCTTATTGGTTCATATCATCTTTATGAACCAAAACATAAATGATTGCGATAATATATTTTATTTGGCTTGATATTAAAACCCCCAAATTCCAAATGAAACCCTAATTCATATTTACTCTTGAATCTTAATTTTATTCTAATCTAAAGACACCAAATCTTAGGTTGAATCGTGAAGGAATCATTAGAACTATCTAATTTTCTTTTTATTATCTAAAGCACATTCTACATCTCGTGAGTTTTCCATGTGAGTTCTCTATGCCCCTTTTTACTTTATTTCACACCTTTTGGGGTGAAACATGTTAACCTTATAAACTTACACTTGTAAACATCTTGATACTTGTAAATGCACATGCAATTCATCTTTACCTTTTTGTCATGGTTATTTGTGTTTTTGTAAGTCTTATATGAGATACATATTTTGTTTACAATCATTAACTATTGCTAGCCTGGCGACGTCTTAGATCTTTGGGCCTGACAAGCCTATTTGGTGCTAAAGTCGATGTATTGCCGACTCCTGATGACGTATGCTTGTTCATCATGGGAACCAAATACACTTAGCCAATCTTATATACTTGTAATCAAGTCGAGGTTTGGTTGTAACTGTATGTGTTCTATAAGCTTGCTAACTTGTAACCATGGATATGAATTGCTACTTGTAACATTTTTATATATATACATATATGCGTGTGTTTAAACCATGGGAACTCACCAACTTTATAGTTGACCCTTTATTTTTAACATGTTTCAGGTTTCCTACTTGAAGATCTTCTTGTGCTCATATAGGACTTGGACCTAGTTTAAAATGAAAGTCTTATGTTTCTGTTTGTATCTTGATTGTTTTGTAATTACTGATTTGTCGTGTAATGTTTAATGAATAATGACATTTAATATTATTTCAACTTAATTAGTTCCATGTGCTATGAGCAATCGTCTCCCATTCGTCCGCCCCGATGATTCCGCCGTCGGTCGGGGTGTGACACCAGCTGATACATTCTCACAAGACGGTTTAGAATAGTTTGGAAACAATTCTAAATCAAAGATATGATCATGGCCATTCCCCCTAACACAAGGAGTGTGCTCACTAACTACAATGTTGAAAGATCCCTCAATATGTTGATTTTTGATGTTATAAACTCTATAAGCTTTAGAGTTAGAGGAATATCCAACAAAGATAGCATCATCTGACTTTTCAACAAATTTTTCCAAATTGTCTTTTGTGTTAAGTATGGTACACCTGCAGCCAAAGGACCTTAGAAAGCCAATGAACGGTGGCCTTTTGTTCCATAGCTCATAAGGGGTTTTTCCATGTGGCTTAACTACAAGAACCCTGTTCTGCGTATAACATGCAGTGCTGACTGCCTCTGCGCAGAATATTAGAGGCGGCTTTGAATCAGCTAACATGGTCCGAGCAGCCTCAATAAGTGTCTTGTTCCTCCTCTCAGCAACACCATTTTGTTGAGGAGTTTTAGGTGCACTATATTGTCTGACAATTCCTTTTGAGTTACAGAATGAGTCAAGAACTTGGTTCTTAAACTCAGTCCCTTAATCACTTCTAATTATTTTAACCTTGTGATCAATTTGATTTTCTATTTTAAGAATAAAAGATTTTAAAGTTTCAGCAGTGTCATCTTTAGTTCTTAAAAAGAATACCCATGTAAATCTTGTAAAATCATCAACAATCACAATGCAGTATGATTTCCTTCCAATGCTCATTATACTTTTGGGACCAAATAGATCCATGTGCAAAGTGTAATGGAGTGGTGATAGAGTTAACAACTTTGGATTTATGAGATGCCTTGTGTTGCTTCCCTTTCAGGCATGCAACACAGTTATCTTTGCAGAAAAATTTCTTTTTAGGCAAACCATGTACCAAGTTATTTTTAGCCAATTTATTCATTGTTTTAAAATTTACATGACACATTCGTTTATGCCATTGGGGAAACATTGTCATATCAAGCTTGTACATATCCCCTTTCCTAAGAGATCTAAGAAGCACCAATTCCTGAGGAATTGTCATCCCAGGTTTGAGGATAATGCACTCATGTTCTGTGAAGAGCATTTGATGCTTTTGATCATAAAACTGAGAAACACTTAACAGGTTGTGTTCAAGCTGTTTGACAAAATGAACTTTATCAACTTTTAATTTTTCGTTGGATATACTTCCTCTGCCAGAAATATATCCTCCGGCCTCACCTCCAAACTGGACAGGACCTCCATCAAAATGTTGGAATTGCTGAAGGAGAGATCTGTTCCTTGTCATGTGCCTGGAGCATCCACTATCCACAATCCAAACATTGTTATTCTTGTCATATGGATGTTTTTTCACATAAGATGAGATGATTAGTTTTGATTGGAAACCCAAGCCTTGTTGGTCTTGGGTTCTTCCGATGATAGTGACATAATTGAACCAAAATTTATGCTTGGGGGTTCAATGGATGTCTTTGTATAAGAGGTTTGGGCTGCAACATCTTCCTTGATATTCCATTCTATCTCTTGGTTGATCACAGAGGATGAACTTGTTGAAGCTTTTGCAGCTTGGCATTCTTCCGAAGCTTCTTTCTTTTCGGAAGAAACCTTCACCACCTTTTCTTCCGAAGTAGTCTTCTTCTTGGATGGTTTCAAGGGGACTCTTTTGTTCTTTTGAGTCTTGATAGCTTTAACTTCTGAATCCATTTTCCTTTCAAAAGAAGGACTTTCTTTCGAAAGCAACCTTGCTTCGGAAACAAGCTTTCCCTTTTTCATCACTTGAACTATTTGATAAGGTCCAAATGAGAACCCTTCCTTAACTCCTTCTCTTTTAACATTATTTGCATAATGTGTGCTAGCAGGATTGTAGTAACAATCTTTGGCCATGTGGTTTTGCAAACCACACATTATGAATGCAATGTTAATCTTCTGGGAACTTGAGGATTGTTGTTTCGTGTTCTTTTTCTCTTCATCAACAACCTTTCCCTTTACCTTCTGATCCTTTGGTAGGATGGGAGTGCTGGTACTACACCCCTTTCCTGAATCAGAGTTACCTACCACCTGGAATCCGTCTGAGATGAATACACCCTTTTGCTTTGGGTTTATTTTCAGCTTTGACTCAACCACTTTCTTGGCAGATTTTCTAGCTACCTTAGCTCTGCTTCTTCTGGCTTTGGTGGTCAAGGGTTGATCATCACCGACAGGAGTGGGTAAGATTACCTAGTTCTTCCTGTGATGGTCTCCATGGTTGCATCACTCTTTGACTCATGAGAAGGTGGGTCAGTAGATGGAATCTCTTGTTCTTCAGTACCACACCTTGGTTGTCTTATATACTCATAAGAATGTGGTGGAGCAATTTCATTGGTTCCCAACCCACCTTTGTTTTGGTAACAAAGTTTTGAGTGAGAGGATGATGCAAGAATGGCTTGGAAGTTTTGCTCAGAAATAGCATACTTCCTGGCTTGAGCCTCAGCTGTAACAAGTTGGGCTTGAGCCTCAGACAATTTGGATATTAAATCCTTGATTTGAGTCTTATAGTTTGTGTGTTCATGTTTTAGTAAGGACACAGTTTTCTCTAACTCCTCAATTTTTCTTTGATAGTCAGATTCAGCCCTTTTAAAATCAGATTTTAAAACATTTAAAGACTCAATTTCGGATTTAATCTCCATAGTATAGTCCTGATATAACTTAACCTTAGCAATACAGGCAGAAGTACAGAGATGTTCATATACCTTATTGTCATCTGTTCCAGCCATGAGTGCTTGATCAGGAGTCACATTCTGTACCATAAAGCTCCAGTCACCTTCTTGAGCCATAGCAGCTGTCTAAGTTGACTTTCCAAGGCCTTTAGTGTAGAGGGATGTGTGGAGGCCTATGGGGTTCCCGGATTTGACTTAGGAGCCTTGCATTCCCTTGCAAAGTGACCAAGTTGGTTACAGTTGTAACATTTGGCCTTGGTCTTGTCAAACCCAAATTTGCTATTAGTTGGGTTCTGGGGAAACTGCCTTCCAGTTCTCTTGAAGAACTTCTTTGCTCTATAGGTTAACAGAGCCATTTGTTGGACTATGTCCACGTATTCCACATCATCTGGACTGAAATACTCTAGATCATCAAAACAGTACTGATAATCACTAGAGTGCCCATTTCCTGAGACAAAGGCACATCTGTCCTGAAAGGAACTTTACTGAGCCTGTTGAGACCTTGGATTCTCAGGGAATGTAATGTATGGCCTAGAAGAACAGGATGGCTGCTGGGTGTATGTCAGGTACTATTGAGGTTGGATGGGTCCTAAGCCTTCACCAACCATTAAAGCGTTGCTAGCAGGAAGACACAAGGGTCTGCTTGTCTGATGGCCTCTCTTGCTCTCCATCTCTAAACAGTATCCATCAAGGATGCCATAAAGTTCAGTCATGGTGAGGGTGTTCAGATTTTCTATCCTCTTGATAGAGACATAGTAGAACGTCCACTCATTAAGGAGTGCACTCATGAACTTTCTTGTGAGATCTTTTAGTTCAAGGGCAATTCCCACAGACTGAAGGGAGGAAATAAGGTCCTTGTACCTGAAGTATTGCTGGCTGAGGGTCTCTTCAACAACATAGGTGAAGTTCTCGAACTGCTGCTTCAGGGAGTCCTTCTTGGAGTCATTGGAGCTGGAGTACATATGAGCAAGTGCATCAAACAGTTCTTTGGCTGACTTGCAATGCTCAAACCCCACCATGATGGAGTTGGGTATTACAGTCATTAGAACAGTCATGGCATTGCTATCAATGTCCAGCTTCTTTCATCTCATCAGAGTAGTCTTCAACAGCTTTCTCTATCATGGCATCGTTTCCACCTGGTGCTGCCACCTTTGGTTTGTACGGACCATTGACAATAGATTGCCACATCTTGCTGTCTTGATACTTGATGAAGCCTTCCATGCGTCTGCTCCATGATCTGAAGTTTTCAGGGGTGATGATGGGTGCTTTAGTCATCGTCCCCATCTCTACTTCTGATTTGTTGAGAGCCATTTTGAGTGTGGTGTAAGGAGGAGTAAAAAACAGGTTGATTTGGATGGTAAGATCTCACAATCAAGAGCCTGAATAGCTTTGATACCAATTGCAGGATCGGGTTTTGTCACTTAAACAATTAGTTTTTCTCTCAATACTCATTTGTAACACACTCGGATCAGATGAAGTAGAATCTCTTTTAAGAGTTGATAATAATATATTAAGTAGCAAAACACAAAGAAATAATTTTCAAGGTACTTGTATATATTACTTCTCAACTCAAAGTAATACAAGACTCTTACAACCATATTACATGAGTTACAATGAGAAACTATATATAGTAGATCCTATAACCGGATATACTTTGATACCAGCTCGAAACCTACAACTAAAGCATATACTACAATGCTAAAGTTAAGGTATCTTAGATAAAGTATTATCTAAGATATGGTAGTCATGACATGTCAATGACTTACCTTTTGTCACTAACTAAAGCTGACAACTATACTAACTGATAAAGGTGAACAATGGAATAAAGTATGGTCAACTACATGGCTTTTGAGAAAACGCCATGTAGTATTACTGAGGTCTGCAGCGGAGTGTCAGAGAGACCATACTTACGTCCACTGGTTCATAGTAGTATCTTCCGAAGGTTAGTTGGCTTCGGAAGAACAAGTTCTTTCGAAGCCACTTATACTTAGGGAGAGGCTACTTCTTCCGAGGCTTGAGGACTTCTTCATATCTTCATACTTTGGAAGTTGACTTCTTATCTTTTCTTCTAAGTCTTGAACTTCGGAAGTGAAGTACTTTATCTTCAGAAGTTGGAGTTTTCCTTCGGAAGATGATCTTACACTTTGTCTTCGGAAGAACTGCATTCCTTCGGAAGTTCCACACTTAGCTTCGGATTCAACATGACTGATTGTAAGGTTGCTAAGACACCCATAGCCAGAAACCACTCCCTTGGACTTGATCTTGAAGGGGAGTGTGTAGATGAACATCTTTACTGGGCTCTGATTGGGTCTCTTATGTACCTCATAGCTAGCAGGCCTGATATCATGTTTGCCACATGTATTTGTGCAAGATATCAAGCCAACCCTAAAATGTCACACCTAGTCACTATTAAGAGAATTCTAAGATATCTCAAAGGTGCTTCTACATTAGGCCTCTGGTATCCAAAGAATTTTGATTTCAACTTGTATGCATATACAGATAGTGACTATGGTGGCTGCAATATGACTGCAAAATCTACATCTGGGGGATGTCAATTCCTTGGTGGAAGGATAGTCTCTTGGCAATGCAAGAAACAATCATGTGTGTCTGCATCAACTGCTGAAGCTGAAGAGGCTACTTCTTCCGAGGCTTGAGGACTTCTTCATATCTTCATACTTCAGAAGTTGACTTGTTATCTTTTCTTCTAAGTCTTGAACTTCGGAAGTGAATACTTTGTAAGGATTCCTATAATTCTGATGCAGCCAAAACATTCAAAGTCTCTCTACATGCATGCACTGAAGAACAGAAGTAGAAATGCTTTGGATGTTTTACACCAAGCACTAGAAATATTATAAGTGTAAAATCTTCCAAAGCCAAGACCAACATCTTCTGAAGCCAAAAGTGAAGTCTTCCAAAGCTTTAAAGACAAAGTCTTCCGAAGCCAAAGAGTGAAGACAGATTTCTTGTGAAGACTTTTGAGGATATGCCTTTATCTGATGTACTTTACCATACAGCTGGACCACCTTTCCGCTGCAACTCTGTAAAGTCACCAACTTACATGAGTTGGTGAAAGGTCCATGCTTTTGGTAACTGTACATTGAGGTCTTGAGTCCATGCATTCTACTTTATGTACTTTTATCCTTTTTGTAATATATTAGGATGTGAGCTATGGCACGTCATAGTCACTAGCCAAAAGGCAAATCTGCCTTTTGACTCTACATTTTATTTTGTAGTTGTCTAGTCATTTGTATCCAGCTGGCTTTCAAAGTATGGCCGGCTGTAGGATGTAGTATAAAGTATCTCAAGTACTTGCAACTTTTATCGTATGCTTTGTAACATTTGTAATAGAACTTGAGAAGCAATATACATCATTCTTGAAAACCAATTACTTGTGTTGTTTGCCACCCTGTTCTGTCTCATATTTACTTGTGTTCTTAGCTTCTTTCACTAAAAGTTAACTAGTTCCCTATTTGATCTTTTAAGTGTTCTAAGCAACTCTTCTCATTGTGTTGTTGTCTTGTAAGTGCATACCCTTCACTGGTCTTGCATTTGGTATCAGAGCTTTTCAGGCTCTTGATATAAGATCTCACCATCTTAAGATCCCTCACACACACAAAATACTTAACAACTCAAATGGCAGCTATTACCAAAGATGATATGGAAACTGGAACTATGACAAAGTCTCCACTGATCACTCCTGAGGACTTTGATACTTGGTGTCAAATAATGGAAGGCTTCATCAAGTCTCAAGACTCCAGGATGTGGGACTCTGTTGTTGAAGGACCTTACATACCAAGCACCACTTCTGCTAATGGTGGTGGTATGATTCCTAAGGCTGTGGCTGATAACTCTGAAGAAGACAGGAAGAGAATAGAGATTAATCAGAAAGCCATTACAACCCTTCAAACTGCTATTCCAAACTCCATCTATAGAGGCTTCAAGAAGTGCAAAACTGCCACGCAACTATGGGAAGCACTGAAGCTGATGTATGAGGGGTCTACTGAAGCAAAGGAAAAAAGAAGGATCTCCTGAAGCAGTACTTTGAAAACTTCACCTTTGAGGTAGGTGAAACCATGACTCAAAAATACTTTAGGTATGTTGAGATTGTGGATACTCTAACGGATGTTGGAGTAACTCTTGAGAACAGGGACATTGTAAGGAAGTTTATGTCCTCTCTTCCTAAACAATGGATACATTACTATGTTGTAATCAAGAGGACTGAGAACCTTAAGACTCTTACACTCACAAAGTTGTATGGTATTCTTAGTGGCTACCAGATGGAGATGAATATGCAAAACTCATCTGGTAACTCCAGCAATCAACTGAGTTCAACCCTCCATGTGGTTGAAAGGGAAAGCATTGAGCCATAACATCATCTTATATGCTACCCTGACAACTCACAAAAGGGCCCTTTCATCACCTTTCCAGAGACTTCAAGGGAAAGCTACACTCAAGGAAGTCCTTTCCAAGAGACAAGTTCTTCTCATGCCTTTGTCTCTGCTGATGAAAGCTCAGGCAACTTTCTCTTCACCCTTGAAGATTTGGACTGTATCCATCCAGATGATCTGGAGTACATGGAGATAGTCCAACAGATGGCTATTCTCATTCACAGAGCCAAGAAGTTCTACAAGAGGATATGGAGAAAGTTTCCAAGCAATGCAGCCAGTGGAAAGTTTGTGCTGGATAAAAGCAAAGTAAAGTGTTACAACTATAACCTGATGGGACACTTTGCAAGAGAGTTTAAGGCACCAAGGACAAATGGTGGCCAAGCACAAACCAGACCAAACTACATTGAGAAAGTTTCCCAGAATGAGAAGCCAAAGCAGCAAGCTGCAGTTGCTATTGAAGAAGGGAGGCTTTGACTGGAGCTTTCAGGTAGAAGATTGTAAGGATTCCTATAAGTCTGATGCAGCCAAAACAGCCAAAGTCTCTCTGCAAGCATGCACTAAAGAATAGAAGTAGAAATGCTTCGGAAGTTTTACACCATGCACTAGAAATATTCTAAGTGTAAAATCTTCCAAAGCCAAGACCAACATCTTCCGAAGCCAAAAGTGAAGTCTTCCGAAGCTTCAAAGACAAAGTCTTCCGAAGCCAAAGAGTGAAGACAGATTTCTTCTAAAAGAGTTTTAGAGATATGCCTTTATCTGATGTACTTTACCATAAAGCAGGACAACCTTTCCGCTGCAACTCTGTAAAGTCACCAACTTACATGAGTTGGTGAAAGGTCCATGCTTTTGGTAACTGTACATTAAGGTCTTGAGTCCATGCTTTCTACTTTATGTACTTTATCCTTTTTGTAATATATTAGGATGTGAGTTATGGCATGTCATAGTCACAAGTCAAAAGGCAGATATGCCTTTTAACTCTACATTTGATTTTGTAGTTGTCTAATCAATTGTATCCAGCTGGCTTTCAAAGTATGACCGGCTGTAGGATGTAGTATAAAGTATCTCAAGTACTTGCAACTTTCCATCGATGCTTTGTAACTTGTAAAATAACTTGAGAAGCAATATATATCATTCTTTAAAACCAAATACTTGTGTTGTTTGCAATCTTGTTCTGTCTCACTTTTACTTTTGTTCTTAGTATCTTTCATTAATAAGTTAACTAGTTCCCTATTTGATCTGTTAAGTGTTCTAAGCAACTCTCCTCATTGTGTTGTTGTGTTGTAAGTACATACCCTTCACCGGTCTTGCATTTGGTATCAGAGCATTTCAGGCTCTTGATATAAGATCTCACCATCTTAAGATCCCTCACACACACAAAATATTTAACAACTCAAATGGCAGCTATAACCAAAGCTGATATGGAAGCTGGAACTATGAAAAAGTCTCTACTGATCACTCCTGGAGACTTTGATACTTGGTGTCGAAGAATGGAAGGCTTCATCAAGTCTCAAGACTCCAGGATGTGGGACTCTGTTGTTGAAGGACCTTACATACCAAGCACCACTTATGCTACTGGTGGTGGTATGATTCCTAAGGTTGTGGCTGATTACTCTGAAGCAAATAGAAAGAGAATAGAGATTGATCAAAAAGCCATGACAGCCCTTTAAACTGCTCTTCCAAACTCCATCTACAGAGGCTTCAAGAAGTGCAAAACTACCAAGCAACTATGGGAAGCACTGAAGCTGATGTATGAGGGGTATACTGAAGCAAAGGAGAATAAAAAGGATCTCCTGAAGCAGCAGTTTGAAAACTTCACCTTCAAGGCAGGTGAAACCATGACTCAACAATATTTCAGGTATGTTGAGATTGTGGATACTCTAATGGATGTTGGAGTAACTCTTGAGAACAGGGACATTGTAAGGAAGTTTATGTCCTCTCTTCCTAGACAATGGACATATTATTGTGTTGTTACCAAGAGGACTGAAAACCTTAAGACTCTTACTCTCACAGAGTTGTATGGTATTCTTAGTGGCTACCAGGTGGAGATGAACATGCAAAACTCATCTGGTAACTCCAGCAATCAACTGAGTTCAGCCCTCTATGTGGTTGAAAGGGAAAGCATTGAACCACAACATCATCTTATATGCTTCCTTGACAACTCACAAAAGGGCCCTTTCATCACCTTCCCGGAGACTCCAAGGGAAAGCTACACTCAAGGAAGTCCTTTCCAAGAGACAAGTTCTTCTCATGCCTTTGTCTCTGCTGATGAAACTTCAGGCAACTTTCTCTTCACTCTTGAAGATTTGGACTGTATCCATCCAGATGATCGTGAGTACATAGAGATAGTCCAGCAGATGGCTCTTCTCACTCACAGAGCCAAGAAGTTCTACAAGAGGACAGGGACAAAGTTTCCAAACAATGCAGCCAGTGGAAAGTTTGGGCTGGACAAAAGAAAAGTAAAGTGTTACAACTAACCAGATGGGACACTTTGCAAAAGAGTGTAAGGCACCAAGGACAATTGGTGGCCAAGCACAAACCAGACCAAACTACACTGAGAAAGTTTCCCAGAATGAGAAGCCAAAGCAGCAAGCTGCAGTTGCTGTTGAAGTAGGAGGCTTTGACTGGAGCTTTCAAGTAGAAGATGCATCTCCAAACCAAGCACTCATGGTAGACCACAATGAAGCCAAGGTATTGGAACATCTTTGTACTCCTGAACGCATTGCTAAAGTTAATAGATACAGGTCCTATAATTTAGAAATGAGATCTGACCTTGAGTCCTTAAATATTTTAAAAGCTGATTTTAAAAGAGCTGAAAATGATTATAAACTAAAGATAGAGGACTTAGAGAAAACTATTTCAACTCTTAAACATAAGCATACAAACTACTGGACTCAGATCAAAGATCTCATTACTAAATTAACTGAATGCCAGGCTGAGCTTGTGATCAGCAAAGCCAAGGCAAAAAAATGTGTTCTTGACGAAGAGACCTTCAAGAACATAATATCCTCATCCTTGCATGCAAAAGTTTGTTATCAAAATAAGCAGGGACTAGGATCTTGTGGAACTTGTGAAGATGAGCTTCCCCTCATAGATCCTCTGACTGAAGAGGATGAAGAGGAGATGGTGGAGAATGGCTCTGAGAAGAGTGAAGAAGAGCATTCTAAGAAGGGTCACCATCCCTCTGAGGAGAGCAAAGCTGTTGGGATGACCAAGTCAAGAAGAAAGAACTTGATCATGAAGGCTAAAAGAAAGTCCAAAAAGGCTCAAGAGATCAAGGACACCTTCAATTTTACACAGAAACAAGTCTTCATCTCTACAGGATTTGAAGTGGTAAAGGCTGAAGACACAAACTTGAACTACATCAACAAGAGTTTTAGTTCATGTCCAAATCATCCCATCATCAAGAAGAAGGCTGATCAGTTGTGCATTGCTGCTGTACAACCTGAACCATCCTGCTTCAAATGTAGTTCTAACCCCACAAGAATTGCCTCAGCATCTGCAAAGGTGAAGATGGAGAAGGAAAGTGATCAAGTTCAGCCTTGTTCACAAAAAAGAACTCCTAGAAGGAAGAAAATGGACTGTGTTATGTGTGGGAGTACCTCTCATCTTGCTAAGGATTGTGTCTACAATCCAAGGAGTACTCTCCACATGACCAAGAAAGAAACTTCTAAGAGTTTGGAGAAGAAGAAGCAAACTTTGGTAGGAAAATTTGTTTCCTTCGGAAGCTCCAAAATGAAGAAAAAGACAAGTGGAAACTTGCCTTCAGAAGAAAACTTGGTCTCGAAAGAAAGGAATACTTCTGAAGCACTAAAGCCTACTGCAGTGAAAGCAAGATCTTCCGAAGGGCCAGTCATCAAAACTTCTGAAGTCATCAAAACTTTTGAAGTATTAAAGGTCAAGTCTAAGCTTCCAAAGGTGGTATGGAAATCAAAGAAGGACCAAGCGGCTAAAAGTTCTTCATCAACATCAGCAAATGATCCCTCTAGCATGACTGTAGGATCAATTACAGTTGCATTGTCTTCAACTTCCTTTGATGAGCCCAAGACCAATGAGGCTTGGGTTTCCAAATGTAACTAATCATCTTTTTTGTGTAGGGATAGCTCAAGACAAACAAAAATATATGGATCATTGATAGTGGCTGTTCCAGGCACATAACAGGCAATAGGTCACTACTCCAAAAGTTTGAAAGAATTGATGGAGGACCAGTTGCTTTTGGAGGAGATGCAGGAGGTTACATTACTGGAAGGGGCAAGGTCATAAGTGGTAAGCTCAGCATTAAGAAGGTAAACTTTGTCAAGGAGCTTGGGTACAATCTTCTGAGTGTATCCCAATTTTATGATCAGAGTCATAACATGCTCTTTACTGAGCATGAGTGCATTGTTCTCAGGCCCGGGGTGGTCATTCCTCATGAGCACATCTTGCTCAGAGCCCCCAGGAAAGGGAACATGTACAAGATGGACTTGCAAGAAACATCTCCCTTAGGAGAAGTTTCCTGCTTTCTATCTAAAGCAAATAATGATGAATCTTTCCTTTGGCATAAAAGAATGTGCCATGTAAACTTTAAAAACATAAATAAATTAATTAAGAATGATTTGGTAACTGGAATACCAAAGAAAGAGTTTACAAGTGATGACTACTGTGTTGCATGCCTAAAAGGGAAGCAACACAAGGTATCTCACAAGCCAAAGGAAATAAACTCCATCATTAATCCCCTACACTTATTACTTATGGATCTCTTTGGCCCCACTAGTGTAATAAGTCCAGGAAGGACCTCTTATTGGTTGGTGACCACAGATGATTTTACAAGATTCACCTGGGTCTTCTTTCATAGAACTAAGGATGAGACTCCTGAGATTTTGAAGAATTTCATCATAAACATTGAGAATCAATATGATCACAAGGTCAAAACAATAAGATGTGATTAAGGAACTGAATTCAAGTATCAAATCCTTGATACATTTTGTGATGAAAAAGGTATTACAAGACAATATAGTGCTCCCAGGACTCCTCAGCAAAATGGTGTTGTTGAGAGGAGAAACAGGACACTAATTGAAGCTGCAAGAACTATGTTTTCAGACTCTAAACTGCCCATCACCTTCTGGCAGTGGCAGTGAACACTGCTTGCTATGGCAAAACAGAGTTTTAGTGGTTAAGACACATGGTAAGACTCCTTATGAACTTTGGCACAAGAGAAAACCCTTCATTGGTTTTCTCAAGTCATTTGGATGTCCTTGCACCATCTTGAATACCAAGGATCAAATTGCCAAGTTTGCTGAGAAATCAGATGATGGACACTTTATTGGATACTCTTCTCAAGCTAAAGCTTATAGAGTATACAATCTCAGAACTAGAGTAGTTAAGGAGTCAGCCAATGTGACTTTCAATGAGCACACTCCCAGTGTGAAAGGTTCTGGTCCGGATTGGCTATTTGATCATGATTTAGTTACCAACTGTTAACAAATCTTATGACAATGTTTCAGGATCTACAGATATATTACCAACAGGTGATCTTGACCCAAGATTTGAGGTCAGAAGACCTTCAAGTTACACATCTTCAGCTCCAGTGGTAACTACTCCTGCAAATGAAGCTTCTACCAGCACATCAATGACAAATTCTGCTGATGCTTCTGGGGTGCCTTCAAATTCCAGCTTAGAGGCACAAAACTCAGAAGAAGGAGCTTCAAATGTTGGAGAAAATGGTGGTGGTGAAAGTGATCAAGAATTTCTTGATGCTGATAACCACTCCATTGAAGAAAACATCAATGATGTCACACACTCATTGGATCAAGTCAATCTTGATAAGTGTGGTGATGTGGAGGGTGAATCTTCTTTGCCAGATCAAAATTTTTAAAATCTAGATCTGTCTAAGCAACTTGTTGTGATCCCTCAGCTAAGGATCCACAAGTCTCATCCTACCACAAACATCATTGGAGATGTTGATTCAGGGGTGAGAACAAGAGGACAAACCCATGAAGCAAATGTTTGTCTTCACTATTGTTTCTTGTCCCAGATAGAGCCAAAGAAAATTGATGAGGCTTTAAAGGATGGAAGTTGGGTTGAAGCTATGCAAGAAGAGCTGCTTCAATTCAAAAAGCAAAATGTTTGGAACCTATGTCCTCTTCCTCAAGGGAAGACTACCATAGGAACCAAATGGGTTTTTAGGAACAAGAAGGATGATAGAGGACTTGTCATCAAAAACAAGGCAAGACCAGTTGTTCAAGGATATACTCAAGAAGAAGGAATTGACTATACATATGTTTTTGCTCCTGTGGCAAGACTTGAAGCTGTTAGAATATTCCTAGTTTTTGCTGCATCCAAGAATTTCAAGGTCTACCAACTTGATGTCAAGTGTGCTTTTCTTTATGGGGTAATTGATGAAGAGGTGTATGTCAGACAACCACCTGGGTTTGCAGATCCTGATCATCCTGATTATGTCTACAGGCTTGATAAAGCTCTTTATGGGTTGCACCAAGCACCAAGAAAGTGGTATGAGACTCTATCTCAGTATCTCTGTCAACATGGATACAAAAGAGGTACTATAGATGGAACTCTCTTCATCAAAGGAACAGGAAATGACATAATGCTAGTTCAAGTATATGTAGATGGCGTTATCTTTGGGTCAACTAATCCACAGCTCTGCAAAGACTTTGAGAAGCTGATGAAGGACAAGTTTGAAATGAGTGCCATGGGGGAACTCAATTTCTTTCTAGGAATTCAAGTGAAGCAAGTTGATAATGGCATCTTCATAAGTCAGTCAAAGTATGTACAGGACATACTTAAAAGGTTTAACATGACTGAATGTAAGATTGCTAAGACTCCCATAGCCAGAAATCACTCCCTTGGACCTGATCTTGAGGGGGAGGGTGTTGATGAACATCTCTTTAGGGCAATGTTTGGGTCTCTTATGTACCTCACAGCTAGCAGGCCAGATATCATGTTTGCTACATGCATTTGTGCAAGATATCAAGCCAACCCTAGGATGTCACACCTGGTCACAGTCAAAAGAATTTTAAGATATCTCTAAGGTGCTCCGTCACTTGGCCTGTGGTATCCAAAGAATTCTGACTTTAATCTGTATGCTTATACAGATAGTGACTATGGTGGTTGCAACATGACTGCAAAGCCTACATCAGGCGGATGTCAATTTCTTGGTGGAAGAGTAGTCTCTTGGCAATGCAAGAAACAATCCTGTGTGTCTGCATCAACTGCTGTGGCTGAATACATTGCTGCTACAAGTTGCTGTGCTCAAGTGCATTGGATTCAAAATCAGATGCTGGACTATGGATTTAACTTTAAAGAGACTCTCATCCACATAGACAACAATAGTGCTATCTCCATCACAAATAATCCCGTGCAGCACTCAAGGACAAAGCATATTAATATAAGGTATCATTTGATTAGAGATAACTTTGAAAAGGGATTAATCAAACTAGTCAAAGTTAAAACAAATGAACAATATGATGATCTGTTCATCAAAGCTTTTGATGAGCAGAGATTTAAATATCTTGTATCAACTATTGGGATGATTAACTTTGAATAGTTTTTCTTAAAACTTAATCATATTTATTTCTAAAACCTGTGTGTCCTAAGTTGTCTACTATATCAGCTTCATAAGCCCTTGTTTTCTTTGGAAGAAAATCTTTTAAAAAGACCTTTCTTAGATTTTTGAAAATATTGATCTCTTCGGAAGATTCAAAATTACTTTCGGAAGAAGTTTATGTCTTAGTAAACAAATAATTGCTTCAGTGATTTTACATTTGGAAGAAATTTCTGAAATAACTTCCGAAGCTTAAAATCAACTTAAGTACATTCTATGTTTTCAAAGAACAAGTTTCTTCCAAAAGCAACTTACCTTCGGAAGTATTTATTCTTCTTCGAATAAAATCTCTAAGTGTAAAATTCTCTTCCGAAGCAAAATTCTCAAAAACCTTTGAAATCTCTTCCGAAGCCAATTTGCCTTCGGAAGCTTTTTTTTCAGAACTTTCGAAGCAAATAACCTTCGGAAGATGTCTCGACTTCCAAGAAAACTACTTTTTGGGCAAAAGTAAACTACTTTTCAGAGGTGGGACCGACATCCAGATTTCAAAGTTTATCCTCTTTCATTAGCTTTGTCTCAAATCCTTTTCACATAAATGCCCAACGGTTCCCTCTCTTTCACTATCTTCCTCAATTATACTATCTTTAAACCTAAATTCTCCCAAACCGCCTTTTGTTCTTCATCTTTCTTCATCCTTAAGCTTCTAAAATGGCTACCCTAAACCTCAGAAACAACCCAGATTTCTCCATGCAACTTCACAGGAAACATAACCAAGTTGCTCTGTTAAACTCTGAGAAAGATGAAAGTTTCTTAGAGATTTGCCATTTCTTAGCTCTCAAACTACTCCACCTCCCTAACCATTGATCCTACTCTCTATGAGGATCATCTGCTTGAATTTGGAAGACCTACCAAGAGGTCATTATGGATGGGGAGAAGGCACTGTCTGCCACAGTGCAAGGGAGGACAATCTTCATCACTCCAGCCATCATAAACACTTATTTGCAGCTAGATGATAAAGAAGGTGAGTTGTCCTTCCCAAAGGAAGCTGTAAATCATTCCTTTGAGCCGATGGGCTATAAGGGAGATTTCTCTGTAAAGACCTTCAGGAAAGGGAAGGTCTCATCCTAGTGGAAATACCTGCTTCATGTGGTTATCCACAACTTTTCAAACAAGCATGGAGGGTGGGACCAGATTCCTGAGGATCTCAATTTCATAGTACATGGAATGGTTCAAGGGGTCAAGTTCAGGTACTCTCAATTTGTTTATACAATCTTGCTTGCGAACTTGAACTCCTTAGAGTATTATATGTTTCCTAGATATGTTCAACACATTGTTAACTGTGAACTGGGGTCACAGTTGAGGGAAACAGATAATATCCTTAAATTGGGACAGATGAAGCCCGACATTTTTAAAATTATGAAGAAGCCAACTGTAGGCTTCTCAGGGGTAGAAACAACCCTAGTCCCAAAAATTTTAGAGCTCATTGCTCAAGGTGACAACCTAGCAACACAAGCTAGTGTTGAACCCACACCTTCTACCTCTCAACCACTAAAAAGGCCCCAAGTTACCTCACCTACCAAAAAAAATCCAAACAAACCCCTGCTCAAGCTATTGAGTCTGTGCAGGCACCCATATACTCACCCATACAGGAGGAAGTGGACACTAGAGCTTCCACTTCCCCTGAGGAGCAAACCACTCCCATCTCTTCAACAATCAGGGCTGAGGTTTCTCATGCTCACCCTGATGAGCTCACAAGCCCAACTGCCTTAAGCCTTCACTCTGAGTCTCAACACTCAAGTGAACAACCTTCAGGGGACAGTTACCATCCCCAGCCATTAGACTTAAATCAACCCATTCCCAACCTCTCATTCTATACTGATGAATACTTAGGTTTCAGTGGGTACCATGAGTCTCTCTACTCTTCCCCTACTCAAAGAGAGACGAGTACTCCTGAGTCTCCTTTGTCCATCCCACATCAGTCACCCATAACTGAGGTGGATACTTCTGAACCTGTTAAGGATATCCATATGGAAGAGGCTCTTACTTCTGCAAGTAATTACATCATTAAGACCTCAACCATGGCAACTCAACCCATTGACACCTCAACTTAGGATGTCAATGTGCAGAGGAAATCCAGCAGCCAAGAACCTGAGGCTGGTGGTGAGAGAGAGGACTTTGGTCCAATCATCTCATCCCCCAATGATTCTTCTGATGAAGAAGAGGGAAATCTGAGACTAAAGGTGGAAAAACTGTCAAAAACATGCTCTTATTTAGTCTCTAAGGTTAGTCACCTTGAATCTCAGGTGACTACCCTGCATAATAATGATCAGCAACTTGAGATATCTTATCTTAGGGAAAAACTAGCTGGTAGACCTTTAAGAAGAGCTCAACCAGGAACACAAGAACCTGTGAATGTGGTTGACCCAACCTCTAGCTCACCTATGCAAGAGGGTGATGCTACAAAAAAGGGGGAGAAAGTCATTACAGTCACAGAACCTGGGAGTCCTTCAGGGAGTATGGACATTAAGGATTCACCATCCTCACTTGCAACTGTGCATACTCAGCAACTTCCTCAAGTTCACATTAATGTGGATATAATAGACTCTGTCATTAGGAGTCTCTTTGAGGAAGGCATTCCAAGGGCTGTGTTATCTCCACATCAAGGAACTTCAAACTACATTATTAGGTGGAGGTATGATGCTGATAGAAGAGCCCTCATTCTTCACAGAGTTCAAGGGCAGCAAGAAGTGTTCAATTTTCAGACTTTGGACTATTATGAAGGTCTTGACCTGATCAACATGCCACTTGTCAACCCAAGCAAATCAAGACAAGCTGACAGGTTAGCACTCAGGATTCAAGACAGAATTACTAAGAGTTCAGCCTTAGAAGGAGACAAAGGCAATCAGGTAATGTCATTGGTCAACTGAATGCTGAGGCAGAGCCTGAGATTAGCTTCAAAGGGAAAACCTTGGCTGAAGGCCCAGTGATAGAGCCTGAGAGCCCTGTCACACCAACAACTGCTTCATAAATTTATTCCCTCAGTGAAACACGTGCTGGTGAAGGTGTCTCACAACCTCTCTCTGGCCAGAGCTTGGATGCTACACCAAGCAATGAAGGCCAAACCTCTATCCACCCTGAATCACAAAGGTCTGTGGGTGACAAAAGGAAAAGGATTTTGAGTCCTGAGGAGATTGAGGAGGAGGAGTGGGAGAGGAAGAGGAAGCTAAAGGGAGAAAGTTCCTCTAGGTCTTCAGGCTTTATGCAAGCTGTAATCAGGGCTGCCCCCAGACCAAACACTCAAGTAGATGAGTTGAGGTCAGTCAGGATTACTTACCTGCAGACCATGAACTATGACATAGATGAGATTATATCTCTCCCCTTAGAGCAATTAAATGAACTGGCTGACATGGAAGTGTCAAGAGAGATGAAGGAAAAAGAAGATGCAAGATTACTTCTCCAATTCAAAGAAGAGAAGAAACAGAAAAGATTATACAAGCATGCTCCAATTCTCTCCCCAGTTCAGGAAAGTCTTGTGCAAGTGGATGTGGCTACTACACAAGAACCTTAGGTAGACAAGGAAACAGATAGGCAAAACATGATCAACTATCTGAGTGCCACAGGTATCTACCAGGCATCTGCACTTCTTCCCTTGTCCTTTGAGTACATTGAGTTTGAGTATCTCAAACAACTTGAACTTCAAGTGCTCAAAGAACAAAAACAACAAAAAGAAAGATGAGGGAAGATGCTGCAAAGTCAAGAGCTATCATCCAAAACAGTATGAAGAAGACTGCTGACAGACAAAAGATGATGAGCTTCTTGAAGCTGTATGGATTCTCTAGAAGGAGACTTGGCCCTATGTCTCTATCCACAATGGATAAGCATATAAGGGTAATCAAGCAGAAGATCAAGAGTGGAGAGCTGATTGACTTATACTCTCCAACAAGTCAAATCCCACCTGAAGTGGAGGTTATGGTTGAACAAACTGAGACAACACAACCTGGACCTCCTGCTGTGCCTCAGCAAGCTTCATCTTCTGATTCACAGCAGGGTCAAACTCCCTCTCCTTCTAAACCTGTGAGGGAGGAACACCCAACTGAGAAAGACAAGGATGATCAACAAGTTGCTGCAGACCAGTCTTCTCATTTAAAGTCTTCTATGAGGAAGAAGATGATGGCTTCTAAACCAAAGTCTAAGAAGAAGAAGCCTGAATCATCCACCTCTACACCTGCTGAGTCAGATCAACCTGAGGAAGTGCATGAAGAGGCAACCCAATCAACTCCAATTCAAGTGGCTCGTCTTGCAGCTGAGACACCCATCTTATCCTGGACCTTCACTACTAATCCAGAGAGATGGCATGTGATCAGAGAATAAGGTGTTGAGAATGTTTATACATGGCAAGACATAATCAACTTACCTCTGCATGATCTCTTTGAGATGAGAAGATATTATGAGAGTCTGAATTATCCTGACCATCTAATGAAAAAGGGTATGGTCATCATTGTGCTGAAGACTACAAACATCTGAAGATCTTCTAAATATTTTGGTAGCATCAGCCTAGGGGGAGTTTGTAAGGATTCCTATAAGTCTGATGCAGCCAAAACATCCAAAGTCTCTCTGTAAGCATGTACTAAAGAACAGAAGTAGAAATTCTTCGGAAGTTTTACACCATGCACTAGAAATATTCTAAGTGTATACCGAAGCTTCAAAGACAAAGTCTTCCGAAGCCAAAGAGTGAAGACAGATTTCTTCCAAGACTTTTAGAGATATGCCTTTATCTGATGTACTTTACCATAAAGCTGGACCACCTTTCCGCTGCAACTCTGTAAAGTCACCAACTTACATGAGTTGGTGAAAGGCCCATGCTTTTGGTAACTATACATTAAGGTCTTGAGTCCATGCTTTCTACTTTATTTACTTTTATCCTTTTTGTAATATATTAGGATGTGAGCTATGGCATGTCATAGTCACAAGTCAAAAAGCAGATATGCCTTTTGACTCTACATTTGATTTTGTAGTTGTCTAGTCAATTGTATCCAGCTGGCTTTCAAAGTATGGCCGGCTGTAGGATGTAGTATAAAGTATCTCAAGTACTTGTAACATTCCATCGATGCTTTGTAACTTGTTAAAGAACTTGAGAAGCAATATACATCATTCTTGAAAGCCAAATACTTGTGTTGTTTGCAATCTTGTTTTGTCTCACTTTTACTTGTGTTCTTAGCATCTTTCATTAACAAGTTAACCAGTACCCTATTTGATCTGTTAAGTGTTCTAAGTAACTCTCCTCATTGTGCTGTTGTGTTGTAAGTGCATACCCTTCACCGGTCTTGCAAAGATGCATCTCCAAACCAAGCACTCATGGCAGACCACGGTGAAGCAGGGTATTGGAACATCTTTGTACTCCTGAATGCATTGCTAAAGTAAATAGATACAGGTCCTATAACTTAGAAATGAGATCTGATCAGTCCTTAAATATCTTAAAAGCTGATTTTAAAAGAGCTAAAAATGATTACAAACTAAAGATAGAGGACTTAGAGAAAACCATTTCAACTCTTAAACATGAGCATACAAACTACAGGACTTAGATCAAAGACCTCATTACTAAGTTAACTGAATGCCAGGCTAAGCTTGTGATCAGCAAAGCCAAGGCAGAAAAATGTGTTCTTGAAGAAGAGACCTTCAAGAACATAATATCCTCATCCTTGCATGCAAAAGTTTTTTTATCAAAATAAGCAGGGACTGGGATCTTGTGAGATAGCTCCTCCACACACAATCTTGTCTGTAAGATCTCCTAAGTGTGGAACTTGTGAAGATGAGCTTCCCTTTATAGACCCTGTGACTGAAGAGGATGAAGAGGAGATGGTGGATTATGGCTCTAAGAAGAGTGAAGAAGAGCATTCTAAGAAGGGTAACCATCCCTCTGAGGATAGCAAAACTGTTGGAATGACCAAGTCAAGAAGAGAGACCTTGATCAGGAAGGCCAAAGAAAGTCCAAAAAGGCTCAAGAGATCAAGGCGACCTTCAATTCTACACAGAAACAAGTCTTTATCTCTGCAGGATTTGAAGTGGTGGAGGCTGAAGACACCAACTTGAACTCCATCAACAAGAGTTCTGGTTCATGTCCAAATCATACTATCATCAAGAAGAAGGCTGATCAGTTGTGCACCACTGCTGTACAACCTGAACCATCCAGCTCCAAAGGTAGTTCCATCCCCACAAGAACTGCCACAACATCTGCAAAGATGAAGATGGAGTAGGAAAGTGATCAAGTTCAGCCTTGTTCACAAAGGAAAACTCCTAGTAGGAAGAAAATGGTCTGTGTTATGTGTGGGAGTACTTCTCATCTTGCTAAGGATTGTGTTTACAATCCAAAGAGTACTCTCCACATGACCAAGAAATAAACTTCTAAGAGTTTGGAAAAGAAGAAGCAAGATTCGGAAGGAAAATCTGTTTCCTTCGGAAGCTCCAAAATAAAGAAGAAGACAAGTGGAAACTTGCCTTCGGAAGAAAATTTGGTCTCGGAAGAAAGAAATACTTCCGAAGCACTGAAGCCTGCTGTAGTGAAAGCAAGATCTTCCGAAGGTCCGTCATCAAAACTTCCGAAGTCATCAAAACTTCCAAAGTATTGAAAGTCACGTCTAAGCTTCCAAAGGAGGTGTGGAAGTCAAAGAAAGACCAAGTGACTGAAAGCACTTTATCAACATCAGCAAATGATCCTTCTAGTATGACTATAGGATCAATTACTGTTGCATTGTCTTCAACTTCTTTTAATGAGCCCAAGACTAATAAAGCTTGGGTGTCCAAATGTAACTAACCATCTCTTTTGTGCAGGAACAGCTCAAGACAAACAGAAATGTATGGATCATTGACAGTGGCTGTTCCAGGCACATGACAGGCAATAGGTCACTACTCCAAAAGGTTGAAAGAATTGATAGAGGACCAGTTGCTTTTGGAGGAGATGCAGGAGGTTACATTACAAGAAGGGTCAAGGTCACAAATGGTAAGCTCAGCATTGAGAAGGTAAACTTTGTCTAGGAGCTTGGGTACAATCTTCTGAGTGTATCCCAATTCTGTGATCAGAATCATAACATGATCTTCACTGAGCATGAGTGCATTGTTCTCAAGCCCGGGGTGGTCATTCCTCATGAGCACATCCTGCTTAGAGCCCCCAGGAAAGCGAACATCTACAAGATGGACTTGCAAGAAACATCTCCCTCAGGAGAAGTTTCATGCTTTCTGTCTAAAGCAAATAATGATGAGTCTTTCCTCTGGCATAAAAGAATGTGTCATGTAAACTTTAAAAACATGAATAAATTAATTAAGAATGACTTGGTAACTGGAATACCAAAGAAAGAGTTTACAAGTGATGACCATTGTGTTGCATGCGTGAAAGGGAAACAACACAAGGTATCTCACAAGCTAAAGGAAAGAAATTCCATCATTGATCCCCTACACCTATTACATATGGATCTCTTTGGCTCCACCAGTGTAATGAGTCTAGGAAGGACCTCTTACTGTTTGGTGATCACAGAAGACTTTACAAGATTCACTTGGGTCTTCTTTCTTAGAACTAAGGATGAGACCCTTGAGATTCTAAAGAATTACATCTTAAAGATTGAGGATCAATGTGATCACAAGGTCAAAACCATAAGATGTGATCAAGGAACTGAATTCAAGAATCAAATCCTTGATACATTTTGTGATGAAAAAGGTAATACAAGACAATATAGTTCTCCTAGGACACTGATTGAAGCTGCAAGAACTATGTTGCCTGACTCTAAACTGCCCATCACCTTTTGGGCAGAGGCAGTGAACACTGCTTGCTATGTGCAAAAATAGAGTTTTAGTGGTTAAGACACATGGTAAAACTCCTTATGAAGTTTGGCACAAGAGAAAACCTTTCATTGGTTTTCTCAGGTCATTTGGATGTCCTTGCACCATCTTGAATACTAAAGATCAAATTGCCAAGTTTGCTGAGAAATCAGATGATGGACACTTTATTGGATACTCTTCTCAAGCTAAAGCTTATAGAGTATACAATCTCAGAACTAGAGTAGTTGAGGAGTCAGCTAATGTGACTTTCAATGAGCATACTCCTAGTATGAAAGGTTCTGGTCCGGATTGGCTATTTGATCTTAATTTAGTTACCAACTATTTTAACAAATCTTGTGAGAATGTTTCAGGATCCACAGATATACTACCTACAGGTGATCCTGACCCAAGATTTGAGCTAAGAAGACCTTCAAGCTACACATTTTCAGCTCCAGTGGTAACTAATCTTGCAAATAAAGCTTCTACCATCACATCAATGACAAATCCTGCTGATACTTCTAGGGTGCATTCAAATTCCAGGTTAGAGGCACAAAACTCAGAGGAAGGAGCTTCAAATGTTGGAGAAAATGGTCGTGGTGAAAGTGATCAAGAATTTCTTGATGCTGATAACCACTCCATTAAAGACAACATCAATGATGTCACACACTTATTGGATCAAGTCAATCTTGATAAGTGTGCTGATGTGGAGGGTGAATCTTCCTTACCAGATAAAAAATTTTCAAATTTAGATCTTTCTAAGAAACTTGCTATGATCCCTCAACTAAGGATCCACAAGTCTCATCCCACCACAAACATCATTGGAGATGTTGATTCAGGGGTGAGAACAAGAGGACAAACCCATGAAGCAAATGTTTGTCTTCACTCTTGTTTCTTGTCCCAGATAGAGCCAAAGAAAATTGATGAGGCTCTAAAGGATGGAAGCTGGGTTGAAGCCATGCGAGAGGAGCTGCTTCAATTCAAAAGGCAAAAGGTTTGGTACCTATGTCATCTTCCTCAAGGGAAGAATACCATAGGAACCAAATGGGCTTTTAGGAATAAGAAGGATGATAGAGGACTTGTCATCAAGAACAAGGCAAGACTAGTAGTTCAAGGGTATACTCAAGAAGAAGAAATTGACTACATATATGTTTTTGCTCCTGTTGCAAGACTTGAAGCTGTTAGGATATTTCTAGCTTTTGCTGCATCCAAGAACTTTAAGGTCTACCAACTTGATGTCAAGTGTGCTTTTCTTTATGGGGTGATTGATGAAGAGGTGTATGTCAGACAACCACCTGGGTTTGCAGATCCTGATCATCCTGATTATGTCTGCAGGCTTGGTAAAGCTCTTTATGGGCTGCACCAAGCACCAAGGAAGTGGTATGAGACTCTATCTC
Organism: Flaveria ramosissima; assembly: GCA_025215565.1. Taxonomy (NCBI): domain Eukaryota; kingdom Viridiplantae; phylum Streptophyta; class Magnoliopsida; order Asterales; family Asteraceae; genus Flaveria; species Flaveria ramosissima. The sequence goes on along the minus strand of CM046043.1, from coordinate 27,213,742 downwards.
AGTATCTCTGTCAACATAGCTATAAAAGGGGTACTATAGATGGAACTCTCTTCATCAAAGGAACAGGAAATGACATAATGCAAGTTCAATTACATGTAGATAACATTATCTTTGGGTCAACTAATCCAAAGCTCTACAAAGACTTTGAGAAGCTGATGAAGGATATGTATGAAATGAGTGCCATGGGGGAACTCAATTTCTTACTAGGAATTCAAGTGAAGCAAGTTGACAGTGGCATCTTCATAAGTCAGTCAAAGTATGTACAAGACATATTTAAAAGGTTCAACATGACTGACTGTAAGGTTGTTAAGACACCCATAGCCAGGAATCACTCCCTTGGACCTGATCTTGAGGGGGAGTGTGTTGATGAGCATCTCTATAGGGCAATGATTGGGTCTCTTATGTACCTCACAGCTAGCAGGCCAGATATCATGTTTGCTACATGCATTTGTGCAAGATATCAAGCCAACCCCAAGATGTCACACCTGGTCACTGTCAAAAGAATTTTAAGATACCTCAAAGGTACTCCATCACTTGGCCTTTGGTATCCAAAGAATTCTGACTTTAATCTGTATGCTTATACAGATAGTGACTATGGTGGTTGGAACATGACTGCAAAGTCTACATCAGGGGATGTCAATTTCTTGGTGGAAGAGTAGTCTCTTTACAATGTAAGAAACAATCCTGTGTGTCTGCATCAACTGCTGAGGCTGAATACATTGTTGCTGCAAGGTGCTGTGCTCAAGTGCTTTGGATTCAAAATCAGATGCTGGACTATGGATTCAACTTTAAAGAGACTCCCATCCACATAGACAAGAATAGTGCTATCTCCATCACAGAAAATCCAATGCAACACTCAAGGACAAAGCATATCAATATCAGGTATCATTTGATTAGAGATAACTTTGAAAAGGGATTAGTCAAAATAGTCAAAGTTAACACAAATGAACAATATGCTGATCTGTTCACCAAAGCTTTTGATGAGCAGAGATTTAAATATCTTGTATCAGCTATTGGGATTATTAACTTTGAATATCTTTTCTTAAAAACTTAATCATATTTATTTCTAAAACCTGTGTGTCCTAAGTTGTCTACTTTATCACCTTCATAAGTCCATGTTTTCTTTGAAAGAAAATATTTTCAAAAGACTTTTCTTAAATTTTGAAAATTTGGATATCTTCGGAAGATTTAAAATTACCTTCGAAAGAAATTTATGTCTTAGTAAACAAATAACTACTTCAGTAATTTTACCTTCGAAAGAAATTTCTGAAATATCTTCCGAAGCTTAAAATCAACTTAAGTACTCTGTATGTTTTCAAAGAACAAGTTTTTTCCGAAAGCAATTTACTTTCAGAAGTTTTTGTTCTCCTTAGAATAAAAATCTCTGAGTGTAAATTCTCTTCCGAAGCAAAATTCTCAAAAACCTTTGAAATAACTTCCGAAGGCAATTTGCCTTCGAAAGCCTTTTTCTTCAGAATTTTTGAAGCAAATAACTTTCGGAAGATTTCTTGACTTCCAAAAAAACTACTTTTGGGCAAAAGTAAACTACTTTTCAGATTTGGGACCGACATCCGGATTTCAAAGTTTATCCTCTTTCATTAACTTTGTCTCAAATCCTGTTTCACATAAATACCCAACGGTTCCCCCCTCTTTCACTATCTTCTTCAATTACACTATTCCTTAAACCTAAATTCTCCCAAACCGCCTTTGTTCTTCATCTTTCTTCATCCTTAAGCTTCTCAAATGGCCAATCTAAACCGCAGAAACAACCCATATTTCTCCATGCAACTTCACAGGCAACACAACTAGGTTGCTCTGTTAAGCTCTGAGAAAGATCAAAGTTTCTCATAGATTTGCCGTTTCTTAGCTCTATCCAACTACTTCACCTCCCTAACCATTGATCCTAATCTCTATGAGGATCATCTGCTTGAATTCTGGAAGACCTGCCAAGAGGTCATTTGGATGGGGGAAAGGCACTGTCTGCCACAGTGCAAGGGAGGACAATCTTCATCACTCCGGCCATCATCAACACTCACTTGCAGCTGGATGATGAAGAAGGTGAGTTGTCCTTCCCAAAGGAAGCTGTAAATCATTTCTTTGTGCAGATGGGCTATGAGGCAGATTTCTCTCTAAAGACCTTCAGGAAAGGAAAGGTCTCATCCCAGTGGAAATACCTGCTTCATGTGGTTATCCACAACTTTTCAAACAAGCGTGGAGGGTGGGACCAGATTCCTAAGGATCTCTCCATCATAGTACATGGAATGGTTCAAGGGGTCAAGTTCAGGTACCCTCAGTTAGTTTATACAAATTTGCTTGCTAACTAGGACTCCTTAGAGTATTATATGTTTCCTAGATATGTTCAACACATTCTCAACTATGAACTAGACTCACAGTTGAGGGAAACAGATAATATTTTTAAATTGGGACAGATGAAGCCTGGTATCTTTAAAATTATGAAGAAGCCTACTGTAGGCTTCTCAAGGGTAGAAATAGCCCTTATCCCAAAAATGTTAGAGCTCATTTGTCAATGTGACAACCTAGCAACACAAGCTAGTGTTGAACCCACTCCTTCTACCTCCCAACCACCAAAAAGACCACAAATCACCCTCACTTACCAAAGAAAATCCAAACGAACCCCGGCTCAAGCTATTGAGTCTGTGTAGGCCACCATACACTCACCCATACAGGAGGAAGTGGACACTAGAGCTCCCACTTCCCCTGAGGAGCAAACCACTCCCATTTCTTCAAGAATCAGTGGTGAGGTTCCTCATGCTCACCCTGATGAGCTCACAAGCCCAACTGACTTAAGCCTTCACTCTAAGTCTCAACACTCAAATGAACAACCTTCAGGGGACAGTTATCCCCAGCCTTTAGACTTAAATCAACCCATTCCCAACCTCTCATTCTATACTAATGAAGACTTAGGTTTCAGTGGGTACCATGAGTCTCTCTACTCTTGAGTGAAAGAGAGATGAGTACTCCTGAGTCTCCTTTGTCTAGCCTACATCAGTCACCCATCACTGAGATGGATACTTCTGAACCTGTTCAGGATATCCATATGGAAGAGGCTCTCACTTCTGCAAGTGATTACATCATTAAGACCTCAACCATGGCAACTCAACCCATTGACACTTCAACTGAGGCTGTCAATGTGCAGAGGAAATCCAGCAGCCAAGAACCTGAAGCTGGTGGTGAGAGAGAGGATCTTAGTCCAATCATCTCATCCCCCAATGATACTTCTGATGAAGATGAGAGGAATCTGAGACTAAAGGTGCAAAAACTGTAAAAAAACATGCTCCTATTTAATCTCTAAGGTTAGTCACCTTGAATCTCAGGTGACTACCATGCAAAATAGGGTCAATGATCAGCAACTTGAGATTTCTTATCTTAGGGAAAAACTAGCTGCGAGACCTTTAAGAGGAGCTCAACCAGGAACACAAGAACCTGTGAATGTGATTGACCTAACTCCTAGCTCACCTATGCAAGAGGGTGATGCTATCAAAAAGGGGGAGAAAGTCATTACAGCCACAAAACCTGGGAGTTCTTTAGGGAGTATGGACATTGAGGACTCACCATCCTCACTTGCAATTGTGCATACTCAGCAATTTTCCTCAAGTTCACATTGATGTGGACATTATAGACTCTCTCATTAGGAGTCTCTTTGAGGAAGGCATTCCAAGGGCTATGTCATCCCCATCTCAAGGAACTTCAAACTACATTATTAGGTGGAGGTATGATGCTGATAGAAGAGCCCTCATTCTTCACTGAGTTCAAAGGCAGCAATAAGTATTTAATTTTCAGACCTTGAACTACTTGAAGGTCTTGACCTGATCAACATGCCACTTGTCAACCTAAGTCAATCAAGACAAGCTGACAGGTTAGAACTCAGGATTCAAGACAGAATTACTAAAGAGTTCAGCCTTAAAAGGAGACAAAGGCAATCAGGTAATGTCATTGGTCAACTAGATGTTGAGGCAGACCCTGAGATTTGCTTCAAAGGGAAAACCTTGGCTGAAGGCCTAGTGATAGAGCCTGAGAGCCCTGACACACAAACAACTGCTTCAGAAATTCATTCCCTCAGTGAAACACCTACGGGTGAAGGTGTCTCACAACCTCTCTCTGGCCAGATCTTGGATGCTACACCAAGCAATTAAGACCAAAGCTCTCTCCACCTGTCTCATAAAGGTCTGTTGGTGCCAAAGGGAAAAGGATTCTAACTCCTGAGGAGATTGAGGAGGAGAAAGAGAGAGGAAGAGGAAGCTAAGGGGAGAAAGTTCCTCTAGGTCTTAAGGATTTATGCAAGCTGCAATTAGGGCTGCCCCCAAACCAAACACTCAAGATGATGAGTTGAGGGCAGTCAGGATCACTTACCTGCAGACCAGGAACTATGACATAGATGAGATTATATCTCTCCCCTTAGAGCAATTAAATGAACTGGCTTACATGGAAGTGTCAAGAGAGATGAAGGAAGCGGAGGATGCAAGGCTACTTCTCCAATTCAAAGAGGAGAAGAGACAGAAATGGTTATACAAGCATGTTCCTACTCTCTTCCCAGCTCAAGAAAGGCCTGTGCAAGAGGCTGTGGCAACTACACAAGAACCTCAGGTAGACAAGGAAATAGATAGGCAAAACATGATCAACTACCTGAGTGCCATAGGTCTCTAGCAGGCATCTGTACTTCTTCCGTTGTCCTTTCAGTACATTGAGTTTGAGTATCTCAAACAACTTGAACTTCAAGTGCTCAAAGAACAAAAGGCAACAAAGAAAAAGAAGAGGGAAGATGATGCAAAGTCAAGAGCCATCATCCAAAAGAGTTTGAAGAAGTCTGCTGATAGACAAAGGATGATGAGCTTCTTGAAGCTGTATGGATTCTCTGGAAGGAGACTTTGCCCTATGTCTCTATCCATAATGGATGAGCATATCAGGGTAATCAAGCAGAAGATCAAGAGTGGAGAGCTAATGGACTTACACTCCCCTCCAAGTCAAGCTCCACCTGAAGTGGAGGTTAAGGTTGAACAACTTGAGACAACACAACCTGGACCTCTTGCTGAGCCTCAGTAAGCTTTATCTTCTGATCCACAGCAGGGTCAAACTCCCTCTCCTTCTGAATCTGTAAGGGAGGAACACCCAACTGAGAAAGACAAGGATGATCAACAAGGTGTTGCAGACCAGTCTTCTTAGTTAAAGTCTTCAAAGAGGATGAAGAGGATGGCTTTTAAGCCAAATTCTAAAAAGAAGAAGAAGCCTGAATCATTCACCTCTACACCTCAGGCTGAGTCAGATCAACCTGAGGAAGTGCATGAAGAGGCAGCCCAGTTAACTCCAATCCAAGTGGCTCCTCTTGCAACTGAGAGACCCATCTTATCCTGGACCTTCACAACTAATCCAAAGAGATGGCATGTGATCAGAGATCAAGGTATTGAGAATGTCTACACATGGCAAGACTTATTCAATCTACCTTTGCATGATCTCTTTGAAATGAGAAGATATTATCAGAGTCTGAGTGATCCTGACCATTTGATGAAGAAGGGCATGGTCATCATCATTATGAGGACTGCCAACAACTAAAGATATTCAAATGTTTTGGTAGCATCAGCCTAGGAGGAGTTTGTAAGGATTCCTATAAGTCTGATGCAGCCAAAACATTCAAAGTCTCTCTACATGCATGCATTGAAGAACATAAGTAGAAATGCTTCGGAAGTTTTACACCAAGCACTAGAAATATTCTAAGTGTAAAATCTTTCGAAGCCAAGACCAACATCTTCCGAAGCCAAAAGTGAAGTCTTCCAAAGCTTCAAAGACAAAGTCTTCCGAAGACAAAGAGTGAAGACAGATTTCTTCCGAAGACTTTTGAGTATATGCCTTTATCTTATGTACTTTGCCATACAGTTGGACCACCTTTCCGTTGCAACTCTGTAAAGTCACCAACTTACATGAGTTGGTAAAAGGTCCATGCTTTTGGTAACTGTACATTGAGGTCTTGAGTTCATGCTTTCTACTTTATGTACTTTATCTTTTTTGTAATATATTAGGATGTGAGCTATGGCATGTCATAGTCACTAGCCAAAAGGCAAATCTGCCTTTTGACTCTACATTTGATTTTGTAGTTGTCTAGTCAATTGTATCCAGCTAGCTTTCAAAGTATGGCCGGCTGTAGTATGTAGTATAAAGTATCTCAAGTACTTGTAACTTTTATCGTATGCTTTGTAACATTTGTAATAGAACTTGAGAAGCAATATACAGCATTCTTGAAAACCAATTACTTGTGTTGTTTGCCATCCTGTTCTGTCTCATATTTACTTGTGTTCTTAGCATCTTTCACTAAAAGTTAACCAGTTCCCTATTTGATTTGTTAAGTGTTCTAAGCAACTCTCCTCATTGTGTTGTTGTGTTGTAAGTGCATACCCTTCACCGGTCCTGCATACTTTGTTTTCGGAAGTTGGAGTTTTCCTTCGGAAGATGATCTTGCACTTTGTCTTCGGAAGATATCCATTTCCTTCAGAAGTTCCACACTTAGCTTCGGAAGTCCTTTATTAGTTGCACCCAAAAATAGTTTAAGTGATTTGGTTTTGGTTGCACTAGCCTTTCTAGATCCAATAAATTCCCCCTAGGCTGATGCTAACAAAACCTCACTTGTTTCTGTTTCTCAAAACCTTCAGCACAAGGGACAAAAGATGCTTTTTTGTTTCCTTGTTCTTCCCTGAAGTGGTGCTGAGAAGTTTGTACAAGTCATTAGTGGATAGGAGATCCAGTGTATCACTCTGAATGACATGTACCCTTTGTTGTGGCCCCCTGAAGAGAGTTAGTTGACGAGAGTTATAGTCATACTCCCATCTAACTATGGATTCAAGTTCAGGACCCTCAACCATTTGAAGAAAGGCTTTTCCTTTGGTTGCTGATCCTTTACTTTCCTCCTCCTCTCTCAGTTTCAACTCTTATTCAATATTGGTCCTAGCTCTCAGCTCGGCTAGATGAAGACTGCTCAGATGATTTATGATATGAGCAGCTACCTCAGAGTTGGAGGGGTTGGAGAGTGACTTCTCTGCTAACTCAGCAATATCAAATCTGCTTAAGTGTAGCAGAGATGAGGCATTTAGCCTGTTTAGCTCTCCACTCTCTCTCTCAACAATAAAGTTATGAGAAGAGTCTTTGAACCTCCACTAGATAGTCCTCTTTCTAGGCACAAGGGGTTGACTTGGCACCTTGTCTCCTTTCTTTATATCCAGTAAAGTCACCAGCCTTCTCATTAGCTTCTTTTCTTCTTCATTTGAAAGAATCTGAGTTGAGGCCAAAGAGCTTTGCGGCTTGGTCCAATGTTCCTCTAGGCAGATCAAGAAATTGATCTCTAGTGAGGGAACATGAGGATCCATCAACATAGGTCAGTTTGACAAACTCCTCCTCACAAGAGATATTGCTTAGGGTTGTACAGTTGATGAGATTTGTCTTGATTGCCTTGAACTCCTCTAAGGAGAGATGTTTGGAAGGCTAAGGGGATGGTTTGGGAGGTTGTTAGGTAGGTTGTGGTGTTTGGGTTCTGGCAAGTGTTTTGGGTTGGAGGATGGGTAGTTTAGGTGGTTGAGGTCAAGAAGTTGGTAAGGTTGATGGTGTAGGTTCAGGGGCGTAGGGCTCAGAGGATGGTTCAGTCTCAATGGGGAATGGAAAAGGAATTGGTTCAGTTTTTGATTGGGTTTGAGGTTGGGGTTGAGTGGTTGGTTTGACGATCATCCCCTATCCCATTCTATACATCTCCTTCCTCTTCCCCGAGCGAATGTCAGCCTTTATGTCACTGACATGTCGCTGGAGAGTTTCCTCAGACATTGGACCCACCTGCCTGCCAGAGAAGCTATGAGCCCGGAGATAGTCTTTCATCCAGGCCTTTTCACCTATCTTTCTTGCAACAGCGACTCCTGCTTCTTCTTCCTTCTTCTTCTTCAACCTCAGCTTTTCCTTAGCAACTTTCTTTCTCTCCTTCTCCATTAGATCTTGCTCTTTGTTGAAGAGTCATAAGATCGTATCATTGTCATGTGGAGATAGTTCTTCTAGAGAGAAACGCCTGGAGGTTAGGAAAATTATCCTTTCCCTCCTAAGTTGTTGATCAGCTTCTCTTTTCTCCTTCTCTCTCTCCTCCTCTAAGGCCAACCTTGCTGTTTCTTCCTTTTGCTGAATTTGCAGCAAAGTTGTCTTTTCTAACTCAGCTAACTCCTCTAATGGTAGCAGGAGTACATCTTCATTCACAGCTTCTAATTTGACAAGTCTGTCAATGATTTCCACTCTTCTTCTATTATTGACAGCCTCCTGGTTGGCTGTAGCTGCTTTGCTACCTGCAGCTAGCAACTTCCCAATTGGAAGTCAACCTTTTCTTTTGAGCTTCTCTAACCTTGCTTCCTCCGAAGCTCTTCCTCCATCATCTTCCTCTTTCATTTGACATCTTCGGAAGTGCTAGACTTTGGGGTTCTTGGACGGAAGGTTCCGGTTGAGTGGTGGTAATTGGAGCTGGAGTCAATGATGATGTTTGAGCTAGGGGTTGAGTGAGAAAATCCTCTCTATTAACCTCAGATGCAAGTTCTAGAATTGCATCTGTGACTTTTAGATCATCGGATAAAAAGAATGGTCCTTCCGCAGCTACAATCTCAGCTTCGGAAGATTGAAGTTGTTCTTCCGAGGCTTTGACTTGTGCTTCGGAAGTCTGTGAGAATGCACTCTCTGTCCTAACTATCTCAGTTGCTGGGCCATCAGTCCTTGTTTCCCCTTCGAAGTTAATCTCAGGTTCCACTTGGACCTTAGGTTGACCAACTCCCTCAACAGTAGTAGAAGGTGCATTCAGCCTCTGAAGCTATTGAGCTCCAAAGTAAATCATAGACAAGTCAGGACTTGGCTGTTCAATAAAAGATTCCATCAGGAACTTGTTGAAGAACCTGTTGAGATCTTGGAGCATCCTTTGGTCCACTTGAATTACAACTGGAAGAGCCTCAGGAAAAACTAAAGCTTGTTGAATGGGTTATCTTGAACTCAAGGAAGTGAGAGGTGACAATGGATGGGACAAGCGGGTTGGGTTTTCTCTATAGTGTAATAACAAAACGAAAGAGAATTCTACTTCAATCAACACCTATGCATGTATCCGCTAAACACCATCAATTCATCGCTCCCATAAAATAGACATCAAAACCTCAAATTTATATAATACTAATTATCAACTTTGATTGCTTATTGGGTTGTATTAGGTGTTTAATGGGTTGTACCCATTTTTGTCCTTTTTTTTAATTTTAAGTTTTTTTAACCTACTATTTTTACATCTTTTATAATTTAGCCTTAATATCATTTTATTTTCAACTTTGATCCCCCATATTGTTCATATTTTACAAATTGATTGTTTTATGTTTCCGTCTAAATTTTAAGAGTAACACATCGTAGCGCGTGTGTGATTCAACACTTTTACCCCTATTTTTCCTTGTTTAACGATCATGTCGCAACATACGGGTTTTAGATTGACTTACTTATGTCTTATATGTTTTACATTTCGGTTACGTGGTTCAATGTTTTTATATGCCTACTTTTCGTTTGATTTTGTTTTCTTTATTTTTTATAATTTTTTTAATATGAGTTTTTCCAGTGTTGATGGTCGTCACTTGCTGTGGTGTGCTATTGGTGTTATTTGATACAGTTTTATGACCCTCACTGTAACACAGGGGACTTAATACTAGTTGTGAAACAAAACTCAAACAATGATGAAATCTTGTAAAATAATAAACCTTATATGAAAACTAAAAGAACCTATTGTAGGTCGTTTAAGGGCGGGAACTTAAAGGCACCCCAAGAGTAACAGCTGGGTTTGTCATTAATGTGCTGGTAGAAACTTCATTTGCAGGGTTAGTTACAACTAAAGCTAAAGTTGTGTAGCTTGAAGGTCTTCTCAGCTCAAATCTTGGGTCAGGATCACCTGTAGGTAGTATATCTGTGGATCCTGAAACATGCTCACAAGATTTGTTAAAACAGTTGGTAACTAAATCAAGATCAAATAGCCAATCAGGACCAGAACCTTTCACACTAGGAGTGTGCTCATTGAAAGTCATATTGGCTGACTCCTCAACTACTCTAGTTCTGAGATTGTATACTCTATAAGCCTTGGCTTGGGAAGAGTATCCAATAAAATATACATTATCTGACTTCTCAGCAAACTTGGCAATTTGATCTTTGGTATTCAAAATGGTGCAAGGACATCCAAATGACCTGAGAAACCAATGAAAGGTTTCCGCTTATGCCAAGTTCATAAGGAGTCTTACCATGTGTCTTAACTACTAAAACTCTATTTTGCACATAGCAAGCAGTGTTCACTACCTCTGCCCAGAAGGTGATGGGCAATAGAGTCAGAAAACATAGTTCTTGCAGCTTGAATTAGTGTCCTGTTTCTCCTCTCAGCAACACCATTTTGCTGAGGAGTCCTGGGAGCACTATATTGTTTTGTAATACCTTTTTCATCACAAAATGTATCAAGAATTTGGTTCTTAAATTCAGTTCCTTGATCACATTTTATGTTTTTGACCTTGTGATCACATTAATTCTCAATCTTTAAGATGAAATTCTTCAGAATCTCAGGGGTCTCATCCTTAGTTCTAAGAAAGAAGACCCAAGTGAATCTTGTAAAGTCATCTGTGATCACCAAACAATAAGAGGTCCTTCCTAGACTCATTACACTGGTGGGGCCAAAGAGATCCATATGTAATAAGTGTAGGGGAGTAGTGATGGAGTTTCTTTGCTTTGGCTTGTGAGATACCTCGTGTTGCTTCCCTTTCAGGCATGCAACACAATGGTCATCACTTGTAAACTCTTTCTATGGCATTCCTGTTACCAAATCATTCTTAATTAATTTATTCATGTTTTTAAAGTTTACATGGCACATTCTTTTATGCCAGAGGAAAGACTCATCCCTATTGACTTTAGATAAAAAGGATGAAACTTCTCCTGAGGGAGATGTTTCTTGCAAATCCATCTTGTACATGTTTTCCTTTCTTGGGGCTTAAGAAGGATATGCTCATGAGGAATGACCACCCCAGGCCTGAGAACAATGCACTCATGCTTAGTAAAGAACATGTTATGTCTCTGATCATAAAATTGAGATACACTCAAAAGATTGTATCCGAGCTCCTTGACAAAGTTTACCTTCTCAATGCTGAGCTTACCGTTTGTGACCTTGCCCCTTCCTGTAATGTTACCTCCAGCATCTCCTCCAAAAGCAACTGGTCCTCCATCAATTCTTTCAAAATTTTGGAGTAGTGACCTATTGCCTGTCATGTGCCTAGAACAACGCTGTCAATGATCTATACATTTTTGTTTGTCTTGAGCTGTTCCTGCACACAAGAGATGGTTAGTTACATTTGGAAACCAAAGCCTTATTGGTCTTGGGCTCATCAAAAGAAGTTGAAGACAATGCAATAGTAATTGATCCTATTTTCAAGTTTTGAGGGTCATTTGCTGATATTGATGAAGAACTTTCAGCCACTTGGTCTTTCTTTGTCTTTCACACCACCTTTTGAAGCTTAGACTTGACCTTCAATACTTTAGAAGTTTTGTTGACTTCGGAAGTTTTGATGACTAGACCTTCGGAAGATCTTGCTTTCACTACAGCAGGCTTCAGTGCTTCGGAAGTATTCATTTCTTCCGAGACTAAATTTTTTTCCGAAGGCAAGTTTCCACTTCTCTTATCTTCATTTTGGAGCTTCCAAAAGGAAAAGTCTTTCCTTCCGAAGCTTGTTTCTTCTTCTCCAAACTCTTAGAAGTTTCTTTCTTAGTCATGTGGACAGTACTCTTTGGATTGTAAAAACAATCCTTAGCCAGATGAGAGGTACTCCCACACATGAAACAGTCTATTTTCTTCTTTCTGAGAGTCTTCTTTTGTGAACAAGGCTGAACTTGATCACTTTCCTTCTCCATCTTCATCTTTGCAAATGTTGTGGAAATTCTTGTAGGGATAGAACTACCTTTGGAGCTGGATGGTTCAGGTTGTATATTAGTGATGCACATGATCATCCTTCTTCTTGATGATGGGATGATTTGGACATGAACTAGAACTCTTGTTATTGGAGTTCAAGTTTGTGTTTTCAGCCTTAACCACCTCAAATCTAGCAAAAATATAAACTTGTTTTTGTGCAAAGTTAAATGTGGCCTTGATCTCTTGAGCCTTCTTAGACTTTCTCTTGGCCTTCCTGATAAAGTTTTTCCTCCTTGACTTGGTCAACCCAACAGTTTTACTCTCCTCAGAGGAATGGTGACCCTTCTTAGAATGCTCTTCTTCACTCTTCTTAGAGACATTCTTCACCATCTCCTCTTCATCCTCTTCGGTCATGGGGTGTATAAGGGGAAGCTCATCTTCACAAGTTCCATTCCTAGGAGATCTTACTAATAAGATTGTGTGTGGAGGAGCTATCTCACTAGATCCCAGTCCCTGCTTATTTTGATAACAAACTTTTGCATGCAAGGATAAGGATATTATGTTCTTAAAGGTATCTTCTTCGAAAACACATTTTTATGCCCTGGCTTTGCTGATCATAAGCTCAGCCTGACATTCAGTCAACTTAGTTATGAGGTCTTTGATCTGAGTCCTATAGTTTGTGCGCTCATGTTTAAGAGTTGAAATGGTTTTCTCTAAGTCCTCTATCTTTAGTTTATAATCATTTTCAGCTCTTTTAAAATCAGATTTTAAGATATTTAAGGACCCAAGATCCACAGATCTCATCTCTAGTGTATTACCTGTCTATTTACTTTAGCATACATTCAGGAGTACAAAGATGTTCCAATACCTTGGCTTCATTCGTGGTCTGCGATGAGTGCCTGGTTTGGAGATGAAATCTCTTCCACCTGAAAGCTCTAGTCAAGCCTCGTTCTTCAACGGCACCTTGCAGCTTGCTGCTTTTGGCTTCTTATTCTAGGGAGCTCTTTCAGTGTAGTTTGGTCTGGCTTGTTTTTTGGCCACCATTGTTGTCCTTGGTAAACCGTACACAACCAAACAACCTTGCAAAGTGACCTATTTGGTTACAGTTGTAAAACTTCCTTTTTTCCCTTTTGTCCAGCCCAAACTTTCCACTGGCTGCATTGCTTGGAAACTTCCTCCCTGTCCTCTTGTAGAACTTCTTAGCTCTATGAGTGAGAAGAGCCATTTGCTGAACTATCTCCATATATTCCAGATCATCTGGATGGATACAGTCCAGGTCTTCAAGGGTGAAGAGAAAGTTGCCTGTACTCTCATTGGAAGAAACAAAGGCACGAGAAGAACTTGTCTCTTGGAATGGACTTCCTTGAGTGTACCTTTCTCTTGGTGTCTCCAGGAAGGTTATGAAAGGACATTTTTGTGAGTTGTCAGGGTAGCATATAAGATGATGTTGTGGTTCAATGCTATCCCTTTCAACCACATGAAGGGCTGAATTTAGTTGATTGCTAAAGTAACCAGATGAATTTTGCATGTTAATCTCCATCTGGTACCCACTAAGAATACCATCAAACTCTGTCAAAGTGAGAGTCTTAAGGTTCCAGTTCTCTTGATAACAATACAATAATGTGTCCATTGTCTAGGAAGAGAGGACATAAACTTCCTCACAATGTCCCTGTTCTCAAGACTTACTCCAACATCCATTAGAGTATCCATAATCGCAACATACTTGAAGTATTGTTGACTCATGGTTTCACCTGATTTGAATGTGAAGTTTTCAAACTACTGCATCAAGAGGTCCTTCTTGTTCTCCTTGGCTTCAGTGGACCCCTCATACATGAGCTTCAGTGCCTCCCATAGTTGCTTGGAAGTTTTGCACTTCTTGAAGCCCATGTAGATGGAGTTTGGAAGAGCAGTTTGAAGGGCTGTCATGGCTTTCTGATCAATCTCTATTCTTTTTCTGTCTTCATCAGAATAATCAGGCACAACCTTTGGAATCATACCACCTCCAGCAGCAGCTGAAGAGGTGCTTGGTATATAAGGTCCTTGGACAACAGAGTCCCACATCCTGGTGTCTTGAGACTTGATAAAGCCTTCCATTCTTTGACACCAAGTATCAAAGTCTTCAGGAGTGATCCGTGGGGACTTTGTCATTGTTCCACTTTCCATATCAGCCTTAGTAATAGCTGCCATTTGAGTTGTTAAGTATTTTGTGTGTGTGAGGGGTCTTAAGATGGTGTGATCTTATAATCAAGAGCCTGGAATCCTCTAATACCAAATGCAAATCCGTTTTAGGGCTGGTCACTTACAACACAACAACACAATGAGGAGAGATCTTTAGAACACTTAACAGACCAAATTGGGAACTGGTAACTTATATATATGATACTAAGAACACAAGTAAAATATGAGACAAAACAAGATGCAAAACAACACAAGTGTCTGGTTTTCAAGAATGTTGTATACTGCTCTCAAGTTTTTTTACAAGTATTACAAAGCATAAAGAAAGTTACAAGGACCTGAGATACTTTATACTACATCCTACAGCCGACCATACTTTGAAGGCCATCTGGAAAAATAAGACTAGACAACAACAAAATCAAATGTAGAGTCAAAAGGCAGATTTCCTTTTAACTAGTGACTATGACATGTCATAGCTCACATCCTAATATATTACAAAAAGGATAAAAATACATAAAGTAGAAAGCACAGACTCAAGACCTCAATGTACAGTCACCAAAAGCATGGACCTTTTCACCAACTCATGTAAGTTGGTGACTGAACAGAGTTGTAGCGGAAAGGTGGTCCAGTGTTATCAAAAAGTACATCAGATAAAGCATGTATTCAAAAGTCTTCGGAAGAAATCTGTCTTCACTTCTTGGCTTCGGAAGACTTTGTCTTTGAAGCTTTGGAAGACTTCACTTTTGGCTTCAGAAGATGTTGGTCTTGGCTTTGGAAGATTTTACACTTAGAATATTTTCTAATGCATGGTGTAAAACTTCCGAAGCATCTCTACTCTATAGTTTTGTGCATGCATGCAGGAAAGCCTTTGGATGTTTTGGGTGCATCAACCTTATATGAAACCTTACACCTATATATTACGTCTTTGAACTATTTAAAGTTCCCAAACAAACTTGTATGTCGCTTGATAATTACATTGATAATTACGCACAACAAGGCGGTTACAAAATCAAAAAATAAGAGTGAAATTATTATGCAAGTTGTTTTAAGAAACTATTGATAATTATGTATTGTTTTTAAAATTACCTTTTTATCTTTTTTAATTACTTGGGTGGAATTCTTACGCAAGGAATTTCAACCACAACACTTTAGAATGGATGGACCAGATTGCTTAGTACGTTTCGTAGCTTTTTCACGCTTTGTATACTAACCGCGCCCTATATATGTATATACAATACATATATTAGGAAATAATACACACTATAGTCTTGTGTTAGTATGTTTTTTTATAATTTAGGCTTTAATTTAAACGTATCAACAAGAGAAACTTGTCAACGACTCAATTAACAAGTGGGTTGATCTTGGCTCGCGCTTGGTTTGTTGTTTTCAATCAAGATTTGAGTTTTTTTAAGAGAGCCACAACGATGCTGTAAGCTTTTTAAATAGTCCTAATCATGACGGATATATCTATTCTTTTATGAGTACAATTAGATTTTTTTAGAATAAACTTATATATATACTAATTATCAACTTTAGTATGCATCATGGGTTGTATCATGTGCTATAATGGGTTGTATCCATGAAGATCAAGATTAGGTTGGACTCACCTTAGATTAGCTTTTGTTTATGCTTAAATATAATAGGTTAAATGTTAGTTTACTTTTGTAAGTATGTTAGTTTTTTATGTTTTGCTGCTCAGCGAAACTAAGAGCGAAACTGTAGTTTCGCTCATAGTCAGCAGTCTGTTTCACCCGGCGAAACTGTGTTTCTCAGCCGGGCAAAACTAGGCTTGGGCATGATAGTTTCGCTGACAGCGAAACTATCATCTCTGTATATAGAATTTGTTTCTTTCATTGTAATTAACCTTGCAAAACCCTAATTCGTCTAATCCTTGTTGCAAGTGCATTTTGTAAGCTGGAATTACATTGAAATATTATTGAGCTTTGTTCTATTCATTGTATTGGATTTGATTTGTTCACTTTTGAATACTTTTGTTATATTCTTCATCATCAAATGTTTCTATTGTGTGTTTGTTAGTGATATTGAACGATTCATTCAATTAATTGTACTGTGATTCGATCTATTTGGACCAACAAAATGGTATCAGAGCCTTTGTACTCTTGATTGTTTGGGGTTTTTGGTTGGTTGAGTTCAATATCACTAGTTCATAAATTCGGGATCAAATTTGAGTGTATTTGATATGGAACTTGATTAAAATTGGTTAGTTCTTGGTTGGGAAAGCCTTTGTAATCATCAGATCTCATGTTCATTGAAAATTGAGTGATTTTGGATTGATTTCGTGTTAAAAAAGTTTTTCAAAATCATCCAGCAAAATTACAGTTCATTCAGCGAAACTGTGAGCTTCAGCCAGCGAAACTACGAGTGTTTTGCTTATTGTGATTGTTTTTGCAAC
Organism: Flaveria ramosissima; assembly: GCA_025215565.1. Lineage (NCBI taxonomy): Eukaryota > Viridiplantae > Streptophyta > Magnoliopsida > Asterales > Asteraceae > Flaveria > Flaveria ramosissima. Next base: position 27,197,228 of record CM046043.1, on the reverse strand, counting down.
CTCAGCGAAAATACCATCATTGAACGAAAGTTCAATAGTGCTTGTGATCCATTATCAAGTGAAATTGCTGCCGAATTTACATCTGAACGAAAGTTCAAGCTAGTTTCGAGCGAAATTATCTACGAAACTAGCATAATCAAGCAGTTAACTAGCGAAACTACTGTCGAAATTGCAAGCTAAAGTAGCAGCGAAATTACCCAATCCAGCAAAACTACTAGTTCTTCTGCGAAACTACAATGTCAAAGATGACTGCTGTCACCCTTGCTGATTTGGAGAGTGTGGCACCTAATAGACCCCCGAGCCTAATCAATGGAGATAACTTTGAGGATTGGAAGAGGTGTCTGAAAGCATTCTTTTTCTACACGGATCATAACAATAGGAATCAATCATCTCTGGTCCACACATACCAACTGGTACTGTTGGGATGTCGTTTCTCAAAAGAAGGACCCAGCCACGTTTAATGAAAAGGATCTGAAGTTAATTGATAGGGATCAAGAAGCATTTGGAGCTTTAACTCTGTGTCTCGCACCAGATATTTACAACCGCTTTGCTGAACACAAAAATGCCAAGTCCCTTTATGATGCTTTGTGTGAATTTTACGCTGGAAATGATGAGTTAGTGAAAGAAAAAGGTATACAAACTGAGAAGGAGTTCAAGTCATTTGTGGGTTACAAGAATGAGAGTCCTACTAATTTGACAAACCGTTTTCTGAGTGTCTCGAGCACGTTAAAGAAGTATGATGAAAAACTCTCAAATAGTGAACAAGTGAATAGGTTGTTGGATTCACTCCCACCGCAATGGAGCCTACATGTGAGGATGCTGAAACAAGAGAGATGATTCATAGATTACAAGCTTATGGACATCATCAACAAGCTTAAATCATTTGAATTAGACATGAAGAGAAAAGAGTTTAATAAGTCCATGATGCTATCATCTGGTTTTCCACAAAATGCTGCATTACTTACTTCCGCTGCAAGCTCACTAACTCAAGCATCAAGACAAGGAGGAGAGAATACAAATGTCTCATGTGATCAACTTGGTGGTGGTGTTAATTCTATCAAAGATCAAGCTAATTCAAAATCTACATCTAGAACGTCAATCCCATCTGAGACAACGGCATTGTTTGGAATGTTTGTGCAAAGCTACGAGGCAATGGTGGGTGGCGAATTAAAAGGGATTGGGATGAATATGGAAGACATGTATCAAGCCGATCCGGGTGATTTGGAAGAAACTGATTTTCAGTGGCAAATGGCGATGTTGACTCTCAGAGCAAGAACGTTTATGGAAAGAACAGGAAGGAAGAACTTTGGAGGTCAAAATTCTAACTCTAAGTTAGGTTTTGATAAATCCAAATAGAGGTGTTTCAACTGTAAGCAGTTAGGAAATTTCAAAAGAGAATGTCCATTGCAAATTATCACAGATCCAAGCAATTCTAGAGTTCTAAGATTAGTTTTGGGTGGAGATAAGGAGGAAAGTAAGCAGAAGAAGGAGACAACTTTGATAACAAGTTTTGACTGGAGTGCACAAGCTGAGGGAACTAAAGAAGAAATAAATCAAGCCCTTGTTGCTGAGGTTTATAGAAGAGGAGGAGAATGTGGATGAGTTTGATCTGTTCAAGGAATTCAAAAGTGAAGTTGTAGTATCTCAGGGTGTTAAGAATGAAAGGAAGGAGTGTGTTGAGAAGAATGAGACTGGTAATTTGATGGCTGATGATTTGAAAGAAGATGAAGGTGAGAAGGTAAAGTTAGCAGGGAACCAGATAAAAGAAAAGAGCAAAGAGAAGAACGATGCTGCAACCACTATTGAGGAAAACATGAAGACTACTCCAGTGTGTCAATGTGAAAAGGCTCTGGAAGCTGAGAAAGTGGTGATGGGCCTCCCTTACGAGGTAATACAAGAGATGTGCTTTTCTGCTTGTAAGATAAGGTTACTTGGTGTGTATAAAGCAAATCGCATGTTGCTTGACAATGAAAAGGACTTAAAACGAATTAATGAAGAGCTTAAACTAAACGAGTCAAAATATCTTGTTAAATTAAATAAAATTTTAAAAGAAAATGAACATTTAAAAAGAATTGTTTTAGAAAGGAATGTTGAAATAAATACTTTGACTGAAAGAGTTGCACTTGCTGAGTTTGCAACAAGTAAACTTCAGTCAAAGCTTGATAAATGGACAATTTCTGGGATGAAACATGACGATTTGTGTAAATCACAACGGGGGGCTAGGATTAAAACGGGTTTGGGTTATGAAAATACTTCGGTTTATCCTCCTCCTAGTACTTATTGTTATTGACCTATGCTTGTTCCACACCCTTCAAATTATTTAATTCAAACAGATATTAATAGGCTGTATGTAGGTTTAGAAGGTGTGAATTCTAAGAACGTGCGTGAGGAGTACGGTTATGGACCGACTAGTGGGCTTGGATGCAATACTTTTAGTACACCTAAACCTCAACGTTCTATTTTAGATCATAGCCCTAGTTTAAGTTTTGTTTTTGTTTCCCAAAAATCTGTCTCAGACATTGATTCTATGTGTTCTAGTGTTGTTTCCACATCTTCATCAAATGATTTCAGATGAAATGTTGATGCTTCTAATGCTTGTGTGAATGATGTTGTGAATGATTCTATTATCAAGAGTAAAGATAAAATTAAAAGTAATTGTTTTGAAAAATTCTTTTCTCATCCCATTCCTTCATTTACCCCAATTACTATTTCACAATCCAATGAAAGGGTAGTGTCATCTTATTATGCAAGCACAAGTGGTACAAGTACCACATGTACTTCAGATGAGAATGCATCAACATTTGTAAATAATCTTTCTTTAAAAGACAAAATCAGAACCAAAGATATGTATGAGACTTACAGTGATGTTGATTCTAGATTGTCTGAATGCGATGAGGAAATATACATAGATAAAATTCATGAGTTGAGGCATAATAGACCTAGATTAAAATCTCATTGTTTTAAATGTGGTAAAGATGATCATGTAGTTAAAAACTTTCCTGAGCTTCATCACAGACATGTTCATAAGAATTCTTTTGACAGTAAATTAACTTATCTTGTTAATAATTTCTTTAGCAAAAGATCATCTGCACCAAAGCCCAAAGTTGTTCAAACATGGGTTCCTGTTTCAGCCGGTTAATCTCTGCATTCTATTTTTGTAGGAGTGATCCACTAGAAAGGTGACATATTATCACATCATCAATGGAGGGTAGGTTGCATTTGCTGACGACAAGAAAGGTGGTAAAATGGTTGGCCAAGGGGAGGTCTCTAATGGATCCCTTAGACTGGAAAAGGTCAATTTTGTGCCAGAGCTCGCATTCAATCTTTTGAGCGTCTCTCGGATTTATAATAAAGACATCCTGGTTATTTTTCTCTCTAATGAATTTCTATTTCTGAAACCCGGGTTTGCTATTCGTGAGGAGATGGTGCTCATGCGAGCTCCGAGAAAGAATGATACCTATCTTCTTGACATGGGATCTAAAGAATCAACCTCCACTGTCACTTGCCTTCTATCTAAAGCTTCTTCCTCTGAATCATTCTTGTGGCATCGTAGATTGGTCCATGTTAATTTAAAAAATATTAACAAATTGGTTAAAAACAATCTTGTTAGGGGATTACCATTGAAAGACTTTTATGTTGTTGAGAGATGCATGACTTGTGCCAAAGGAAGACAACATAAGAAACCTCATAAACCAAAAATTGAAAATAGCATTTCTAATCCCCTAGAGTTATTACATACTGATTTGTTTGGCCCAATCAGTGTTAAATCTATTGCTAAGAAATCTTTTTGCCTTGTAGTTAAAGATGTTTTTTCAAGGTATTCATGGGTGAGATTTTTAGCTCATAAAGGAGAAGCTGCTGAAGAGTTGCAGAAGTTAATTCTTTCTATTGAAATGATAAGCAAGAGGAAGGTAATGGCCATTCGAAGTGACAACGGTACCGATGTCCGAAATCAGATCTTTGACTCCTTTTGTGCAAGCAAAGGAATCTTGAGACAATTTAATGCAGCCAGAACACCTCTGCAAAACGGTGTTGCTGAAAGAAAAAATCGCACTCTTATAGAAGCCGCACGTACCATGTTGATTGAATATAGTTTGCCAATAATATTCTAGGCAGAAGCGGTGAATTGTTCATCATATGTCCTGAATCGAGTTATGATTGGTGAAGGATAAGATGAAGACTCCTTATGAACTGTTTCATAAAAGTAAGCAATTGATTGATTTCTTTCGTCCCTTTGGATGCTCGTGTACCTTGGTGAACACTCATGCTCAAAAGACGAAATTTGGAGCTGTGTCTAATGAGTGTTATTTTGTTGGCTATTCCTCCTCTCAGAAAGCTTATCGGGTGTATAACAAGAGAACTCGTATCATACAGGAATCATTCTATGTTGATTGGCAGGAATCTAATTCTTCTGATGTCAGAACAGAACCTGCATGGTTCTTTGACTCAAATACTGTCTTCAACTCCTTCAACCTTCAAGTTTTTGATGATGATGCGTCCTTCTCCAATGTCCAAACAAACATTATTCCTCCCGATCCATTATCTCAAGTCCCTCCAGTTCCTCCCACTTCATTATGTGAACATCCAACCTCAGTTGCCCTTCATCTTCTTCTTCATTTGACATTCCACCCCTACCTGCTTTCGCATCTACCCCTTCAACACCAACCTCTTCTCCATCTCAAACCTTTCCATCATCCCAACTTGGTCAACCCATTCCATCCATATCTTCATCATCTACACAATCTCGATCCATTAGCCCACCTCAATCCAATCCATTACCTTTAACCTTTGATTTCAAATCATTGAAGGATCATCCTCATGATAACATAATCGGTTCAATTACTGATGGTGTTAGGACGCGAAGTCAATCTGGTTTGATAAACGTGTGCCTGTTCTCTTGTTTTATATCCTAAATTGTTTTAAAGAATGTTCATGCAGCTCTTCAGGATCCATGCTGGGTTTGATCCATGAGCTTCAACAGTTTAGGAAACTCAAGGTGTGGACGCTTGTTGATCTTCCTCCAAACAAATGCCAATAGGCACGAAATGGGTGTTCAAGAACAAACCTGATGATCGTGGATTTGTGGTGAGGAATAAATCACGTTTGGTGGTTCAAGGATTTGCCCAAGAAGAAGGAATTGACTACAGGGAAGTATTTGCTCCTGTAGCCCGTCTTGGCCATTAGGATTTTTTTGGATCATGCAGCACACAAGCAATTCAAAGTCTATCAGAAGGATGTCAAATGTGCCTTTCTCTACGGAGACATTGATGAAGAGATATATGCGTGTCAACCACCAGGGTTTGAGGATCCAGACTTTCTTGACAAAGTATACAAGCTTGATAAATCTCTCTATTGTCTACATCAAGCTCCTCGCATCTGGTACGAGACTCTAACACAATATCTTCTGAACAATGTTTTCTCTCGTGGCACCATCGATATGACTTTATTCAAGAAAGATGTGGATGGTGAGATGCTAATTGTGCAGGTCTACGTTGAAGACATTATTTTTGGCTCCACCAATCCAAAGTTGTGTCGGGAGTTTGAGGAGGTTATGTGAAGTTGTTTTGAAATGAGCATGATGGGGGATATGTGCTTTTTCCTTGGATTGCCAGTTGAAAAAAAGCCAGAAAGAATTCTTATTCATCAGGAGAAGTATGTCAAAGAGATTCTGAAGAAATTCAATTTGGATGATGCTTCTTCTGAATTAACTCCATTCACAGCTCAAACATGCCTCACTCCAGACGAGAACGGGAAATCAATTGATCCTCATCCGTATAGATCAATGATCGATTTTCTAATGTATCTCACAGCCAATCGTCCTGACATAACCTTTGCTGTGGGGTATTGTGCTCGATACCAATCTGACCCTAAGGAGTCTCACGAGAAGGCAGTCAAACAGAGCTTTCGCTATCTTAAAGGCTCTTCTCGTTTGAGTCTTTGGTATCCTTATGGTGGGAATTTTGATTTGCATGCTTATTCCGATAGTGATTCTAATGGTTGCAGGTTAAACAGAAAATCTGTCACTGGAGGCTGTCAATATCTGGGAAATTGTCTGGTATGATGGCAGAGCAAAAAACAGGCTACTATGTCTCTTTCCACGGGGGAGGTACAGTATATTGCTGCTTCAAGTTGTTGCTCACAAGTGCTGTGGATACAACATCAGATGATTGACTATGGCATCAACTTTCTTCATACTCCATTATTCTGTGACAATTAAGCGGCCATTGGAATCGCAAAGAATCCAATTCACCATTCCCGCACCAAGCACATCGAGACAATGATTCATGCAATCCGTGATGCTCAGGAGAAGGGTTTTATTGATATTATTCCTATTGATACAAAAAATCAAAAGGCTGATCTTTTTACTAAAACATTCGATAAACCTCGTTTTTATGAACTGATCTCCATGTTAGGATTAATATCATTTTAAAACCATTTTCTTAAATTTCTCATTAAAAAATTGATTTTCCTTCTTCTTTTTCTTTCTTTCTTTTTATCTTTAAGCTCCATAGATCTTCATTATTTTACATAAAAAAACAAAAAAAAACAATATATATATATATATATATATATATATATATATATATATAATATATATATATATATATATATATAATAAAAGTTTTGGGAAGTTTCTCTTATCTGGCTAATTTGTAGAAATTTCGGAGGAGAATAATACAGTTTATTTTTCTTTCGTGCAGAATAAAATTTTTGGTGCCTGAAAGATGTGAAGGAGGTGAACAGTATTGAGTTGGGATATGCGTGATAGGCTCAGCCAGAACGCTAAGTAGACAGGATAAGAAATTTATTGACTCGGATTATCCCCTTGACATTTTTGGCCTTCACAAAGTTTCAAGTCCTTGTCCAAAATGGGTTGAGAACGTGATATCTCTTTTTTGATATGTTATTTTTGGAAAAATCCTTGTTCCACATTCCCATATTATCAAAAGTGCTACTTGCTAGCTCCTTTTGTATCAAAGAAGCCCCTTACTGTATTTTAGTTCGTGCTTATCTCCTCTGCTATGTTGAACATTGACCTAGAGTGATGATCTCTTCTGTTATATGTAAGTATAGACCTGGAACTCTCATCAGCACGCTATGATGATCTTTTCTGTTATATGTGAATATAGACCTGAAGCTCTTATCTACCAAGATCAAATGATCATCTCCTCTGTTATACATGAGTATAGACCTGGAGCTCTCATCATTTGAGAATTATAAGGTTTGTGCTTTGTTTGAAAAGATTCTTGATGTGCTCTCCATATGATAATCAAGTAGAGTTTGTCATATTGTTCAATACATCATGAGGACATGATGAGTTTCTTTACCAAATGTCTGTGGGGACTGAGTCATTTAAGTCTTCTTTAAACGAACCAATAACATGGTAATAGAAGCTGCAGTTCACTTGTTGAAAAGAAGAAGGCATGGGTTTAAATGGACAAGTATATCATCAATCATGCCAAACTTTGATTCTCCGGAAAATCTCTTCAATTTATCGTATCTCTATATCCTTTTATTTTTCTTATCTTTTCTTAAATTTATAAAATTTTGTTAGGTCTTGTGGGGTATTTTTGACTTTTTTATTTTCTTTTAGTCTTCTTCTTAATTTCTACTCTTAATAATTAAATATTAAAAAGAAATAGAAAATTTTTAAGTTTCTATGTCCAAAGAAATTATAGATTCCCTGGTGTTTCGCTGTGCGAAACTATGGATTCGCCGGTACTGTCGCTCATCTCAGAGCCATTCTGATCCAAACTATTACCGAGCGAAACTATAGTTTCCCTGCCAGGGAAACTAAGTGCAATATAATGTGTTGTGCGAAATTGAATACTCATTTTCGCAAGTTCGTTCTATTGGTTGTTCTGGAGCTCTAATATCTTACTCCCGTTTGATTCTGATTTCTAGTGTATCTTCTTAGTGTTTGATGATTGTTTAAACCTTAGGTGTATGTTTCGAACCTTCGTTGCTAGTTTAATCAATGTTTAATGAATCTACTGGTTTCGACTCTTCGGTACCTTCGTAGTTCTTACTGCGAAAGTACAGATGCTCCTACGAAACTGAAGGAAAGTTCTATGGTTTTCAGTGAAACTGTGATGTTATGTTGTCCAAGCGAAGTTGACAGTTTCGCTTATTAAAACTCAGTTTCGCATGGCCAAAATTATAGTTTCGGCTTGTCGAAACTACTTCTTCGGCTGGCCGAAACTTCTTGTGATCTTCTGTCAAAATTGCACTTTCGCTTGCTGAAACTACTATTTCGGCCAGCGAAAGTATAGTTTCGACCAACAAAATTAATTTGGTTTTCTTTATTTTTATTCTTTTTAATTATTATTCTTTTTATTTATTTTATTACATCTTTCTAACGTGTTTCATCTATTTTTTTCCAGATAAATGGCCAATCTGAAATTTGACGAGCGGAACAACATAACCGCCATTCTTAATGATAGGAATCCTAAGGTTGTGGGTTTTCGCGACTCTATACGTTGGCTCCAAGGATCTCCTATAGCTAATGATATCTCTCATTCCCCATCTATATATGATCTTCATATCAGAGACTTTTGGAGATCTGCTGAGTATGACATGAGAGCTAATCCTCAAAGGATTGTAGCTAGAGTTTTGGAGAATGATATCTCTATCATTGTGGAGGTCATTGCTCGGGTGCTAAGACTGCAGGAATTTTGTAGGGATGAAGTGGAGTTATCTGATCAGGAGGTGTTAGTGGCCTTCAGGAGTATGGGATATGAGGGGCCTCCTTTCGGGACAAGGAAAGAAATCAAAAAGTCTTTCCTGTCCAAGGAGTGGAGATATATTGCCCACGTCTTTATCATGTGTTTGGATCATCGAAAGGGTGGATCAGATGGGCTTAACTTAGACTGGACCAAAGCTATGGTTATCTGTTGCAGAGGGCAAAAGGCCAACATAGCTAAGCTAATATTTGATTGCATGGTCGAGAATGTAATGGCTTTGAAGAAGGATAAGTGGTTGCTATACCCAAGGTTTCTCCAGATGCTAATAGATGATTGATTCCCAATATGCCTAGATATGGAGAAATTAAAAGACGGGTTTAGATGAAAACAAGAATATTTGCTGATTGCTCTGCCATTAGGCATGATTTCAGCAGGAAGATCATGCAGATGAAAAAAAAGACTATGACTTTGAAGATGAAATAGATGAGGTGGAGCAAGCGTTGAGAGCTGAAAGAGAGAAATGATCAAAGAAAAAGGTTGATCAAAGTGTGTAAGGATTCTTATAAGTCTGATGCAGCCAAAACATCCAAATTCTCTCTGCATGCATGCACTGAAGAACAGAAGTAGAAATGCTTCGGAAGTTTTACACCATGCACTAGAAATATTCTAAGTGTAAAATCTTCTGAAGCCAAGACCAACATCTTCCAAAGCCAAAAGTGAAGTCTTCCAAAGCTTTAAAGACAAAGTCTTCCGAAGCCAAAGAGTGAAGACAGATTTCTTCCGAAGACTTTTGAAGATATGCCTTTATCCGATGTACTTTACCATAAAGCTGGACCACTTTTCCGCTGCAACTCTGTAAAGTCACCAACTTACATGAGTTGGTGAAAAGGTCCATGCTTTTGGTAACTGTACATTGAGGTCTTGAGTCTGTGCTTTCTATTTTATGTACTTTTATCCTTCTTGTAATATATTAGGATGTGAGCTATGGCATGTCATAGTCACTAGTCAAAAGGCAAATCTGCCTTTGACTCTACATTTGATTTTGTAGTTGTCTAGTCTTATGTATCCAGCTGGCCTTCAAAGTATGGCCGACTGTAGGATGTAGTATATGTATCTCAAGTACTTGTAACTTTCCTTTATGCTTTGTAACATTTGTAATAGAATTTGAGAAGCAATATATAGCATTCTTGAAAACCAATTACTTGTGTTGTTTGCCATCTTGTTCTGTCTCATTCTTACTTGTGTTTTTAGCATCTTTTAGTAATTTTAACCAGTTCCCTATTTGATCTGTTAAGTGTTCTAAACAACTCTCCTCATTGTGTTGTTGTGTTGTAAGTGCATACCCTTCAACGGTCCTGCATTTGGTATCAGAGCATTTAAGGCTCTTGATATAAGATCTCACCATCTTAAGATCCCACACACACACAAAATACTTAACAACTCAAATGGCAGCTATTACCAAAGCTGATATGGAAACTGGAACTATGACAAAGTCTCCACTGATCACTCTTGAAGACTTTGATACTTGGTGTCAAAGAATGGAAGTCTTCATCAAGTCTCAAGACTCCAGGATGTGGGACTCTGTTATTGAAGGACCTTACAAACCAAAGGCTGTGGCTGATTACTCTAAAGAAGACAGGAAGAGAATAGAGATTGATGAGAAAGCCATGACAACCCTTCAAACTATTCTTCCAAACTCCATCTATAGAGGCTTCAAGAAGTGCAAAACTGCCAAACAACTATGTGTGTTCCTGATATGAACGGGATCATTGAGCTTGGATCTTAGGATTCATATTGATAATAACAAAACTTGATGATTAGATGCTAAAATATACAATAATTATGAACACAAAAGTGTTTAATGCTTGTTGTTTATTGATTTGATGATAAAATCATCATCCATGAAGAATGATAATATGATGTTGTTGGTGATTGAACTAATTCCCACACTTGGTGGAGAATTATTCACCCTTTACAATGATGATATATGTTAATATTTATACTAATCTAGCATTTACAATAAATACAAAATAAACCCTAGACTAATATTTTGTTGCTTTTGTTCTTCAAGTCTTCAACTTCAATAATATTGGAAATCTTCAATTTCTTCAAACGTAGAATGCCCAACAATACTCCCCCTAAATTGTAGATTTCTGAAGTGAATTGAAGCTTGATGTTGATTCTTTTGAATAGTTGTTCAAAGCCAAGAATTTTGTTGTTGATGCGGAAGCGAGATCTTCAAAACTTTAAAACAACCAATTTTTGTTTTAGTTTTGTTGTTATAGCTTGCTTTCATAGCTTTAAGCTAAAACCCGAGTCCACCTTTTCTTTTTGATGTTGGCAGCCCAAACAAATAAACCCGAGTCCACCGTTTCTTTCTGTTTTAATGATAACAACCCAATCTGTGAATTCTTGAGCCCAAGTCTTGCGAAACCTCACAATCCATCTTCTCGAAAACCCTAATTTGCAAACCCTAATTCACCCGAGAATGGCCACCTATGGCAGCCTCTACTATTCGACTAAATCCTAGCGACGGTAGCCCCACATTCAATCGCAACCCAAAGTGGCAGCCTCCTCTCATTCGCAAAAGCTGCCTACGGTAGCCCCTTTCATTCGCAAGCAATCCGTAGCTTCTTGATCCTTGAGGCAGCCTCTTTCATTCGCTTTCTTACAAGGTCTGCATCGGATCTTGTATTGTTGAATTCATTGTTGATGAAATTGCTATTGTAGCATTATGTTGATGAATCCAAATCACTGGATTTCTCATGAAGAACACACTAACTTTTTCTCCAAGTTTTCTTCAGATCTTCAATAATTTTAGCAATCTAACCATGAAATCTCATCAAAATCAATATGAATCCATCAACTCCGGCTTTGATACCAATTGTGTGTTCCCGATATGAACGGGATCGTTGAGCTTGGATCTTAGGATTCATATTGATAATAACAAAACTTGATGATTAGATGCTAAAATATACAACAATGATGAACACAAAAATGTTTAATGCTTGTTGTTTGTTGATTTGATGATGAAATCATCATCCATGAAGAATGATGATATGATGATTTTGGTGATGGAACTAATTCCCACACTTAGTGGAGAATTATTCACCCTTTACAATAATGATATATGTTAATATTTATACTAATCTAGCATTTACAATAATTACAAAATAAACCCTAAACTAATATTTTGTTGCTTTTGTTGTTCAAGTCTTCAACTTCAATAATATTAGAAATCTTCAATTTATTCAAAGGTAGAATTGTTGGGTTTGTTGGACCTTTACAACGTAGTTTAACCATTTAAACAAGGAAAACGCAGCGGATTAAATGCTTAATTTCATGTTTTATAAACTGAAATTTAAGGTTCATTTCATAGTAACAACAAACCCAAGAATATAAGGATCTTTAATATGTGTTTGAACTAGCTATCTACAAGAAATAACAACCAAATCATAACATACAAACTACCTCTAGTTATGCTGTTAAAACCGAGACTGAAACATCATCCAAAGACTGCTGGAAAACGTGGATAAAGATGTAGATGGAGCTGCTATTGGATGACCAAAACATCAAGAATAGATGTCCTCAAGTGTTCATACCCACAAGCCTCCAACAAACACCCCTTTTGTTAGGCTTTGTGCACCAAAATCGGACCATGGATGCTGAAAATCGAATTTTCAGCAGCTTTTCTTCAAGAAGTTATGAGAGAAAAATGTGTCTGTTCTTGGCCCTTGCATGTAAGAGAGAGAGCTGAATTTTGGAGAGTGTGTTTTGTGTTAATGGGTGTGTGTTTTCAAGAAAACAAAATGACCAAAAATGCCCTCAAGGGGGCGGCCACACCTCTTTCAAAATTGGGTTTGTCATTTTAAAACACCCACTAAAAGGTCACTAGTTGTATTTTGTATTATTATTATTAGTTATATAGTTTAACCTTTTAAATATATAACTTAAACACACACTCTTATTATTTGATGTTATTTAACAAACTTAAATAACATTACAAATAATGTCCATGAACAAAATATAATTATAAGTTGTTCTTTCTCACATACAACTTATTTTAGAAAACACTTTTTCAGAAATTGGTGCAATGATTTAATTGCATGATCATATCATCAATTAAATACATATTGGTATTTGCTAAACTTGTTATTGGGTATGACCCGACTTGGATCATGACGCACTAACCACATCAATATTCTATGTGTCTTGGGCATAAAGAATCCAACAATCTCCCACTTGCACAAGATTCATAGAAGATTGATGCAAGCAGTAAATACCGCCTAACAACGTTTACTACCCTTAATACGCATGACTTAGAAGCCATTCAATAACATTATCCCCTTCAATTATCCAACTTGAAATGTTTTAGGTGAATCAATCATTTATCCTTTTGTTACAGATGTCATGTTAAATCCAAGGACACAGAATGATCATTCCTTGTTGATTTAACTTAATCAGGCCTTAGACATCATACTCTCAACGAATAAGAGGAACAAATCCCATCTTGACTACATATGTTTCTCACAATCACCTTATGTCATACCTGAACATAGCCTTATGTACTGACCATTATTTCATATCAGCGAAGAACTAGCTCAAGGTATAACACTTGGTGAATATCAAAACCCAATATGTATCTCAGGTCAGAGGATACCAAATGATATTCGCCTTTACTCAAATTTACTTATGATCAATCAATAAGATTCCATGTAGTAAGATTTGAGACGCGGGTCAGTCCAATATTCGTATCCCACAAATATCTATGAACCTTGGCAGCAACCAATTGCTCTATATTCATGCCTTATGAATATCACCAATCCAAGTTCATAATAGTCTTACATTCATATTTGTTCCCACAAATATGACCGACTACAGACATTTAGAATAAAAAATTATTCATGGATGTAAACATGCTAAAAGGAAACATAACTCAAATATATAAAAGAGTTAAATATTACAATTGTTCCATGTTTTATATGCTAAACAGATCAATTCTAATCACCAGTAAATCGAAGTCCTAAGGCACAAGTATGACCCTCATACTTTGCCCTCATCAAGGAGCTTCGTTAGTGGATCAGCAATGTTTTGATCTTTATGAACTTTACGAATACATATCTTTACCCTTTTCAACTCCATACCTTATGATGTTGAATCTCCGCTCAAGGTGCTTAGTCTTTTGATGAGTACGGGGTTCCTTGATTTGAGCAATCCCACCCATGTAATTACCAAAGATTTCTAGGGGTCTTGAATGGTAGAGACCATCCCTAGATAAGCAATGGACAAATTTATCCATGCAGCTTCCCAAGCTGCCAATGAAGCGGCTATGTATTCGGATTTTGTAGTGAACAATGCTACCATGTCTTGCTTTGAACCTTTCAAGGACACTTCTCCTCTATTCATAATGGAAGTATACCCCGATTGTGATCGAAAATCATCTCGATCAGTTTTGGAAGCCTGCATCCGTGTAACCCTTTACAACGACTTCCTTTTCAATAGTTCCGTATATTAGAAACAAATCCTTAGTCCCACTAAGGTATTTCAATATACTTTTAAGAGCCATCCGATCGTTATTTCTATTGGTATCTACTTTGTCATACTTAATAAGCATGACTCGTCCGGTCTAGTGCATATCATCACACAAATGATGGATCCTATAGCAGATGCGTATGGGATATCATTCATTTGATTTTGCTCATCCTATGAGCTTGGACATTGAGACGTAGTCAACACTGTCCCTCCTTGAATAGGTACCATACCTTTCTAAGAGTTTTTCATCTTGAACCTTTTCAATATTTTATCAATATATATGCACTTTGGTTTAACCCTATCAACCACCTCGATCTATCCTTATAGATCCTTATTCCAAAATATGGGTGGCTTAAATGAGATCATATATGAAAAACATCTTCCAAGCTAGGTTTTAACACCTTCCAAGGTTGGAATATTATTTCCAAATAGTAGTGTGTCATCAACATACAACACTAAGAATACATTTATGCTCCCACTAGCCTTTATATATACACAACCTTCTCGATGCTTGTTTCAATCCATAGATTGATCACTTTAACTTATATACATTATTAGGATGTCATGGATCGACAAAACCATCATGCTGAACTGTATGGACAATCTCTTCGAGATGTTCATTAAGAAAAGCGGTTTTGACATCCATTTGCCAAAAATCATATTCAGAATATGCAGTTATGGCACATGATATCCTAATCGACTTTAGCATTGCCACGGGCGCAAGAGCTTCATCATAATCAACCAATTGAGTTTGATGGAAACCTTATGCTATAAGTCTTTATTTATAAGTATTCAAGTCTCCATGCATATCTGTTTTCGTCTTGAAAACCCACTTGTATCCAACCGGTTTGGAGTTAAGTAGAGGGTCAACCAATTCTCAAACTTGGTTGTTATACATGGATTGCATCCTTACGTTCATGGCTTCTAGCCATTTGTCCCAATCCAAATTGGACGTAGCATCTTGGTATATGGTTAGCCTACAGGGGTCAACCACATAGCATCCATTCTTGGAATGTTCATATCACTTAGATGGAATACTAACTCTACCAGATTTGTGAACGTTTTGTGTATATTTATCAACCTCTTGATTATCATCAACAACCTCTTGTTGGTAGCTAGTGTCAACCAAAAGTGTACCGGCTTGTGGATTTTGATTCTTATCAAGTTCCACAGTTCTATACGTCATTCCTTCCATAAAGAACTCGGTTTCCAAGAACTTAGCCTTTCGAGCAATAAATACTTTTGCTCTGTTGAGTCAAAGAAACAGTATTCCATACAGTCTCTGTGGATTCTCAACTAATCTACACTTTCTTGGTCCGGGTCATATTCAAAATATGAGACTTAAAGAGCAATGCGAAAACCCAAAATGATAAAGATGGTAAGCTCATAGCCATAATAAATTGAACCATATCCAAATAGGGTTCAGTTTCTTCTTTTTATCAGAATGAAGAACACAGATAGTTATGTAGAGTTGATATTCTACTTCATTATTGAAGATTTTGAACATTTCAAAAGCTTCATGCTTATGTGTCATCAAGTGCACATAATAATAGCGACTGTAATCGTCGGTAAAAGTAATGAAGTATCTATCACCAATCTTTGTCATTGTCTTAAAAGGACCACATACATCCAAATGTATCATTCCTAATAAGTCTTTTGGTTCACACTTATCAAATGAAACATTTTCATTTGTTTCCAAAAGACCATTCTTTTGAAGTGTTTGAATCCAATTCTGTTTATGTGACTAATACGATAATGTCAAAGATAATAATAACTTAAACCCATTTTAAGTTTCTTGGTGCTTAATGTGTATAATAAGTCATTGTAGGACGAATTATCATGAACCAATTCATGGATATCATTAAAAGGTATGTCCTTAAAATGAAATATATCATCCATAAAACTTAATACCATTATTTACAAACTTTAAATCATGATCACATTGTTTTAATAGGAAACCTTAATTATGTTCCTAGTCAAACTAGATGCATACAAAAGGGTTTGAGAACAACTTCCAAACAATTTGAAAGTCTCAAAATAGAGTTTCCTTCCTTGAAGCGCACATTTCTTTTGAACCCCTTTGCAACAATTGCAAGAATGAGTTTCACATCACATCCGGTATCCAATACCCATGTGTTTGAAGAAATGACATTTAATACAATGTGTGAATCATGGAAATTGTATTTGAGGTTTGCTCAACATCCCTCTTGTCTTTCAACTCCTTGAGATAGGAGGGACAATTCCTTTTCATTGTCCTATCTCTCCATACTCAAAGCATGGAACGTTCTTCGTTACCTTAGGCTTCATAAGCTTAGGCTTTTCGGGGTTTCGCATTAACCTTTGCTTTGATGTATTCCTTTCCTTTGGAATAATTGCCTTAGGATCGGGATTGGCCATTTATTATAGCCTCCCTCATTGATCGAGAGAATAGGTAGAACCTCTCTACCCATCCCTGCCTCGGTTGCTTTGAGCATTGCGTGAAGTTCACCAATGCTCTTGTCCCACCCATTCATATTACAGTTTATTATGAATGTCTCAAACCTTTAGTTAGGCAATCAAGGATCAAATCCTTGGCCAACTACTTTGAGACAGGACAGTTAAGCATCTTGAGGCTATCAATGTGGCTTATTTTCATCTTAAGAATATGTAAGATGATATCGATTGGGTTTCTCCATGTGACATGTATAAGGTGCTCAAACCGTTTCGTAGCAATCTACTAAAGTTTGTTGAAGGAACATTTCCTTCAACTAGATTATCATGTCATTTTTTAGAACGATTCTCAAATTTCGAAATTGAGTCCATAAGTTTATTATGGTTAAGACGATCCCCTTTTAAGATGGTTCTCGGTGATAGGGTAGGGACGGTCGGGGTAGTAGCATCGTGGTTTGCGGCCATTACTACAAAATTACAAAGTTCATTTTAGTATTTCTGAAAAGTTACATTTTAACTATAAATACCCTTTACATGTCTCATAGACAATTAATAATTAAAATCTATAATCCAACGTTACATTTAAATGATGGTTAGGTGACCTTTATACCATTATTTAAATTAACAAGGTAGTCAACAGTTGACAATTGCAACCTATTGCAACTTCTAGTCTTATGGGATCGGTTAAACATCATATGTTTAGTCGGCATGTTTAATCCCATCAACACCATTGTACGCCATGCTTCGGTGACCCTAATCACATGGTTTCCAATTCAAGTCGTCCTACTTACACACACGTGTGAGTTTTCACATACAAGCATTAGGTGACCTTTATCCCACAAGTACGTTAGACTCACCTCAAAGATACAAGTTCCCTACAAGTGGTTAGGTGACCTTTATCCCACAAATAGTTCCCAAAGATTCGAGTGTCGTGTAAAAGGATGGTGTTAGACTTGTTACCAAAGGGATTTAAGTTTCCATTAATTCTAGTTATGAAAACTCTATGTACCTTGTATTCGCATGCTTTTAAATACATGGTACCCTATGGTTTATTTTTAATAAAACCTCTTTTATTAAATCATTAATCCTTTTAATAACCTTTTATTAACCACTTAATGATTAGAAACCATAAATTTTTAGCTTGTTAAGTTTGCTAATGAGTTTGTTTTGCATATCCAAATATCAAACAACAATCATACAACAAACAACCAAACAAGCATAATCATACAAACATATGTGCATAACCATAGCTACTAAGTTGACTACACTTGTTTGCCATCACAAGTGTTGTCATAAGGTCTTTCCTAAGGGTTGAACACAACACAAAAGATGAGATCTCCAAAGACCCCCACTTGAACTTGCATCCAAATGCTTCAAGTTCATCCCTTGTGTCTTCCTTTTGTGCTTTCTTCCCGAGCATCTTCTTTTACAAAATATATATCCTAATACATATTTTCTAGTAAAATAAAAATACTCCTAATCTATTTATTACATTGCCAAATGAATAAACAATTACAACCCAAATAGAAACGCAAAAGAAATTATTACAACCCATAAAGAATGAATACAACCAACATGACAAGATTATAATCAACCAAATCCAAAACACACATGGTCAAGGCTATGTTATGCACTAATATATGTAGCCATATACATCATCTCAAGAACCAAAATGAACCCCATTTGACCCTAAATTTTCAGCCAATATAAACCAAGAATTTAGGGTCTTTTGTCCAAACAAAGGCACTATCAACCATTTTGATATCTTTCCTTTCAAGATTTAATCAGAAGCATGCAAGATATAACCTTGAAAGGTTGGGGTATCATCATATCATCTCAAAACAGCCCTAATTTGGTTGTTAAAGCCTCATAAAACCAATTTTACAAGAACACATGAAGCTAGTCAACCACATATCCGGCTATAGATGCCAATGTTGGGTTTGTTGGACCTTTACAACGTAGTTTAACCATTTAAACAAGGAAAACACAGCGGATTAAATGCTTAATTTCATGTTTTATAAACTGAAATTTAAGGTTCATTTCATAGTAACAACAAACCCAAGAATATAAGGATCTTTAATATGTGTTTGAACTAGCTAGCTACAAGAAATAACAACCAAATCATAACATACAAACTACCTCTAGTTATGCTGTTAAAACCGAGACTGAAACATCATCCAAAGACTGCTGGAAAACGTGGATAAAGATGTAGATGGAGCTGCTATTGGATGACCAAAACATCAAGAATAGATGTCCTCAAGTGTTCATACCCACAAGCCTCCAACAAACACCCCTTTTGTTAGGCTTTGTGCACCAAAATCGGACCATGGATGCTGAAAATCGAATTTTCAGCAGCTTTTCTTCAAGAAGTTTTGAGAGAAAAATGTGTGTTCTTGGCCCTTGCATGTAAGAGAGAGAGCTGAATTTTGGAGAGTGTGTTTTGTGTTAATGGGTGTGTGTTTTCAAGAAAACAAAATGACCAAAAATGCCCTCAAGGGGGCGGCCACACCTCTTTCAAAATTGGGTTTGTCATTTTAAAACACCCACTAAAAGGTCACTAGTTGTATTTTGTATTATTATTATTAGTTATATAGTTAACCTTTTAAATATATAACTTAAACACACACTCTTATTATTTGATGTTATTTAACAAACTTAAATAACATTACAAATAATGTCCATGAACAAAATATAATTATAAGTTGTTCTTTCTCACATACAACTTATTTTAGAAAACCCTTTTTCAGAAATTGGTGCAATGATTTAATTGCATGATCATATCATCAATTAAATACATATTGGTATTTGCTAAACTTGTTATTGGGTATGACCCGACTTGGATCATGACGCACTAACCACATCAATATTCTATGTGTCTTGGGCATAAAGAATCCAACAATCTCCCACTTGCACAAGATTCATAGAAGATTGATGCAAGCAGTAAATACCGCCTAACAACGTTTACTACCCTTAATACGCATGACTTAGAAGCCATTCAATAACATTATCCCCTTCAAGTATCCAACTTGAAATGTTTTAGGTGAATCAATCATTTATCCTTTTGTTACAGATGTCATGTTAAATCCAAGGACACAGAATGATCATTCCTTGTTGATTTAAGTTAATCAGGCCTTAGACATCATACTCTCAACGAATAAGAGGAACAAATCCCATCTTGACTACATATGTTTCTCACAATCACCTTATGTCATACCTGAACATAGCCTTATGTACTGACCATTATTTCATATCAGCGAAGAACTAGCTCAAGGTATAACACTTGGTGAATATCAAAACCCAATATGTATCTCAGGTCAGAGGATACCAAATGATATTCGCCTTTACTCAAATTTACTTATGATCAATCAATAAGATTCCATGTAGTAAGATTTGAGACGCGGGTCAGTCCAATATTCGTATCCCACAAATATCTATGAACCTTGGCAGCAACCAATTGCTCTATATTCATGCCTTATGAATATTCACCAATCCAAGTTCATAATAGTCTTACATTCATATTTGTTCCCACAAATATGACCGACTACAGACATTTAGAATAAAAGAATTATTCATGGATGTAAACATGCTAAAAGGGAACATAACTCAAATATATAAAAGAGTTAAATATTACAATTGTTCCATGTTTTATATGCTAAACAGATCAATTCTAATCACCAGTAAATCGAAGTCCTAAGGCACAAGTATGACCCTCATACTTTGCCCTCATCAAGGAGCTTCGTTAGTGGATCAGCAATGTTTTGATCTTTATGAACTTTACGAATACATATCTTTACCCTTTTCAACTCCATACCTTATGATGTTGAATCTCCGCTCAAGGTGCTTAGTCTTTTGATGAGTACGGGGTTCCTTGATTTGAGCAATCCCACCCATGTAATTACCAAAGATTTCTAGGGGTCTTGAATGGTAGAGACCATCCCTAGATAAGCAATGGACAAATTTATCCATGCAGCTTCCCAAGCTGCCAATGAAGCGGCTATGTATTCGGATTTTGTAGTGAACAATGCTACCGTGTCTTGCTTTGAACCTTTCAAGGACACTTCTCCTCTATTCATAATGGAAGTATACCCCGATTGTGATCGAAAATCATCTCGATCAGTTTTGGAAGCCTGCATCCGTGTAACCCTTTACAACGACTTCCTTTTCAATAGTTCCGTATATTAGAAACAAATCCTTAGTCCCACTAAGGTATTTCAATATACTTTTAAGAGCCATCCGATGGTTATTTCTATTGGTATCTACTTTGTCATACTTAATAAGCATGACTCGTCCGGTCTAGTGCATATCATCACACAAATGATGGATCCTATAGCAGATGCGTATGGGATATCATTCATTTGATTTTGCTCATCCTATGAGCTTGGACATTGAGACGTAGTCAACACTGTCCCTCCTTGAATAGGTACCATACCTTTCTAAGAGTTTTTCATCTTGAACCTTTTCAATATTTTATCAATATATATGCACTTTGGTTTAACCCTATCAACCACCTCGATCTATCCTTATAGATCCTTATTCCAAAATATGGGTGGCTTAAATGAGATCTTATATGAAAAACATCTTCCAAGCTAGGTTTTAACACCTTCCAAGGTTGGAATATTATTTCCAAATAGTAGTGTGTCATCAACATACAACACTAAGAATACATTTATGCTCCCACTAGCCTTTATATATATACACAACCTTCTCGATGCTTGTTTCAATCCATAGATTGATCACTTTAACTTATATACATTATTAGGATGTCATGGATCGACAAAACCATCATGCTGAACTGTATGGACAATCTCTTCGAGATGTTCATTAAGAAAAGCGGTTTTGACATCCATTTGCCAAAACTCATATTCAGAATATGCAGTTATGGCACATGATATCCTAATCGACTTTAGCATTGCCACGGGCGCAAGAGCTTCATCATAATCAACCAATTGAGTTTGATGGAAACCTTATGCTATAAGTCTTTGATTTATAAGTATTCAAGTCTCCATGCATATCTGTTTTCGTCTTGAAAACCCACTTGTATCCAACCGGTTTGGAGTTAAGTAGAGGGTCAACCAATTCTCAAACTTGGTTGTTATACATGGATTGCATCCTTACGTTCATGGCTTCTAGCCATTTGTCCCAATCCAAATTGGACATAGCATCTTGGTATATGGTTAGCCTACAGGGGTCAACCACATAGCATCCATTCTTGGAATGTTCATATCACTTAGATGGAATACTAACTCTACCAGATTTGTGAACGTTTTGTGTATATTTATCAACCTCTTGATTATCATCAACAACCTCTTGTTGGTAGCTAGTGTCAACCAAAAGTGTACCGGCTTGTGGATTTTGATTCTTATCAAGTTCCACAGTTCTATACGTCATTCCTTCCATAAAGAACTCGGTTTCCAAGAACTTAGCCTTTCGAGAATAAATACTTTTGCTCTGTTGAGTCAAAGAAACAGTATCCATACAGTCTCTGTGGATTCTCAACTAATCTACACTTTCTTGGTCCGGGTCATATTCAAAATATGAGACTTAAAGAGCAATGCGAAAACCCAAAATGATAAAGATGGTAAGCTCATAGCCATAATAAATTGAACCATATCCAAATAGGGTTCAGTTTCTTCTTTATCAGAATGAAGAACACAGATAGTTATGTAGAGTTGATATTCTACTTTATTATTGAAGATTTTGAACATTTCAAAAGCTTCATGCTTATGTGTCATCAAGTGCACATAATAATAGCGACTGTAATCGTCGGTAAAAGTAATGAAGTATCTGTCACCAATCTTTGTCATTGTCTTAAAAGGACCACATACATCCAAATGTATCATTCCTAATAAGTCTTTTGGTTCACACTTATCAAATGAAACATTTTCATTTGTTTCCAAAAGACCATTCTTTTGAAGTGTTTGAATCCAATTCTGTTTATGTGACTAATACGATAATGTCAAAGATAATAATAACTTAAACCCATTTTAAGTTTCTTGGTGCTTAATGTGTATAATAAGTCATTGTAGGACGAATTATCATGAACCAATTCATGGATATCATTAAAAGGTATGTCCTTAAAATGAAATATATCATCCATAAAACTTAATACCATTCTTTACAAACTTTAAATCATGATCACATTGTTTTAATAGGAAACCTTAATTATGTTCCTAGTCAAACTAGATGCATACAAAAGGGTTTGAGAACAACTTCCAAACAATTTGAAAGTCTCAAAATAGAGTTTCCTTCCTTGAAGCGCACATTTCTTTTGAACCCCTTTGCAACAATTGCAAGAATGAGTTTCACATCCGGTATCCAATACCCATGTGTTTGAAGAAATGACATTTAATACAATGTGTGAATCATGGAAATTGTATTTGAGGTTTGCTCAACATCCCTCTTGTCTTTCAACTCCTTGAGATAGGAGGGACAATTCCTTTTCATTGTCCTATCTCTCCATACTCAAAGCATGGAACGTTCTTCGTTACCTTAGGCTTCATAAGCTTAGGCTTTTCGAGGTTTCGCATTAACCTTTGCTTTGATGTATTCCTTTCCTTTGGAAATAATTGCCTTAGGATCGGGATTGGCCATTTATTATAGCCTCCCTCATTGATCGAGAGAATAGGTAGAACCTCTCTACCCATCCCTGCCTCGGTTGCTTTGAGCATTGCATGAAGTTCACCAATGCTCTTGTCCCACCCATTCATATTACAGTTTATTATGAATGTCTCAAACCTTTAGTTAGGCAATCAAGGATCAAATCCTTGGCCAACTACTTTGAGACAGGACAGTTAAGCATCTTGAGGCTATCAATGTGGCTTTTCATCTTAAGAATATGTAAGATGATATCGATTGGGTTTCTTCCATGTGACATGTATAAGGTGCTCAAACCGTTTCGTAGCAATCTACTAAAGTTTGTTGAAGGAACATTTCCTTCAACTAGATTATCATGTCATATGCCCCATGATGCTCCAAACCCTTTTGGAGTTCGGGAATCATATTCCCAACATGAGGTAGGATACCTGCACAGAATCCTTAGTGTGCCTAAGCCAATCGTCAAAAGGCCTTAACATCAATAGCGTTGGTTGGTGAGGTATGGGATCGTCAAGGACATAGGCCTTTACTCATTTTTTAGAACGATTCTCAAATTTCGAAATTGAGTCCATAAGTTTATTATGGTTAAGACGATCCCCTTTTAAGATGGTTCTCGGTGATAGGGTAGGGACGGTCGGGGTAGTAGCATCGTGGTTTGCGGCCATTACTACAAAATTACAAAGTTCATTTTAGTATTTCTGAAAAATTACATTTTAACTATAAATACCCTTTACATGTCTCATAGACAATTAATAATTAAAATCTAGAATCCAACGTTACATTTAAATGATGGTTAGGTGACCTTTATACCATTATTTAATTAACAAGGTAGTCAACAGTTGACAATTGCAACCTATTGCAACTTTTAGTCTTATGGGATCGGTTAAACATCATATGTTTAGTCGGCATGTTTAATCCCATCAACACCATTTTACGCCATGCTTCGGTGACCCTAATCACATGGTTTCCAATTCAAGTCGTCCTACTTACACACACGTGTGAGTTTTCACATACAAGCAGTTAGGTGACCTTTATCCCACAAGTACGTTAGACTCACCTCAAAGATACAAGTTCCCTACAAGTGGTTAGGTGACCTTTATCCCACAAATAATTCCCAAGAGATTCGAGTGTCTTGTAAAAGGATGGTGTTAGACTTGTTACCAAAGGGATTTAAGTTTCCATTAATTCTAGTTATGAAAACTCTATGTACCTTGTATTCGCATGCTTTTAAATACATGGTACCCTATGGTTTATTTTTAATAAAACCTCTTTTATTAAATCATTAATCCTTTTAATAACCTTTTATTAACCACTTAATGATTAGAAACCATAAATTTTTAGCTTGTTAAGTTTGCTAATGAGTTTGTTTTGCATATCCAAATATCAAACAACAATCATACAACAAACAACCAAACAAGCATAATCATACAAACATATGTGCATAACCATAGCTACTAAGTTGACTACACTTGTTTGCCATCACAAGTGTTGTCATAAGGTCTTTCCTAAGGGTTGAACACAACACAAAAGATGAGATCTCCAAAGACCCCCTTGAACTTGCATCCAAATGCTTCAAGTTCATCCCTTGTGTCTTCCTTTTGTGCTTTCTTCCCGAGCATCTTCTTTACAAAATATATATCCTAATACATATTTTCTAGTAAAAGAAAAATACTCCTAATCTATTTATTACATTGCCAAATGAATAAACAAATTACAACCCAAATAGAAACGCAAAAGAAATTATTACAACCCATAAAGAATGAATACAACCAACATGACAAGATTATAATCAACCAAATCCAAAACACACATGGTCAAGACTATGTTATGCACTAATATATGTAGCCATATACATCATCTCAAGAACCAAAATGAACCCCATTTGACCCTAAATTTTCAGCCAATATAAACCAAGAATTTAGGGTCTTTTGTCCAAACAAAGGCACAATCAACCATTTTGATATCTTTCCTTTCAAGATTTAATCAGAAGCATGCAAGATATAACCTTGAAAGGTTGGGGTATCATCATATCATCTCAAAATAGCCCTAATTTGGTTGTTAAAGCCTCATAAAACCAATTTTTCAAGAACACATGAAGCTAGTCAACCACATATCCGGCTCTAGATGCCAATGTTGGGTTTGTTGGACCTTTACAACGTAGTTTAACCATTTAAACAAGGAAAACACAGCGGATTAAATGCTTAATTTCATGTTTTATAAACTGAAATTTAAGGTTCATCTCATAGTAACAACAAACCCAAGAATCTAAGGATCTTTAATATGTGTTTGAACTAGCTATCTACAAGAAATAACAACCAAATCATAACATACAAACTACCTCTAGTTATGCTGTTAAACCGAGACTGAAACATCATCCAAAGACTGCTGGAAAACGTGGATAAAGATGTAGATGGAGCTGCTATTGGATGACCAAAACATCAAGAATAGATGTCCTCAATTGTTCATACCCACAAGCCTCCAACAAACACCCCTTGTTAGGCTTTGTGCACCAAAATCGGACCATGGATGCTAAAAATCGAATTTTCAGCAGCTTTTTCTTCAAGAAGTTTTGAGAGAAAAATGTGTGTGTTCTTGGCCCTTGCATGTAAGAGAGAGAGCTGAATTTTGGAGAGTGTGTTTTGTGTTAATGGGTGTGTGTTTTCAAGAAAACAAAATGAACAAAAATGCCCTCAAGGGGGCGGCCACACCTCTTTCAAAATTGGGTTTGTCATTTTAAAACACCCACTAAAAGGTCACTAGTTGTATTTTGTATTATTATTATTAATTATATAGTTTAACCTTTTAAATATATAACTTAAACACACACTCTTATTATTTGATGTTATTTAACAAACTTAAATAATATTACAAATAATGTCCATGAACAAAATATAATTATAAGTTGTTCTTTCTCACATACAACTTATTTTAGAAAATCCTTTTTCAGAAATTGGTGCAATGATTTAATTGCATGATCATATCATCAATTAAATACATATTGGTGTTTGCTAAACTTGTTATTGGGTATGACCCGACTTGGATCATGACGCACTAACCACATCAATATTCTATGTGTCTTGGGCATAAAGAATCCAACAAGAATACCCAACAAACTATGGGAAGCACTGAAGCTGATGTATGAGGGGTCTACTGAAGCAAAGGAGAACAAGAAGGATCTCTTGAAGCAGCAGTTTGAAAACTTCACCTTTAAGGTAGGTGAAACCATGACTCAACAATACTTCAGGTATGTTGAGATAGTGGATACTCTAATGGATGTTGGAGTAACTTTTGAGAACAGGGACATTGTAAGGAAGTTTATGTCTTCTCTTCCTAGACAATGGACACATTACTGTGTTGTTACCAAGAGGACTGAGAACCTTAAGACACTTACTCTTACATAGTTGTATGGTATTCTTAGTGGCTACCAGATGGAGATGAATATGCAAAACTCATCTGGTAACTCCAACAATCAACTGAGTTCAGCCCTCTATGTGGCTGAATGGGAAATCATTGAGCCACAACATCATCTTATATGCTACCCTAACAACTCACAAAAGGGCCCTTTCATCACCTTCCTAGAGACTCCAAGGAAAAGTTACACTCAAGGAAGTCCTTTTCAAAAGACAAGTTCTTCTCATGCTTTTGTCTCTGCTGATGAAACCACAAGCAACTTTCTCTTCACCCTTGAAGATTTGGATTGTATCCATCCAGATGATCTGGAGTACATGGAGATAGTCCAGCAGATGGCTCTTCTCACTCACAGAGCAAAGAAGTTCTACAAGAGGACAAGGATACAGTTTCCAAGCAATGCAGTCAGTGGAAAGTTTGGGCTGGATAAAAGCAAAGTAAAGTGTTACAACTGTAACCAGATGGGACACTTTCTAAGGGAGTGTAAAGCACCAAGGACAAATGGTGGCCAAGCACAAACCAGACCAAACTACACCGAGAAAGCCCCCGGAATGAGAAGCCAAAGCAGCAAGGTGTAGTTGTAGTTGAAGAAGAAGGCTTTGACTTGAGCTTTCAGGTAGAAGATGCATCTCCAAACCAAGCACTCATGGAAGACCACGACGAAGCCAAGGTATTGGAACATCTTTGTACTCATGAATGCATTGCTAAAGTCAATAGATACAGGTCCTATAACTTAGAAATGAGATCTGATCTTGAGTACTTAAATATCTTAAAAGCTGATTTTAAAAGAGCTAAAAATGAGTATAAACTAAAGATAGAGGACTTAGAGAAAACCATTTGAACTCTTAAACATGAGCATACAAACTACAGGACTCAGATCAAAGACCTCATTACTAAGCTAATTGAATGCTAGGCTGAGCTTGTGATCAGCAAAGCCAAGGCAGAAAAATGTGTTCTTGAAGAAGAGACCTTCAAGAGCATAATATCCTCATCCTTGCATGCAAAAGTTTGTTGTCAAAATAAGCAGGGACTGGGATCTTGTGAGATAGCTCCTCCGCACACAATCTTGTCTGTAAGATCTCCTAGGTGTGGAACTTGTGAAGATGAGCTTCCCCTTATAGATCCTGTGACCGAAAAGGATGAAGAGGAGATGGTGGAGAATGGCTCTGAGAAGAGTGAAGAAGAGCATTATAAGAAGGGTCACCATCCCTCTGAGGAGAGCAAAGCTGTTGGGGATGACCAAGTCAATGAGAAAGTACTTGATCAGGAAGGCCAAAAGAAAGTCCAAAAAGCCTCAAGAGATCAAGGCCACCTTCAATTCTGCACAGAAACAAGTCTTTATCTCTGCATGATTTGAAGTGGTGAAGGCTAAAGACACCAACTTGAACTCCATCAACAAGAGTTCTGGTTCATGTCTAAATCATCCCGTCATCAAGAAGAAGGCTGATCAGTTGTGCACCACTGCTGTACAACCTGAACCATCCAGTTCCAAAGGTAGTTCTATCCCTACAAGAATTGCCATAGCATCTACAAAGATAAAGATGGAGAAGGAAAGTGATCAAGTTCAGCCTTGTTCACAAAGGAAAACTCCTAGAAGGAAGAAGATGGACTGTGTTATGTGTGGGAGTACTTCTCATCTTGCTAAGGATTGTGTTTACAATCCAAAGAGTACTCTCCACATGACCAAGAAAGAAACTTCTAAGAGTTTGGAAAAGAAGAAGCAAGCTTCGGAAGGAAAATCTGTTTCCTTCGAAAGCTCCAAAATGAAGTAGAAGACAAGTGGAAACTTGCCTTCAGAAGAAAATTCGGTCTCGGAAGAAAGGAATACTTCCGAAGCACTGAAGCCTACTGCAGTTAAAGCAAGATCTTCCGAAGGTCCATTCATGAAAACTTCCGAAGTCATCAAAACTTCCGAAGTATTAAAGGTCAAGTCTAAGCTTCCAAAGGTGGTGTGGAAGTCAAAGAAAGACCAAGTGGCTAAAAGTTCTTCATCAACATCAGCAAATGATCCTTCTAGCATCACTATAGGATCAATTACTGTTGCATTGTCTTCAACTTCTTTTGATGAGCCCAAGACCAATGAGGCTTGGGTTTCCAAATATAACTAACCATCTCTTTTGTGCAGGAACAGCTCAAGACAACAGAAATGTATGGATCATTGACAGTGGCTGTTCCAGACACATGACACGCAATAGGTCATTAATCGAAAAGTTTGGAAGAATTGATGGAGGACCAGTTGCTTTTGGAGGAGATGCAGGAGGTTACATTACAGGAAGGGGCAAGGTCACAAATGGTAAGCTCAGCATTGAGAAGGTAAACTTTGTCAAGGAGCTTGAGTACAATCTTCTAAGTGTATCCTAATTTTGTGATCAGAGTCATAACATGCTCTTCATTGAGCATGAGTGCATTGTTCTCAGGCATGGGTTGGTCATTCCTCATGCGCACATCCTGCTCAGAGCCCCCAGGAAAGGGAACATGTACAAGATGGATTTGCAAGAAACATCTTCCTCAGGAGAAGTTTCATGCTTTCTGTCTAAAGCAAATAATGATGAATCTTTCCTCTTGCATAAAAGAATGTGCCATGTAAACTTTAAGAACATGAATAAACTAATTAAGAATGATTTGGTAACTGGAATACCAAAGAAAGAGTTTACAAGTGATGACCACTATGTTGCATGCCTGAAGGAAAGCAACACAAGGTATCTCACAAGCCAAAGGAAAGAAATTCCATCATTAATCCCCTACACTTATTACATATGGATCTCTTTGGCCCCACTAGTGTAATGCGTCTAGGAAGGACCTCTTATTGTTTGGTGATCACAGATGACTTTACAAGATTCACTTGGGTCTTCTTTCTTAGAACTAAGGATGAGACCCCTGAGATTCTGAAGAATTTCATCTTAAAGATTAAGAATCAATGTGATCACAAGGTCAAAATCATAAGATGTGATCAAGGAACTGAATTCAAGAATCAAATCCTTAATACATTTTGTGATGAAAAATGTATTACAAGACAATATAGTGCTCCCAGAACTCCTCAGCAAAATGGTGTTGCTTAGAGGAGAAACAGGACACTAATTGAGGCTGCAAGAACTATGTTGTCTGACTCTAAACTGCCCATCATCTTCTGGGTAGAGGCAGTGAACACTGCTTGCTATGTGCAAAACAAAGTTTTAGTGGTTAAGACACATGGTAAGACTCCTTATGAACTTTGGCACAAGAGAAAACCTTTCATTATTTTTCTCATGTTATTTGGATGTCCTTGCACCATCTTGAATACCAAAGATCAAATTGCCAACTTTGCTGAGAAATCAGATGATGGACACTTCATTGGATACTTTTCTCAAGCTAAAGCTTATAGAGTATACAATCTCAGAACTAGAGTAGTTGAGGAGTCAGCCAATGTGACCTTTCAATGAGCACACTCCCTGTGTGAAAGGTTCTGGTCCGGATTGGCTATTTGATCTTGATTTAGTTACCAACTGTTTTAACAAATCTGGTGAAAATGTTTCAGGGTCCACAAATATACTACCTACAGGTGACCTGACCTAAGGTTTGAGCTCATAATATCTTCAAGTTACACATCTTCAGCTCCAGTGGTAACCAATCCTGCAAATGAAGCTTCTAGTAGCACATCAATGACAAATCTTGCTGATACTTCTGGGGTGCCTTCAAATTCCAGCTTAGCGGCACAAAACTCAAAAGAAGGAGCTTCAAATGTCGGAGAAAATGGTGGTGGTGAAAGTGATCAGGAATTTCTTGATGCTGATAACCAGTCCATTGAAGACAACATCAATGATATCACACACTCAATGGATCAAGTCAACCTTGATAAGTGTGCTGATGTGAAGAATGAATCTTCCTTGCCAGATCAGAATTTCTCAAATTTAGATCTGTCTAAGCAGCTTGCTGTGATCCCTCAGCTAAGGATCCACAAGGCTCATCCTACCACAAACATCATTGGAGATGTTGATTCAGGGGTGAGAACAAGAGGACAAACCCATGAAGCAAATGTTTGTCTTCACTCTTGTTTCTTGTCCCAGATAGAGCCAATGAAAATTGATGAGGCTCTAAAGGATGGAAGTTGGGTTGAAGCTATACAAGAGGAGCTGCTTTACTTTAAAAGGCAAAAGGTTTGGAACCTATGTCCTCTTCCTCAAGGGAAGACTACCATAGGAACCAAATGGGTTTTCAGGAATAAGAAGGATGATAGAGGACTTGTCATCAAGAAAAAGGCAAGACTAGTTGTTCAAGGGTATACTCAAGAAGAAGGAATTGACTACACAAATGTTTTTGCTCCTATAGCAAGGCTTAAAGCTGTTAGGATATTCCTAGCTTTTGGTGCATCCAAGAACTTCAAGGTCTACTAACTTGATGTCAAGTGTGCTTTTCTTTATGGGGTGATTGATGAAGAGGTGTATGTCAGACAACCACCTGGGTTTGCAGATCCTGATCATCCTGATTATGTCTGCAGGCTTGATAAAGCTCTTTATGGGCTGCACCAAGCACCAAGGAAGTGGTATGAGACTCTATCTCAGTATCTCTGTCAACATGGCAACAAAAGGGGTACTATAGATGGAACTCTCTTCATCAAAGGAACAGGAAATGACATAATGCTAGTTAAATTATATGTAGATGACACTATCTTTGGGTAAACTAATCCAAAGCTCTTCAAAGACTTTGAGAAGCTGATGAAGGACAGGTTTGAAATGAGTGCCATGAGGGAACTCAATTTCTTTCTAGGAATTCAAGTGAAGCAAGTTGAAAATGGCATCTTCATAAGTCAGTCAAAGTATGTACAAGACATACTTAAAAGGTTCAACATGACTGATTTTAAGGTTGCTAAGACACCCATAGCTAGAAATCACTCCCTTGGACCTGATCTTGAGGGGGAGTGTGTTGATGAGCATCTCTACAGGGCAATGATTGGGTCTCTTATGTACCTCACAGCTAGCAGGCCAGATATCATGTTTGCTACATGCATTTGTGCAAGATATCAAGCCAACCCCAAGATGTCACACCTGGTCACTGTCAAAAGAATTTTAGGATATATAAAAGGTGCTCCATCACTTGGCCTTTGGTATCCAAAGAATTCTGACTTTAATCTGTATGCTTATACAGATAGTGACTATGATGGTTGCAACATGACTGTAAAGTCCACATCAGGGCGATGTCAATTTCTTGGTGGAAGAGTAGTCTCTTTGCAATGTAAGAAACAATCCTATGTGTCTGCATCAACTGCTGAGGCTGAATACATTGCTGTTGCAAGCTGCTGTGCTCAAGTGCTTTGGATTCAAAATTAGATGCTGGACTATGGATTCGACTTCAAGGAGACTCCCATCCACATAGACAACAACAGTGCTATCTTAATCACAGAAAATCTTGTGCAGCACTCAAGGACAAAGCATATCAATATCAGGTATCATTTGATTAGAGATAACTTTGAAACGGGATTAATCAAACTAGTCAAAGTTAACACAAATGAATAATATGTTGATCTGTTTACCAAAGATTTTGATGAGCAGAGATTTAAATATCTTGTATCAGCTATTGGGATGATTAACTTTGAATAGTTTTTCTTAAAACTTAATCATATTATTTCTAAAACCTGTGTGTGCTAAGTTGTCTATTTTATCACCTTCATAAGCCCTTGTTTTCTTTGAAAGAAAAATCTTTTCAAAAGACATTTCTTAGATTTTTGAAAATTTTGATCTCTTTTCTTTTCGGAAGATATAAAAGTACCTTCGGAATTAATTTATGTCTTAGTAAACAAATAACTACTTCAGTAATTTTACCTTCGGAAGAAATCTCTAAAATGTCTTCCGAAACTTAAAAATCAACTTAAATACTCGTATGTTTTCAAAGAACAAGTTTCTTCCGAAAGCAATTTACCTTCGGAAGTTTTTATTCTCCTTAGAATAAAAATCTCTGAGTGTTAATTTTCTTCCAAAGCAAATTTCTCAAAAAACCTTTGAAATATCTTCCGAAGCCAATTTGCCTTTAGAAGCTTTTTCTTTCAGAACTTCCGAAGAAAATAACCCTCGGAAGATTTCTCGACTTTCAAGAAAACTACTTTTTGGGCAAAAGTAAACTACTTTTCAGAGGTGGAACCGACATCCGGATTCAAAGTTTATCCTCTTTCATTAACTTTGTCTCAAATCCTTTTCACATAAATACCCAATGGTTCCCCCCTCTTTCACTATCTTCTTCAATTACACTATTCCTTAAACCTAAATTCTCTCAAACCGCCTTTGTTCTTCATGTTCCTTCACCCTTAAGCTTCTCAAAATGGCCAACCTAAACCGCAGAAACAACCCAGATTTCTCCATGCAACTTCATAGGCAACACAACCAGGTTGCTCTGCTAAGCTCTGAGAAAGATGAAAGTTTCTCAGAGGTTTGTAGTTTCTTGGCTCTATCCAACTACTTCACCTCCCTAACCATTGATCCTTCTCTCTATGAGGATCATCTGCTTGAATTCTGGAAGACCTGCCAAGAGGTCATTATGGATGGAGAGAAGGCACTGTCTGCCACAGTGCAGGGGAGGACAATCTTCATCACTCGGGCAATCATCAATACTCACCTACAGCTGGATGATGAAGAAGGTGAGTAGTCTTTCCCAAAGGAAGCTGCAAATCATTCCTTTAAGCAGATGGGCTATGAGGGAGATTTCTCTATAAAGACCATCAGGAAAGGAAAGGTCTAATCCCAGTGGAAATACCTGCTTCATGTGGTTATCCACAGCTTGTCAAACAAGCATGGAGGGTGGGACCAGATTCCTGAGGATCTCTCCTGCATAGTGCATGGAATGGTTCAAGGGGTCAAGTTCAGGTACTCTCAGTTTGTTTATACAAATTTGCTTGCTAACTTGGACTCCTTAGAGTATTATATGTTTCCTAGATATGTTCAACACATTCTCAACTGTGAACTGGGCTCACAGTTGAGGGAAACAGATAATATTCTTAAATTGGGACAGATAAAGCCCGACATCTTTAAAATTATGAAGAAGCCAACTGTAGGCTTCTCAGGGATAGAAACAGCCCTTGTCCCAAAAATGTTAGAGCTCATTGCTCAAGGTGACAACCTAGCAACACAAGCTAGTGTTGAACCCACACCTTCTACCTCCCAAACACCAAAAAGACCACAAATCACCCTCACCTACCAAAGAAAATCCAAACGAAACCCTGCACAAGCTATTGAGTTTGTGCAGGCCCCCATACACTCACCCATACAAGAGGAAGTGGACACTAGAGCTCCCACTTCCCCTGAGGAGCAAACCACTCCCATCTTTTCAAGAATCAGTGGTGAGGTTCCTCATGCTTACCCTGATGAGCTCACAAGCCCAACTGCCTTAAGCCTTAACTCTAAGTCTCAAAACTCAAGTGAACAACCTTCAAGAGATAGTTACCATGCCCAGCCTTTAGACTTAAATCAACCCATTCCCAACCTCTCATTCACAATTGATGAAGATTTAGGTTTCAGTGAGTACCATGAATCTCTATACTCTTCCCCTACTCAAAGAGGGATGAGTACTCCTGAGTCTCCTTTGTCTAGCCCACATCATTTCTGCAAGTGATTACATCATTAAGACCTCAACCATGGCAACTCAGCCCATTAACACCTCAACTGAGGCTGTCAATGGGCAGAGGAAATCCAACAGCCAAGAACCTGAAGCTGGTGGTGAGAGAGAGGACTTTGGTCCAATCATATTATCCCCCAATGATTCTTTTGATGAAGATGAGGGGAATTTGAGACTAAAGGTGCAAAAACTATCAAAAACATGCTCCTATTTAGTCTCCAAGGTTAGTCACCTTGAATCTCAGGTGACTACCTTGCACAACAAGGTCAATGATCAGCAACTTGAGATATCTTATCTCAGGGAAAAACTAGCTGGGAGACCCTTAAGCAGAGCTCAACCAGGAACACAGGAACCTGTGAATGTGATTGACCTAACTCCTAGCTCACCTATGCAAGTGGGTGATGCTACCAGAAAGGGAGAGAAAGTCATTATAGTCACAAAACCTGGGAGTCTTCAGGGAGTATGGACATTGAGAACTCACCATCCTCACTTGCAATTGTGCATACTCAGCAACTTCCTCAGGTTCACATTGATGTGGACATTATAGACTTTGTCATTAGGAGTCTCTTTGAGGAAGGCATTCCAAGGGCTATATCATCCCCACCTCAAGGAACTTCAAACTACATTATTGGGTGGAGGTATGATGTTGTTAGAAGAGCCCTCATTCTTC
Organism: Flaveria ramosissima; assembly: GCA_025215565.1. Taxonomy (NCBI): domain Eukaryota; kingdom Viridiplantae; phylum Streptophyta; class Magnoliopsida; order Asterales; family Asteraceae; genus Flaveria; species Flaveria ramosissima. Next base: position 27,162,332 of record CM046043.1, on the reverse strand, counting down.
AAAGAGTTCAAGGGCAGCAAGAGGTGTTCAATTTTCAGACCTTGAACTACTATGAAGGTCTTGCCCTGATCAAAATGTCACTTGTCAACCCAAGTCAATCTAGACAAGCTGATAGGTTAGCACTCAGGATTTAAGACAGAATTACTAAAGAGTTCAGTCTTAGAAGGAGACAAAGATAATCAAGTAATGTCATTGGTCAACTGGATGTTGAGTCAGACCCTGAGATTAGCTTCAAAGGGAAAACCTTGGCTGAAGGCCCAGTGATAGAGCCTGAGAGCCCTGTCACACCAAAAACTACTTCAGAAATTTATCCCCTTAGTGAAACACCTGCTGGTGAAGGTGTCTCACAACCTCTCTCTGGCCAGAGCTTGGATGCTACACCAAGCAATGAAGGCCAAAGCGCTCTCCACCCTGTGTCATAAAGGTCTGTGGGTGACAAAGGGAAAAGGATTCTAACTCCTAAGGAGATTGAGGAGGAGGAGAGAGAGAGAGAGAGGAAGAGGAAGCTAAGGGAAAAAGTTCCTCCGGGTCTTTAGGCTTTATGCAAGCTGCAATCAGGGCTGCCCCTAGATCAAACACTCAAAATGATGAGTTGAGGGCAGTCAGGATTACTTATCTGCAGACTAGGAACTATGACATAGATGAGATTATATTTCTCCCCTTAGAGGAATTAAATGAACTGGCAGACATGGAAGTGTCAAGAGAGATGAATGAAGTAGAGGATTCAAGGCTACTTCTCCAATTCAAAGAGGAGAAGAGACAGAAAAGGTTATACAAGCATGTTCCTACTCTCTCCCCAGTTCAAGAAAGCACTGTGCAAGAGGCTGTGCCAGCTACACAAGAACCTTAGGTAGACAAGGAAACAGATAGGCAAAACATGATCAACTACTTGATGGACACAGGTCTCTACCAAGCATCTGCACTTGAAGCTGAATGGATTCTCCTGATGGAGACTTGGCCTTATGTCTCTATCCACAATGGATGAGCATATCAGGGTAATCAAGCAGAAGATCAAGAGTGGAGAGCTGATTGACTTACATTCTCCTCCAAGTCAAGCTCTACCTGAAGTGGAGGTTAAGGTTGAACAATTTGAGAGAACACAACATGGACCTCCTGCTAAGCCTCAGCAAGCTTCATCTTTTGATCCACAGCAGGGTCAAACTCCCTCTCCTTCTGAACCTGTGAGGGAGGAACACCCAACTGAGGAAGACAAGACTGATCAACAAGGTGTTGCAAACCAGTCTTCTCAGTTAAAGTCTTCAAAGTGGAAGAGGAGGATGGCTTCCAAACCAAAGTCAAAGAAGAAGAAGAAGCCTGAATCATCCACCTCTACACCTCAGGCTGAGTCAGATCAACTTGAGGAAGTGCATGAAGAGGAAGCCCAATCAACTCCAATTCAAGTGGCTCCTCTTGCAGCTGAGGGACCCATCTTATCCTGGACCTTCACAATTAATTCAAAGAGATGGCATGTGATTAGAGATCAAGGTGTTGAAAATGTCTACACATGGCAATACTTATTCAACCTACCTCTGCATCTCTCTTTGAGATGAGAAGATATTATGAGAGTCTGAGTGATCCTGGCTATCTAATGAAGAAGGGCATGGTCATCATCATTATGAGGACTGTCAACAGCTGAATATCTTCAAATGTTTTGGTAGCATCAGCCTAGGGGGAGTTTGTATGGATTCCTATAAGTCTGATGCAACCAAAACATCCAAAGTCTCTCTGCATACATGCATTGAAGAACAAAGTAGAAATTATTCGGAAGTTTTACACCATGCACTAGAAATATTCTAAGTGTAAAATCTTCTGAAGCCAAGACCAACATCTTCTGATGCCAAAAGTCAAGTCTTCCGAAGCCAAAGAGTGAAGACAGATTTCTTCCGAAAACTTTTGAAGATATGCCTTTATCGGATGTACTTTACTATAAAGCTGGACCACCTTTCCGCTGCAACTCTGTAAAGTCACCAACTTACATGAGTTGGTGAAGAGGTCCATGCTTTTGGTAACTATACATTGAGGTCTTGCGTCTGTGCTTTCTACGTTATGTACTTTTATCCTTTTTGTAATATATTAGGATGTGAGCTATGGCATGTCATAGTCACTAGTCAAAAGGAAAATCTGCCTTTTGACTCTACATTTGATTTTGTAGTTGTCTAGTCTTATGTATCCTGCTGGCGTTCAAAGTATGGCCGATTGTAAGTTGTAGTATATGTATCTCAAGTACTTGTAACTTTCCTTTATGCTTTGTAACATTTGTAATAGAGCTTGAGAAGCAATATACAACATTCTTGAAAACCAATTACTTGTGTTGTTTGCCATCTTGTTCCGTCTCATTCTTACTTGTGTTCTTAGCATCTTTCACTAAAGTTAACCAGTTCCCTATTTGATTTGTTATGTTCTAAGCAACTCTACTCATTGTGTTGTTGTGTTGTAAGTTCATACCCTTCAACGGTCCTGCAAGGTGAGACTAAAAGGAGAACAAAGCATAAGCATCAATAATTTACTGAGCCTCAGAGGAGAGAGGAGATGGGAAACTTAGATGAGGATGTAATCAGAAACCTCAACTAATCTCTGGCTAACGAGTTGAGTATGATAAAGAAAAAGCTGACTAATTAAGAGCTGAGAGAAAAGAGAAAGGATGAGATGCTGGAAGGAATGACTAAGATGCTGGTCGATAAGGAAAATTTGATCAAGAAGTTGCTCACTGAGGTAAATGAGCTTAAGACTGCAGCCGCCCTGCCCAATCAACTAACTTAATCTAACTTAGATGATCTTACTGATATGTCAAGGTACCCATTCCTGAATGTGGGTACCTCTTCCAAGGCATGAGAGGGCACAAGTGGTACAGCCAATGAGACTACAGAAGGTTCAGGTGTGAGAGATGATGATAAGGCTGAACATGAGACTGTTGGAAAAGAGACTGAGGAGAATATAGAGAAGGTGATTAAGGCATAATTTATTGATTTGGGAATAGACATAGATTAAGATCTGGTTAGAGAGGAGATAGTAAGAAAGGAGACTGTTGAAAGTGTTCAGAAGACAGGGGAAAGGAGCTTGATTGATGAGGAGGAGGATGATGAATAGTTGGTGGACTATGATTCTGAGCCCGAATACTATGAAGTTGATGAACGACCCCTGACATACGTGGCCAAGAAGGGCTCTTCTGATAGTCTGATAGTGATGTGTTTGAGCTTGAAAAGGAAGAATGGTTTGTAAAAGAGAAAGAGGCTAAAGAGGTGACCCTATTATTCAAGCATATACAAGGGTCAAGCAGGAAAGAGGCAGATAAGAAGATCATAAGATGGAAGTACAACACGGGGCCGAAAATGTTCATGATCAAAAGGAGAGGTGGAGGGATATCATATCTACACAAAAGGAAGGCGTTCAAGACCTTGCCATAATGGGATCTGAGGAGGTTGGCAGATATTTCAATGATAGATTCTCATCAAAGTGAGCGAGCCAAGATGTTGGAAGATGAGATTAAGCAGGGGCGAAACGACAATTTTGAGTCCTTTGGATATATGAAGGCAGAGAGGAGGAGGTCCAAAACGGACAAGGACTAGGAGACAGTTAAGGGGCGAATTGTGCTAAGGGTTAAGCCCCCAAAGACAGTGAGTAGGGTAAGGATATCTGATCCCCTCCCCTAAAGGCTTCAGAGGTTTGAAAAGTGGTTCTATGACAACAATACGGGGGAGGCGGTGATTAGGGTAAAGGATGGAGATGAATATAGACCTTTTGATCCTATGGAAGTATTCTCGTTCTGTGATGAAGATTTGCTGGTGTTGTGTGAAAACCACATTAAGGCCGGGGTAGGAGTAGAAACGAGACAAGAGGCAAGCCTGTTATGAAGGTTGCCAACAAAGCCCGAGGGGTTAGAGCTAAAGTTAGAGAATTAGCCGAGAGGATTCGTGAGGCGGACGAGGTGAGGATGGATGTGCAGGATTTAACTAGATAATTTGAAAGAGCTAGCGCACATGGTGAAGAAGTGAGTATAGCAGGAGCAGAAGCTGAGGGCAGATCCAAGGCTGGAGAAGATTCTTGAGCTGGTGCGCGAAACGAAGATGACCTAGTCCGTGAGGTCCAACCTAGGGGGAGTATTGAAGATCAAGATTAGGTTGGACTCACCTTAGATTAGCTTTTGTTTATGCTTAAATGTAATAGGTTAAATGTTAGTTTAATTTTGTAAGTATGTTAGTTTTTTTTGTTTTGCTACCCAGCGAAACTATAAGCAAAACTGCAGTTTCGCTCAAAGTCAGCACTCTGTTTCACCCGGCGAAACTGTGGTTCTCAGCCGGGCGAAACTACGCTTGGGCATGATAGTTTTGTTGACAGCGAAACTATCAGCAAAACTATCATCTCTGTATATAGAATTTGTTTCTTTCATTGTAATCAACTTTGCATAACCCTAATTCGTCTGATCCTTGTTGCAAGTGCATTTTGTAAGCTGGAATTACATTGAAATATTATTGAGCTTTGTTCTATTCATCATCAAATGTTTCTATTGTGTGTTTGTTAGTGATATTGAACGATTCATTCAATCAACAATCCACCTTATGTATTTTTTTAATATTAAATTTTTTTTATCCCACTACTTTTATAGTTTTTATAATTTAGCCCTAACATATTTACTTTTACCTTTGGTCTTTTATATACTTTATTACTTTGTGTGTATGATTCAACGTTTTTACGCTTATCTTTCTCTCACTAAACTGTCACGTCACAACACGCTTGTAGTAGATCAACTTACTTATTGTTTTATATGTTTTACGTTTCGCCAACTTGGTTCAATGTTTTTACGTATACTTTCATTCGTTTTTATTTTCTTTATTTTTTATTCCTTCTTAATACGTGTTTTTCAATGTTGATGGTCATTTACCATAGTGTGTCATTGGTGCTACTTGTCATGGTTTTACGCCACCCGCTGCAACGCGGGGGGCTTAATACTAATTTAAACTACGTTGAAAATACATAAAAATACTTGCAAATGTGCAAACTTTGAAATTTTCTGGATTGTGATAGCTTGGGATGTAATGAACAAAACTACAAAAGCTATGAGCTACGTTAAGCTCGATATCAAAAGTTTATACGAAATCAAGCTTAAATTCAAAACTAAAATTTAATAATCCTAAAATTGACTCTTTGGTGTTATTGCTATTGATATATGTTTATTCCTTCAAACGTTACTAAATAGCTATTGAATTTTGAATAGCCATCCCTTATATCATCATTCAATGTTCACATATATGTACGCCAGCAACAATTTATATTAACAACTTTTTATATGTTGTAGGGTTAAATTAGAAATGATAAACATAAAAATTGTTTGGACTTTGTTGTTTTAATTGACTACATGGGCCATGGGGAGCAACCGCTAGAAAATCATACTAAAGACTTCATGAAATGGACCCATGCAGCCTAGCTAGTAGCCTAGGACCTAGGTCGGATTGACCTGATGTCCGTGCTTTTATAAAATTTTTGATTAAAAAAGAAGTTATGTAGAGAAATCGTAATAAAATGATTTGAAATAGTGACCAATCTTGTACAAATTCGAAATATATCAGGAACGGGTTAACTGCCTTCGACCACAACTAGAGGCTCTGTCCCTTGGACCCCGTAAGGGGCTGCCGCCCCTTGGACCCCGCTACAAGGGGCCCTACCCCTGGACCCCCGCTAAGGGCGGTGCCCCCTTAGAACCCCCATTATTTATGAGGTGTTTTATATCAAAGATCATAATAAACTCAAACAAACGTACACTCCGCACCTTCTGACTTGTTTAATGGATATTATGATCATATTGGTTGTTAGTCAATGCAATTATAAAGGAAAATACCTATGTCTATGTAATTAATTTACTTTTAACTATTACTTTTGTTAATTTTAAGTATTATTTTTATTAATTACAATGTAAAATATTATATACATTTGTCTGCTTCATCTTTGATCGTTTAAGCTGTGTGTTACCATCACTTGGATGGAAGAGTGACCACCCACGAATTGTATGACACCTAAACGCCATACTGGTAAAGGGCTTGAACATCCACCCTCACAACACTAGGGGCTTTGTCACACCCCAACCTTGACGGCGGAAACGTCGAGATGTGAGTGTTAAGATTGTTTACAACCACATAACGCTATCTTAAAATAAAAATATTATTATTATAAGTTTCAAATGCAAATACAACCATAAGTCTTAACATGAAACAAGTCAAAACATAACAAGATAAACCAAACTTTTATTCTTTAACCTAGGTCCAAATCCTAGTTTTATGCAAACTTCAAATTTTGACTTCAAACTTTGGTATTTCCAGAAACATGTTAAAAATAAAAGGTCAACTATAAAGTTGTTAAGTTTCCAAGGATTTAATATACATAATAAATCAAAAGATTACAAGTAGCAATTCATAGTCCAAGGTTATGAGTTATGCAAGTTTATAGAACACATATTGCTACAATCAAACCTCGACTGATTACAAGTTTATAAGTTTATACGATTGGCTAAGTGTACTTGGTTCCCATGATGAACAAGTCATACGTCATCAGTAGCCGGCAATACATCAGCTTTAGCACCAAATAGGCTTGTCATGCCCATAGATATATGACGTCACCAGGCTAGCAATAGTTAATGATTGTCAACATATAATATTTCTCATATAAATCTCACAATAACACAAATAACCATGACAAAAATAAGAATGAATTGCAAGTTCTTTACAAGTATCAAAGTGTTACAAATGTAAGTTGATAAGGTAACATGTTTCACCCCAAAATGGTGTGAAATAATATAAAAAAGGTCAAGAAAACTCAAATGACTGATAAGTATATAATTAATGACTAAATATAATAATAAGCGACGTTCCAAAGTAATCCTTCACAAGGTACCTAAATATATATCTATTTATAAGATTTAGGCTAATAATAAGGTTAACGATTTAACGTGAACTAGGGTATTAGAATTTGGGGGTTTTTATAAATAAAATTGGTGAACTCTTATTAATATTTTATTCAATAAAAGAAGTACCATTTATAAGTTTTAAAGGAATTAAATTCTTTGTAAATAACTTGTGTTTTTAATTATAGAATATATTTGAATACTATAACTATCATGATAAACCTATAATAAATTTATAAGAAATATTTAGATGACTTTAAAAACATTTGAAGTTTATTAAAGTTATTTTTATATTTATTATAAATTTGTCATATTAAAAGTAAAGACAAAAAGGCTTTAAAAAAATTACTTGAGGGTGCCCGGGTTCGAACCCGGGACCTCAAGATTGAGTTGCAAGTGTTTTACCAGTGAACCAGGGTCTTGGCCGTGGTTACCTTTGGTTTTAAAATGTTAAAAACACAGATTCAGAAATTCCCCCAAATCACATAAACCCTAAATCAAATTCAATCAAATTGAAGCACAAGATGATAATGATTACTGTAATAAACATGGGGCTTTTGTTCCCCATGTAGAATCGAGTAAAATGGTGTATTAAACTCACTTGATTACGACCGAATTGTAGTGTTTAAACTTCAGGTTTGACTCGGCTCGCTCGCGAGGCAAAATGAATTTGAAATCGAGAGTAGAGTAGATTTTTTGTGCAATTGATGCTATAGGGAATTGAAAAGGATCGAATGAAACATTTCCCCTCCGTTATCTAGCTTTGATTTGTTCGTTGAGGTGCCGAACGAGTTCCGGTTCTTGTTCGATCATTTCGGTTACAATTAGATGTTTAATTGATGATTTAACTCGAATTAAACTATGCATTAAGCTTGGCAATGATTATCCGAACGTTTCTGTCGATTAATTTGATTAATCATCAACATTTGTACGTTAAACGGTTATATGTCGACTAAGGTGTTTGTTTTAGTTCGAATCCCTTTAATTCCGAGTTTTAAAGTCCAATTAAGTCGTGGGTTCGAGTCTGGGGTGTCCCTCCGAGTTGACTAGTACCGGTTTAAGTCGAAATAAGGGTCAAACCCCTCGGTTTTGGCCCTGCCGGCGCCACGCCAGAGTTATGCCGGCCGGCGGCCGGAATGTCGGGCAATAGGGGGGAAAAGAACCAAAGTTTTGTTAATTACAGCTTTGGTCCCTGTAGTTTTGAATTTATTATTTCATGTCTAAACTTCAATTTTTAAGTTTATAAAACAACAAAACAACCCCCGAATGTAGTTATCTTAAGTTTTAAGTTTTAACTAGTTTTCTTACCCGCCACGCGTTGCGGCGGGCATCGTACGCGACGTGAATCGACCCGACTTGTTTCGAATTTAATTAATTCGAAAAGTAGAGTAACTCGATTTTATACAATGATAGAAGACATATATATTTGACTAAACTCTTTTTCAAATAACAAAGCGTGGACGAACTGAAAACGTACATGAAAAACATGTGAAAGCCGCCGTGATAAAATAATTAGATTACAATCGCTCTAACTCGTTTGCAAACTAAATTTATGTCAAAACATCAAGTAACTTGATTTATACCTCGAATGAAAAAATATTATATTTGACCTAACATGTTTCAAATCAAAGCGTACATAAAACCTTTACGTAAATCACGTATTACGTACAGTGAGAGCATTGGTTACATTCAAAATTTTATATACAAAAATAAAATCATGAAATATTTTAACTTTTAAACGTTAATGAAAATGAATATGTTATAATGACTGGCGTGTCTATAACATTTGAAACATAGAAAGGATAAAAAATATATATAAAAAGAATTATAAATAAGAAAAAAACCTATAGTAATAAACAATATGAAAACTATTCTAAAAGAAAAATAAAAAGTAATAAACGAATTGCCTGATTTCGCTTAGAAGAGTATAGAGCACATGCAAGGGACACGTGGAGTTGGGAAAAAAGTTTTATCTAAAAGTAAAAGTGAGTTAGAGGGAGATGGGAATCGAACCCGTGACCACTATAGTTTTACTTGTCCACTAATGTATATAACATAAAGGAAGCCAGAATAAAAAAAGTAAAAAATCCACCGACCTTTGTAAATGTGTTATAGTATAATTTTCTTTAAAATTTGTTACTTGTTTAACTTTTATAAATTATTATTATTATTATTATTATTATTATTATTATTATTATTATTATTATTATTATTATTATACAATTTAATATTTTAATTATCAACTTTCATACAATGAATATTAATGACAATTAAGAATTAAGCACAAATAACCCATAAGTTTCATGAACGACAACAATGGTCCTTATAAGAATAAACGACGTTAACATTTAATTAACAGAAAAAATACAAGATGTTACATGCTTGACCACCGACGGTTGTGTAATTATTGTTTTTGTCTTTAATTTTTTTCTTTAATATTTTTTAACTTACTATTTTAAGACAAACAAACTTATAAAAACACGTTCAAATATAAAAAAAGCATTATATTCCAAGAAATAAATAATGCAATCTAATTGTTTAGATTACGAGTTTTTCAAATATGATCAACCAAATCACATTTAAACACATTATCTATCTTCTTACTATGGAACTTAACGCGTAAAACAAATCTTTCATCCTGACTAATTTCCACAAACGGAACATTGACATCTTCATAATTTTGATGAATGGTTTTTCTTTTATCCTTTAAAATCATGTTACGTAAAATAATAGATGTATACATAGCGGATCCAATCTTATTTTTTGTCCACATTCCACGACGACTAGCCACGATATGTCATCTTGTTTTTGGAACATTGAATGCCTGTTCAACATCCTTTCTCACCACCTCCTGAGTGTTCTCAAAATACATTTCGTATTTTGTCTTCCTCACACGAACATGTAAATTATTTAACGAATGTAGAATACTCGGGATAGATACCATCGGCAAGATAATACCCGTATTTGTGGTATGTATCAGACATAAAACGAAGACCATGGTGCAACTCCGTCGTAAATGTCGTCAAATATCAGCGATTGATCTAAAACAATTATATCATTGTTCGCTCTAACCAGTGGCGGAGCTTAACCAACTTGGTAGGGGGGCGGGGGCGAAATTATTTTTTTAGGGGGGGCGAACTTGATATTTATATAAAAATTTACACTACCGGGGCAAAAATTTACAATATCGGGCTAAAATTTAACACTACGGACGAAAAAATAGGGGGGCGGCGCCCCCCCCCCCTCCCGGCCCCTTAAAAGCTTCGCCTCTGGCTCTAGCAACACCAAAGTTGGCATGCCATATCCAAAGATCATATGGCACAATTGCTTCAAGCATTGAGGCAGATGTGGGCGATCACCTCTTTATACTAAAAAGATATATGTAACAAACCATATAGTAGAAACTATGGCACTTAAATTAATGACACAAACTAATAACAGTTATACTAAAAAGATATATGTAACAACCTATATACATAAAAATTATCTATTTAATTATTATAAATAAAGGTTAAAATGTGAAATGAGTTAGAAAGATAAATGTTTTTTTTCTATAAAATTTACTCTTAAAAACAGTTAGTTTAAACATACCCCTTCTTATTACATGTTATACACCCTCCCCTCTTATAATAGTTTTAATACCATAACCCACATCTGGTAAAAAAAATTTAAAAATGTTATTTTCACAAAAATAAGTTAAAAAGATATAAAATGAAGCATAAGTAAAAAAACATTCTATAAAATAATAATAAAAAAGGTTTTGAAAATTTATAAAACAAATTTTTCAAAAATAAACAAAATGATTTTTCATAAGAAATTTTTTTTAACTAAAAAACACTTTACAAATTTCAACAATAATATCCTATATGTTAATTTAATAATGTTGATGAACAATAGTTTTAATCTTATATATGTATAGTACAAGTGGGTAATGTGTGTGTAAACTTCTTTGCGTGTGGTACAAGTCGGTGACGCCGAGTTGTGTCTTTTATATGTCTTATTTGTCATTGTTTGTGTTTCATAGACTGAGGCGGTTTGTCTCCACCTTGCTTTGGGTTTCTCTCCAGCTTCTATAGAGGGTTGTTCTAGGTGTCTTTTGGGTTTCTCTTTGATTTCTTTTTGGATTTGATGGTGGTTAGGGTGATTGCATGCATAGAGAGAGGGAAAGGGGGTAGGTGTGTCGCCGTCGCTTCCAGCCGCCTTTGGGTCAACCGACAGTAGTTTAGCTCTGCCGCTTCTTACGCCGGCGCTGGTGATTGCTTAGCTTCCATGTTTTTCGTCTTTTTTGCTTTGATATGTTGTCTAACCTTTTAGGGTTTGGCTGTCGGTTACCATGATTTTCTTGTTGATATGGCAGAACGTGGCCATAGCCCACAGATGTTCGCTCCTGTGACACCGGCCTTGGTTAAGGCTGTTGTTGAACCGCCACATCTAGTGGCTTTGCTCACTACCCATTCAATTTTTTTGATGTTTTCAAACGGGGGGGTTACCTGTTTGACCAATGATTGATGTTAGTAACCTACATTTTAGTTATATCAATGGAATGAACAATTGTTTGCAACCTTTATGTGTTTGGTACAACTGGGTAATGCATGTATCATTTTTATGTTGGTTTCGATGATGAGTGCAAGCTCCTCTTAGACTTTTTGGTGCCGATTGTTTTTTCTATTATTGACCCTTATTATGAGTAGGTTGATTTCTCTGTTCTCATGTACATGGAGCTCATGTGTTATTCTATATTTACCAGTGATCTTTTTGTTGTTTAATGTCATATTTGAGGGCTGTGATAGTGACCTAAACGCACTTGAGCCTGAAAGATTGGTTCTACTTTTGTTGTAGCCTACTTCTGGTGTCCATTTTTTTGATGTTGATGAGCTATTGTCATCTGAACTCAATGGCGGTTTATTATGTTGCGTGTGGAATTGGTTTAATTGATGGTTGATAGGCGCTGGAGAAAAACAAAAGGATGTTGTGTTTGTTGTTCTGGCCTGAAAATGAATGTTTGCAGCCACAATAAAGCATCGTCTCTGAGCCTCAAGATCCGCAATTATGTATCTTGCTTTTGTCACTATTGATTTAAACACGTGCATTGATTTGGTCTTTGTCGAAAGAATGTTATTGAACTGCCACATTTGGAGGCTATGGCCTTTATGACTTCAATATCTTTGGTATTTTTAGGGGGTTTTTCCCATGTTTAATTGATTATCTATGTTGATAAAATGTATGTTAATTTAGCAATGAAATGAAATGTTGTTTGTAATCATTTATGCATTTGGTACAGCTAGGTAATGCATGTATTGTTTTTATGTTCTTATTGATGATGAAGAGTGTTAGCTGATTCAAGATTTTTTTTTGTTAGTTGTTTTTTTTTATTGTTGAGCACTACTATGACTAGGTTGATGGATTGGTTTTCATGTATACATGGATTTCCTATGTTGTTTTATATATACATGTGATGTATTCTGTTATTTAGTGTCGTGTTTGAGGGCTATGTTAGTGACACTATGGCCTGAGCCTGAAAGACTGGCTCTGCCTATGTTGTGTCTTAATTCTTGTGTTCATAGTTACGATGTTGACGGCTTGTCATCTGAACTTAGTGGTGGTTTATCATGTTGCACTTGAGATAATTTATTGTTAGTTGATCGGCAATGAAGAAAAATAAAAGGATGTTGTGCTTGTTTTCTGGCAAGGCAAACTACTGTTTGCAGCCATAGCGAACCACCCTCTTTGAATCTCTAAATCTATAGTTATATATCTTGCTTTTCTCACTGCTGGTTTAAGCACACGCCTTTATTTTGTCTTTGTTGAATCATAACACATGAGTTTCCCATCACAATGCAAGAAGGGATAAAACTCTAGTTGTTTTAAAAAATATATTAAGTAAATTATAATTACAACACTTTTTCTAGAAGTGTTTATTTGAGCTCGATAAGTTTGGGCTTGAGCTCTTTATTCAACGATCTATAATATTAACTCGATTGCTCAAGCACGTTAAAGCTCAGCTTGATGTTCGCTTTTGGTTATGTTATTCGAAGTAGTTCACAAGTTAGCTTCACTTGTTTACACCCAAACACTATACACACATATTTATCAATTCAACAAATTTATAAATTAAAGACCAAAACAATAAAAACAAACTAAATATAATTCAAAAAAAATAATTTGAAAATAATTTAAAAGTATATAATTTAACAAGTGAAGGTATGTTAAATTAAAAAGTTAAAAACAAAATAGTAATTATTTCAAAAAGTTAGAGTGGAGTACAACATGTAGAAGTATGTGTTAATAAGGTATGTATAGAAACACCCTGAAAAAATAATATTATTTTTGTATCCATTACTTGAATAAACTTAGTTAACGATTCTACTTATTGTATATGTAGTATACATAAAACGTGTTGATGGCTACAAGAAACTTTTAGGGCTTTAGAACTTAGCTACCAATATTTAGTAATCTATACAAAAGCCCTTACTTACATCCTTTTCAAGCCAATTTTTTGTTTCATGGTATCCTATGACAAATATATGAGGGAGAGAGAAATCAGACTCCTTTGCTTGGCTAAGCTTCTCGACGGCAAGTTCCAGACACCACCTCCTCAGTCGTTTGTCTAGCTTCCATTTGTTAACAACCCTAGAACTGATGGTAGCAATTTTTAGGCGATTTGAGATATGTTTTAGGTGGTGTACAATTTAGGATTTAGGTAAAACACACGTATCTGAATTAGTTTGGGTGGTTGTTAAATGCACCTTGCTTTTGTCATCCTTAATTGATTTTACTTAATATTGTCTACCACATTCATTCCATATCATTATTCCAACCCTATTTTTCATTTCTGATATTGTTAACTGATTTTGTTCAAGCTAATATGTGGCCTTAGGATCATTGGATGTGAACATTCCGGTTGCTATTGTCTCGAAAGATCTTGAATGATATTACATGTTGTAAGCGCATATTGGCAAGGTGAGATTTTGATTATATCCTATGTTAAATGGTTATTGGTCTTGCATCTTCATGCAAATGTTATAGGAATACAATACATGAACATTGAGGCTTCTATAAACATTTGATGTAGATAAATGCTTAAAAGCTTACAAATCTGGTAACCCAAATAAAATATAATTTGGTTGCTATATTATAAGAAAAATTAAGGTAAATGTTGGATATATAGGATTAAGAGTGAATTGTCATTTTTCTCCCTGTGGTTTGGTCATTGTAAGGGTTACACTTAGTGGCTGATTCAACCAAACAGCTCTCAGCATGAACATGTGAAGTACTAGGAAAGTACTTCAGAAGATTTGATATAACTTAGTGAATTATGCTAAGTATCAAATCTTCCAAAGCCAAAAGACCAATTCTTCCGAAGCCAAAGATGAAGTCTTCTGAAGCTTCAAAGACAAAGCCTTCCGAAGCCAAAGACTGATTTCTTCTGAAGACATATAATACATGAATTCTCTAACATACTTTTGACAAAAGCTGAAACACTTTTCCGTTGCCATCTCTGAAGACTCACCAACTAGCATAAGTTGGTAAAAAGTCCATACTTTTGTCAACTGTAGATTAAAGTGCTGAGTCTGTAGCTTCCCAACTATGTACTTTTATCTTTTTTGTAATAGATAAGAATGTGAGCTATGGCATGTCATAGTTACTACTCAAAAGAAAATATGCCTTTTGACTCTACATTGATCTTGTTGTCTAGTTTAGTGTTTCCAGCTGCCCTTAAAAGTATGGCTGGTTGTAGGATGTCGTATAAGTATCTCGTACTTGTATTCTCAAGTATCTCGGTACTTGTAGCTTCCCAACTATATCTTTTATCTTTTTTGTAATAGATAAGAATGTGAGCTATGGCATGTCATAGTTACTACTCAAAAGAAAATATGCCTTTTGACTCTACATTGATCTTGTTGTCTAGTTTAGTGTTTCCAGCTGCCCTTAAAAGTATGGCTGGTTGTAGGATGTCGTATAAAGTATCTCGGGTACTTGTATTCTCACATGTAAGCTTTGTAATACTTGTAAGAACTTGAGAGAAATATACATCATTCTTGAAAACCATATTATCCTATTCTTGTTATTATTATTTTAATAAGTGTTCTTTGTTTCATCTAAGCCGGTTCCCTATTTGATCTGATAAGTGTTCTAAGTCTCTCCACCTTGTGAAAATGTTGCATTGACCCCTTTCACCGGTCATTCAATTAGTATCGGAGAATTTTAGGCTCTTGATTGTAAGTTTTCTTTAGTTTCACAAAACACTTATCAACTCAAATGGCAGCTATCTCAAAGGCTGATTTGGAAATCGGTACCATGACAACGTATCCACTGATCAAACCTAATAATTTTGATACTTGGTACCAACATATGGAAGGGTTCATTAAGTCTCAAGACATCAAGATGTGGAGATCTGTCATTGAAGGACCTAACATCGAAAGCACCTCTTCAGCTACTGTTGGAGGTAGGATGATACCAAAGGAAATGGCTGATTATTTTGAGGAAGATTGGAAGAAAATTGATGTAGATCAGAAAGCCATGACGGCCCTCCAAATTGCTCTTCCAAACTCTATCTATAGAGGCTTCAAGAAGTGCAAAACTGCTAAGCAGCTCTGGAATGCAATTAAGCTTATGTATGAGGGAACTGAGGAAGCCAAGGAAAACAAGAAAGACCTCATGAAGGAGTAGTTTAAGAACTTCACCTATAAGACACGTGAAACCATGACTCAACAATACTTCATGTATGTTGACATTGTGGATACTCTAATGGATGTTGGAGTAAAACTTGAGAATAGGGACATTGTAAGGGAGTTCATTTATCTCTTCCTAGACAATGGACTAATTACTATGTGGCCATTAAAAAAACTAAAAATCTTACTACCCTTACTCTTACAGCTGTATGGTATCCTTAGTGGCTACCAGATGGAGATGAACATGCAAATTCCATCAAGCAGCTCTTCCAGTAATCAGCAAAGTTCAGCCCTTCATGTGGTTGAAATGGATAGTAGGGAACCACAACATCATCTTATCTGCTACCCTGACAACTCACAAAAGGATCATTTCATCACATTCGTCGAGACACCAAGGGAGAGATACATCCAAGGAAGCCTATTCCAAGAGACAAGCTCTGCTTAAGCCTTTGTGTCTCCTGATGAAAGTTGTGTCAACTTTCTCTTAACTCTTGAAGAGTTGGATTGTATTCATCCAAATAATCTGGAGCACATGGAGATAGTCCAGTATTAAATGGCTCTTCTCACTCACAGAGCCAAAAGGTTCTACAATAACACATGAAGGAAGTTTCTTAGCAATGTATTCAGTGGAAAGTTTAGGCTGGATAAAAGCAAATTGGATTGTTACAACTATAACCAAATCGGACACTTTGCAAGGGAGTGCAAGGCACCAAAACAAATGGTGGCCAAGCACAACGCATGCCAAACTACATGAGGATGCTCATAGACCTTAGAAGCCAAGTGAAGATCTATGTTAGATCACCTTGTTTAAACATTGTATTTTGTTCATTTTGCTGCCCAGCGATACTCTGAGCGAAACTGTAGTTTTGCTCATAGTCAGCAGGCCAGTTTCCACCCGGCGAAACTCTATTTCGTCATCTGGCGAAAGTGATAATGGCCCTGACAGTTTCGCTGACCAGCGAAACTATCAGCGAAACTAGCTTTGTTTATACATAGATTTGATTCTATCTTTGTAGGTCAACCTTGCAAAATCCTACTTCAAAATATTATGGTTGCAAGTCGTAATTGTTGGCTAGAAGTTAATAGAATTCATTTTGAGCCTTTGATCTTGTTTGTGTTTGATTTGTATTCATTATATTTGAACACCTTTGATGATATATCATTGTTGTGTGATTATCGTGGATGTTTGTTTGTGGATTTTGAACGATTTGATCAATCACTTTTAATGTTTATCGATCAAATGGACCAACAAAATGGTATCAAATCCTCTGTGCTCTTGATTGATTGAGTTTTTGGTTATTTTAGTTCAAAATCACTATTTCATCAATTCTGGTCTCTTCGGCCAGCAAAACTAGTGTCGTTTTGTTAGATGTGTTTCTTCTTTTGACCCCTGCGTAAGTGCCATTATTGAACGAAAGTTCATTAGTGTTTGTGCACTTCCTCTAAGCGAAATTGTTGCCGAATTTCCATCTGAACGAAAGTTCAAACTAGTCTTAAACGAAATTGCCTGCGAAACTAGTATCAGTGAGCTGCTTGCTAGCGAAACTACTGCCGAAAGTCCAAGCGAAATTAGCAGCGAAACTAGATCATTTTTAGCAAAACTGTCATTTTCAGCGAAACTACTTGCTTAATCATGTCTAAAATGGCAACTCTTACAATATCTGATTTGGAAAGTATGGCACCAAACTGACCTCCAAGATTGATTAACAAAGATAACTTTGAAGACTAGAAGAGATGTTTAAAGGCATTCTTTTATTACACAGATCACAATCAGTGGAATCAATCATTTCTGGTCCGCATATTCCTAATGTTACTATTGGGGACGTTGTCTCTAAAAACAAGGATCCAGCTATCTTTAATGAGAAAGATTTGAAACTGATTGACAGAGGTCAAAAAGCATTTGGAGCCTACACCTTGTGTCTTGCACCAGACATTTACAACCGCTTTGCTGAACACAAAAATGCCAAATCTCTATATGATGCCTTATGTGAGTTATATGATGGGAATGAGGAGTTAGTCAAGGACAAAAGGATACCGGCTGAAAAAGAGTTCAATTCTTTCGTGGGATACAAGAATGAGAATCTTACTGATTTAACAAATCGCTTTTTGATAGTCTCGAGCACTCTGAAGAAATATGATGAAAAGCTTACAAATTGTGAACATGTGAATAGGTTGTTGGATTCACTTCCACCTCAATGGAGTCTACAGGTGAGGATGTTAAAGCAAGAGAAAGGATTCACCGATTACAAGCTCACGAACATTACAACAAGTTGAAGTCTTTTGAATTGGATTGAAGAGGTGAGAGTTCAACCATCTATGATGTCATCATCCAATTTTTCTCAGAATACTACATTAATCACATCCGCTGCAAGTTCGCTAATGCATGCATCAAGACAAGGAGGATCAACTACAAATGTTTCATTTGTTCAATCCAGCGGTGGTGAAAGCTCATTCAGTGATCAATCAAACTCAAAAGCTGCGTCTGGTACTTCAATTCCGTCTGACACAATGGCATTGTTTGGCATGTTTGTTCACAGCTATGAAGCACTGGTGGCCGGTGAATTGAAACGAAAAGGGATGACAATAGAAGATTTGTATCAAGTTGAACCAAATGACTTAAAAGAAATGGACAGTCAGTGGCAGATGGCGATGTTGACTCTCCGAGCCAGGAGGTTTACGGAAAGAACTGGCGAAAAGAACTTTGAAGGTCAAAATTCTAACTCCAGATTGGGTTTCGACAAATCTAAGTTGAGATGTTTTAACTGCAAGTAGTTAGGACATTTCAAAAGAGAATGTCCTTTGCCAATTATAAATGATTCAAGCAACTCGAGAGTTCCAAGACTAGCTTCTAGTGGAGAGAAGGAAGAGAGTAAGCAAAAGAAAGAGACAATGCTTATTACAAGTTTTGATTGGAGTGCTGAAGCTGAAGAAACAAAAGAAGAAATCAACCAAGCCTTAGTTGCTGAGATAATGGATAAAGAGGAGAGTATGGAGGAGTTTGATCCTTTTAATGAATTTATTAATGAAGCTGAAAGTAATCAAACTCTTATTCATGAGGAAGTTGAGCCAGCTAGGTCAGAAGGTACAAGTATGAGTGAAAAGAAGGATTGTGGTGAAGAGAGAGTGAATGTTGGTTTGAAGAATGATGATCTGAAAGAATTCAAGGGTGAGAATGTGGAGTTGATGAACAAACAATCTGAGGAGAAGAGCAAAGAAAAGCAAGCTAGTACAACCACTATTGAGGAAATTAATAAAAGTCCTGTAGTGTGTTAGTGTGACAAAGCCCTAGCAGCAGAAAAGGTGGTGATAGGTTTTTCTTATAGGTAATACAAGACATGTGCTCCTCTGCCTGCAAAATCATATTATTTGGTATGTATAAAGCAAATCGCCTGTTACTTGATTATGAAAAAGAATTAAAACAAATTAATGATGAGCTTAAGCTAAATGAGTCAAAATATTTTGTTAAATTAAATGAAGCTTTAAAAGAAAATGAACATCTAAAAAGAATTGTTTTAGAAAGAAATGTTGAAATAAATACTTTGACTGAAAGAGTCATTCTTGTTGAGTTTGGAACAAGTAAACTTCCGTAAAAACTTGATAAATGGACAATCTCAGGGATGAAACATGAAGATTTGTATAAATCACAACATGGTTTATCCTCCTCTGTACATATTTGTTATTCACCAATGCCAATTCCTCATCCTTCAAATGATTTCATTCAAACAGATACTAACAATCTGTCTGCAGGTGTTAATCATAAGGAAGTGCGTGAGGAGTACGGTTATGGACCGACGAGTGGACTTGGATCCAATAGTCTTAGTACACCTAAATCTCAACAATCTGTTGTAGATAATAGTTCTAGTTTAAGTAATTTTTTTGTTTCTCAAAAGTCTGTCTCAGACATTAACTCTATGTGTGGTTGTTCCACTTCTTTATCGAATGATTTAAGATGTAATGATGATTTTTCAAATGCTTGTGTGAATGAGGTTGTGGATGATTCTATTATCACTTGTAATGATAAACGAAAAGGAAACTGCTTTGAAAAATTATTTTCTCTTCCTATCCCATCGTTTACCGCAATTAAAATTTCACAACCTAATGAACGGATAACATCTTCTTCTAGTGCAAGTACAAGTGGTACAAGTGCCACATGTATTTCAAATGATGATACATCAGCATTTGTAAATAATCATTCCTTAAAAGACAAATTCAGTTTCAGAGAACTGTATGAGACTTACAGTGATGATGATTCTAGCTTATCTAAGTGCGACGAGGAAATTTGTATAGATAAAATTCGTGATTTGTTACATAATAAACCTAGATTGAAATCCTATTGCTTTAGATGCGTTAAAGATAATCATATAGTTAAAAACTGTCCTGAGCTTCATCAAAGATTTGTACATAAGAATTCTCTTGGCAGTAGACTAACTCATATTGTTAATAGTTTCTTTTGCAAAAAAATGTCTGTACAAAAACCTAAAGTTGTTCAAACTTGTGTTCTAGTTTCAAACGGTTAACTTGGTCATTCTATTTTTGCAGGAGTCGTCCACTAAAGCTGTAAATAGCTTTTGGTATGTTGATAGTGGATGCTCTCGACACATGACCGGATTGAAAGATTTGTTGACTAATTATTGTATTATCAATGGAGGGTATGTGGCTTTTGCTGGTGACAAGAAAGGGGGAAAGATGATTGGTCAAGGCGAGGTATCAAATGAAATTCTCACTTTGGAGAAAGTCAACTATGTGCCAGAGCTAGCATTCAACTTATTAAGTGTCTCTCAAATCTGCGATAAAGACATTCCAGTTTTATTTCTCTCCAATGAATGCTTATTTCTGAAGTCCGGGTTTAATATCTCTGATGAGATGGTGGTAATGCGTGCTCTGAGAAAGAATGATACTTATCTTCTTGATATGGGATCCAAAGAATCCACTTACACTGTCACTTGTCTTCTCTCTAAGGCATCACCCTCAGAATCATTTTTATGCATCGCCGATTGGCCATGTTAATTTCAAAAATATTTACAAATTGGTTAAAAACAATCTTGTTAGAGGATTACCATTAAAAGATTTTTTTGTTGTTGAAAAGTGTATGGCCTGTGCCAAAGGGAAACAACACAAAAACCTCACAAGCCAAAACTTGAAAACACTATTTCTAGTCCCCTCGAGTTGTTACATACTGATTTGTTTGGCCCAATAAACGTAAAATCAATTGCTAAGAAATCTTTTTGTCTTGTTGTTACAGATGATTTCTCTAGGTATTATTGGGTGAGGTTCCTAGCCCACAAAGAAGAAACAGCTGAAGAGTTGCAGAAATTAATTCCATCAATCGAAATGATAAGCAAAAGAAAGATAATGGCTATTCGAAGTGACAACGGTACTGAATTCAGAAATCACATCTTTGACTCCTTTTGTGCAAACAAAGGAATTTTGAGACAATTCAGTGCAGTAAGAACACCTCAACAAAATGGTGTTGCTAAGAGAAAGAATCACACTCTGATTGAAGCTGCTCGTACCATGTTGATCAAATCTACTTTGCCAATTATTTTCTAGGCAGAAGCGGTGAATTGTGCATCATATGTACTCAATCGTGTTTTGATTGTGAAAGACAAAATGAAAACTCCTTATGAATTGTTTCATAGAAGGAAGCAATTAATTGACTTCTTTCGTCCATTTGGATGTTCCTGTACCTTGCTGAACACTCATGCACAAAAGTCAAAATTTGGAGCTGTGTCAGATGAATGTTACTTCGTTGGTTATCATCTTCTCATAAAGCTTATCATGTGTATAACAAGAGAACACGTATAGTGCATGAGTCATTCTATGTTGACTGGCAGGAATCTAATTCTACAGATGCCAGAACCGAACTTGCATGGTTCTTTGACTCGAATACTGTTTTTAACTCCTTCAATCTTCCAGTTTTTGATGATGATGCGTCCTTCTCTAATTTTCAAACGAACATTATACCTTCACATCCACTACCTTAAGATCTTTCCAATTCATCAAATGAACCTCTGACCTCAATCGATCTTCCCTCTTCATCTCCTTTTGACATTCCATCCACACCCGTTTCGGCATCTAGTCCTTCAACTCCAACCTCTACTCCATCCCAATTCTCTCAAACCTTTCCTACACCTCAACCTATTCAACCACCTTATCCTCCATCATCTGCTCAACCTCAGCCCATTTGCCCACCTCAATCCAATCCATTACCTTTAACCACAAATTTTAATCTTTGAATGATCATCCTCATGATAACATTATTGGATCTATTGCTGATGGTTTTAGGACGCGGAGTCAATCTGGTTTGGTAAACTTGTGTCTATTCTCTTGTTTCATATCTCAAATTGTTCCAAATAATGTTCATGCAGCTCTTCGGGATCCTTGTTGGGTAGAGTCCATGCAACTGGAACTTCAACAATTTAGGAAACTTAAAGTATGGACACTTGTTGATCTTCCACCAAACAAATGTCCAATCGGCACAAAATGGGTGTTCAAGAACAAACTAGATGATCGTGGCATAGTGGTGAGGAATAAGTCCACGCTGGTGGTTTAAGGATTTGCTCAAGAAGAAGGGATTGATTACATGGAAGTATTTGCTCCCGTGGCTCATCTCGAAGCAATCTGATTTTTTCTTGCTCATGCTGCTCACAAGAATTTCAAGGTCTATCAGATGGATGTCAAATGTGCTTTCCTTTATGGAGACATTGATGAAGAGATTATGTGTGTCAACCACCAGGCTTTGAGGATCCAGACTTTCCTGATAAAGTATACACACTTGATAAATCTCTTTATGGTCTACATCAAGCTCCTCGAATCTGGTATGAGACTCTTACACAATATCTTCTGAGCAATGGTTTTTCACGTGGCACTATTGATATGACCTTATTTAAGAAAATAGTTGATGGTGAGATGTTAATCGTGCAAGTCTATGTTGGCAACATTATTTTTGGTTCCACCAATCCTAAGCTTTGCCGAGAATTTAAAGAGGTTATGAGAAGTCGCTTCAAAATAAGCATGATGGGAGAGATGTGTTTTTTCCTTGATTTACAAGTTGAATAAAAGCCTGAAGGAATTCTTATTCATCAAGAAAAGTATGTCAAAGTGATTCTTAAAAAATTCAAGATGAATGACGCTTCTTCTGAATTTGACCCCATTCACTGCACATACATGTCTCACTCACGATGAAAATGGGAAATCTATTGACCCTTATCTTTGCAGATCAATGATTGGTTTCCTAATGTACCTTACAACCAATCATCCAGACATTAATTTTGTTGTGGGGTATTGTGCTCGATACCAATCCAACCCAAAGGAATCACATGAAAAGGCAGTTAAACGAATTTTTCGTTATCTAAAAGGCTCTTCTCGTTTGTGTCTATGGTATCCTTACGGGGAAAATTTTGATTTGGATGCTTATTTTGATAGTGATTCTAATGGTTGCAGGCTGAACTGAATAGAAAATCAGTCATTGGTGGTTGTCAATATCTGGGAAATTGTCCAGTTTCATGGTAGAGCAAGAAGCAAACTACTGTGTCTCTTTCCAAGGGAGAGGTAGAGTATATTACTGCTTCTCGTTGTTGCTCTCAAGTGTTGTTGATACAACATCAGATGATTGATTATGGAATCAACTTCCTTCACGCTCCATTATTCTGTGATAATGAAGCAGCCATTGGAATCGCCAAGAATCCAATTCATCATTCCCGCACCAAGCACATTGAGACAAGAATTCATGCCATCCGTGATGCTCAAAAAAGGGTTCTATTGATATTATTCCTTCTGACACAAAAAATAAAAACCAGATCTTTTCACTAAAACTTTCGATAAACCTCGCTTTTATGAATTGATTTCAATGTTATTAATATCTTTTTTAAACTCGTTTTCTTCATCGTATCATGAAAATATTGTACATAATTTTTATTATTCTTTTTATTTCTTTTCAATATTATGCTCCACAGTCCTTCACTAGTTTACAACATATATATATATATATATATATATATATATATATATATATATATATATATATATATATATATATATATATATATATATATATATATATATATATATATATATATATATATATATATATATATATATATACACAAAATTTGTTTTAGAAATTTGTCTTATCTTGCTGAATCGTAGAAATTTCGAGGGAGAATAACATAAATTTACCTGTTCTTGCAGAACCCCTCAGAAATAAAGTTTTTGTTGCCTGAAAGATTTGAAGGAGGTCAAGTATTGTGTTGGGATATGCATGATAGGCTCATGCAGAATACAAAGTAGACATTGATCTTTTGGCTAAACTAAAAGCATAAGAAACTTTTTGACTTGGATTATCTCCTTGTTATTTTGGCCTCTTCAAAGTTACAAGTCCTTGGTCAAAATGGATTGAGAGCGTAATAACTCTACTTTGATCATCCTCTAAGAAAATACTATGTTACCCTTCCCTGGGCACTTATAGTGATTCTTAATAGCTCTATTTGTGTCAATGATCTTCTATGCTGTATATTACGTGCTTATCTCCTCTGCTATGTGTGAACATTGACCTGGAGTGATGATCTCCTCTGTTATACATAAGTATAGACCTGGAGCTCTCATCAACACGTTCTGATGTTCTTCTTTGTTATACGTAAGTATAGACCTAAAGCTCTCATTAGTTAGCTCAAATGATCATCTCTTTTGTTATACGTGAGTATAGATCTGGAGCTCTCATCATTTGTTCTTCAAAATAATAAGGTCTGTGTTTCTTATGAAAAGATCTTTGTTGTTATCTCCGTTGGAAAATCAAGCAGAGTCAATCATATTGCTCAATATATCATGAGGACAGGACGAGTTTCTTTTCCAAATGTCTGTGGGGACCGAGTCATTTAAGTTTTCTTCAAACTAACCGCAAAACATGGTAATGGAAGCCGCAAACTACTTGTTGAAAAGAAGAATGCATGGGTTAAAAAGAACAAATATATCATCAATCTCACCAATCTCTGATTTTTCGGAAAGCCTCTTCAGTTTAAAGAGTTTCGATATCCTTTTAACCTCTTTTACTATTTTATTAATCTTTAATTATTTTATTATTTCTTTTAGTATTTCATCTTTTTCTTATATTTCTTTATGATATGATGTTGGTCTTGTGGGGCGTCTTTGTTTCTTAATTTCTTTTTGTCTCGCTTTAAATTGTTTTTTAAAATAATTAAATGAAAAAGAAAAAGTTAAGTTGTAGGTTCCAACAAAACTATTGTTTCGCTGGTAGTTTCGTCTAGTGAAACTATAGGTTCGCTAATACTTTCGCTCATATCAGTGAAATTTTGATCTAATTGTGTACCGAGCGAAACTACAGTTTCTCTAGCAGCGAAACTATGGGCTATATATCAGGATATGCAAAATTGTCTTCTCATTTTCGCACATCTAGTTTCTCAGACTATTTCTAGCCCTAATCGAACATCTTGACTGAAATCGTCTATGGTTGGTGTATGCTTATCTTCTGTGTTGATTTAGACATTAGGTGGGTGTTTTGAACATTGTGTGTGTACATTAATCAGCGTTTGATATGCTTTAAAACGATTTCAGATTGGGACGGTTCATTTATCTTCGCAGATTCATTCTGCGAAAGTAAATGTTGTTTGTGCGAAATTGAACGAAAGTTCGCATGAATTCAGCGAAACTGTAATGTTATGCTGCCCACGTGAACCTGACAGTTTCGCATGCCTAAATTCGGTTTTGTCGTGCCAAAATTACAGTTTCGGCTTGCCGAAATCACTCTTTCGACCTGCCGAAATTAAAAGTGTTGAACTGCCGAAATTACACATTCACCTGCCGAAATTACAGTTTCCGCCAGCGAAATTAATTATGTTTTACTTTAATTTTATTCTTTTTTATTTTTTATCTTTTCTATTTATCATGTCATTCCCTTCTAACCTATTTTATCTATTTCTTTTCAGATAAATGGCCAATTTGAAATTCAATCACCGTAACAACATCACAACTATTCTGGATTATCAGAATCCAAAAGCTGTTGGATTGAGATATGTATATGTTGGCCGAGGAACTCAACCATTGCTTATGCTATTTCTCATTCTCCGACCATATATGATCTTCACATTAGAGATTTTCGGAGAATAGCAGAGTTTGATACTAGGGCCGATCCTCAGAGGATTATGGCAAGAGTTATGGATAACGACATTTCTATCACTATGGGGACTATTGCAAGAGTTCTGAGACTTGAAGACAACTGTGGAGATGTGGTGTTGTTATCTGAGCATGAGGTGCTGGAGGCTTTCAAAAGCATTGGTTACGAGGGACTTCCTTTTGGCACGAGGAAGGAGATCAAAAAATCCATTCTATCCAAATAATAGAGTTACATTGTGCATGTATTCATCATGTGCCTAGATCACAGGAAAGGAGGGTCAGATGGATTGAATCTTGATTGGGCAAGAGCTATGATCATATTCTACAGAGGCCAAAAGGCCAACATTGCTAAGCTGATTTTTGACTGCATGGATGAGAATATTTTGGCACTGAATAAAGACAAATGGCTGCTTTATCCAATATTTATACAGATGATGATTGAGGATTTGATTCCTAACGTTCCACGTCATGGAGAAATAAAAAGGCTTGTGCAGATGAACACGAGGATATTTGTTGATTGCTCAGTAATTAGACATGGTTTTAGTGGAAGGATCACTCACTTATGGGAAAACATGTATCCTGCTAAAAGGTGGAATTAGATAAAGAGGATGATAGAGTCTAGAAACAAGAATGCTGAGGAGAATAGGGAAAAACAAGCCTAGGCTATCAAGAAAAGAAAGATATATGCCAAGGAGAAAGTATATGACTTTGAAGAAGAGATTGATGAGGTTGAGGAGACATTAAGGGCTGAAAAAGAAAAGAGGTCTAAGAAAAAGGCAGATCAAGCTGAGACAGAAAAGGTGACTGTTAGAAGGTCCACGCATAAACATCAAACCTTTTCTGAGCCTCAAAGAAGAGATGAAAGGGCAAGCTTGGATGAAGATGTGATTAGAAATCTTAACTCTTCTCTGTCAAATGAATTAAGTATGATTAAGACAAAGCTGATGAATCAGGAGTTAAGAGCAAAAAAGAAAGATGAAATGTTGGAGAGTATGACAAAGATGATAGTTGATCAACAAGCTTTGATTAAGAGATTACTCACTAAAGTGAATGTGTTGAAAGCTACAGCCGGCTTGCCAAATCATCTAACTCAGTCTGAGTTAGCTGATCTCACAGACACATCAAGATACTCATTTCTCAATGTGAGTAGCTCGTCAAAGGCAGGAGAGGACCCTAGTATTGCTGGTGTTGCAGATGTGGGAGGTTTGGGTGAAAAAGATGCTGGTGTTAGTGAGGCTGACGTTGGAGGAGTAGGAGTTACAGGAAGTGTGGAGAAAGTAGTTGAGGCTGGATTTGTAGATATGGGATTAAATATTGATAAAGATTTTGTTGGTGAGGAGGTGATGAGAGAACCAACTGAAGAGGCCGTTAAGAAGACAGCTGAGATGAGTCCAATTGATGAAGAAGAGGTGATTGAAGAGCAACTGGTAGATTATGATTCTGAGCCTGAATTCTATGAGGTGGATGAACGGCCACCGACATATGTAGCAAAGAAAGGATCAACTAAAGGATATGTATTTGAGCTTGAAAAGGAAGATTGGTTTGTGAGAGAAAAGGAACAAGAATAGCTGACCCCACTATTTCAGAACATTCAGGGGACAAGCAGGAAGGAGTCAGAGAAAAGGATAATAAGCTGGAAGTATAATACAAGTTTGAAGATATTCATGATAAAGAGAAGGAGAGGAAGGATATCTTATTTGCATAAAAGAAAGGCTTTCAAGACCTTGCCTAAGTGGATCTGAGGAGATTAGCTGAGATTCCTTTGATTGACTCCATCTGATTGAAAGACCTAAGCTATTAGAATAAGAGATCAAACGAGGAACAAATGACAATTTTGAGTCATTTGGGGTTTCATGAAGGCCGAGAGGAAAAAATCAAAGAAAAATAAACACTTGGTGACGAGAAAAGGAAGGATTATGCTAAGGGTAAAGCCCCCAAAGACTGTTAGCAGAGTAAGACTACCCGATCCCCTCCCACAAAGGAACCAAAAGTTTGAGAAGTGGTTTTATGGTAATAACTCTGGGGAGGTAGTGATAAGGGTTGAGGATGGAGCTGAAATTAGATTGTTTGATCCTATGGAGGTATTCTCTTTTTGTGATGAAGATCTGCTGATGTTATGTGAGAATCATATTAAGGCTAGAGCTGGAGCTGAGACTAGAAAGGAAGCAAGCTTATTTATGGCAGTTTCTACCAAATCCAGTGGGGTAAGGGCGGAGGTCAGGGAGCTAGTTGAAAAGATCCTTCAAGCTGACGAGATAAGGATGGATGTGCAGGACCTTTCAAAACAATTTGAACGTGCAAGTGCTCATGGAGAGGAAGCTGATCCTGCAAGAGCTGAAGAAGAGACTAGACCCAAAGCAGGAGATGAAGAAAGGGGCTGATGATGCTACTATAGAACATCCTATAGGTGAGGTCCAACCTAGGGGGAGTATTGAAGATTTAGATTAGATTGGACTAACCTTAGATTAGTGTTTATATTATGTTTAAATGTAATAGGATCTATGTTAGATCACTTAGTTTAAACTTTGTATTTTATGCATTTTGCTGCCCAGCAAAACTATGAGCGAAACTGTAGTTTCGCTCATAATCACCAGACCAGGTTCACCCGGCGGAACTCTATTTCGTCGTCGGGTGAAACTGGTAATGGGCTCAATCATACCTGGAAGAAGAGCAGTGTGTCTTCTAGTGAAAGTGGTGGACACTCTCTTCAAAATCTTGAAGATGGTCGACCTTATTTGAGGGACAGTCAGAGCAGCTGCACAAACAAGCTGACTCTGGTCCAACTCACAGTTGATGATGTGCTGAAGGAACCTGGGATACATGAAGAATGTGTCCCGCTAGAGGTTCCCCAAACGATTAGTCAGCACAAACCTGGAGTAATTAAAGCGGAGGCTTTTCACCAATCCATGAACTAGGCGCCCTAGTTCATATGGGATTTATCCCATCCCCTAGACTTGTTTGACAAGAAATGGAGAACAACATGAAGCATGAAGTACCAGTTGTAAGAGAAGTTAAACTTGTAGACTGTAGACCTTCTTACATCTCCACCATATCCCATTTGTATATAGGTGTTGTCCAAGTCTGTCTTGGGAAGCTCTGTAGGAGTGCCCTCATCATGAAGCTCCAGATGCTCCTTGATGAGTTGTTTAGGGGGTTTGGATAAGGTGACAGGATGTTTCAGTTGATGATGTGATAGGGGCGGTAAGGTTTAGTCCATTTAAATAACCCTACATCATTAACAAAATCTTTACTTTTTACAGAGTGGGGCCCAAAAGATTTCCGTTACACTGTAAAGTCTTTCTTCTGAGTATAAAGTATTTATGAAGGTAGTCTTCTTCTGAAGGTAATTTTACTTCCGAAGGTAAAGTTCTTACTTCCAAGAGTAAAAATTGTCTTCCGAATGGATAGTTTTATTGGCTTTGGAAGTAGATATGATATTTAATCAATCGCTTCTTCCGAGACTAAAAACTCTTCCGAGAAGAAAATTATCCTCAGAGGAATTGTGCTTCGGAAGATATGTAAAACATCTTCCGAAGGTTAATTCCTCTTCGGAAAAATTATACTTAGTGAAATTTCAGAGAAGGACCTTTTGTAACAGGGCTTAGATTGTTTTGACACAAGACTTTACACATTAAAAGGTTTTCAAATGAGATAGACTAATCAATGTTTATCATCCCAATAGCTGTAATGAGATACTTGAATCTTTGTTCATCAAAAGCTTTGGTGAACAAGTCAGCATATTGTTCATTTGAGTCAACTTTGATTAGTTTAATCAGATTTTTCTCATGAATATCTCTAATGGAATGTTACCTGATATCAATGTGCTTTGTCTTGGAGTGCTTGACTGGATTTTCAATAATGGAGATGGCACTATCGTTGTCAATGTGGATAGGAGCGCTCATGAAGTTGAATCCGTAGTCTATCATCTTGTTTTAAATCCACAGTAGCTGAGCACAACAACTAGCAGCAGCAATGTATTCAGCTTCAGCAGTAGATGTTGAAACACGAGATTGCTTCTTGCATTGTCATGAGATGAGCCTTCCACCAAGGAATTGACATCCACCAGATGTTGATTTCTTGTTGATATTGCAGCCACCATAGTCACTGTCAGAGTAGCCATAGAGAATGAAATTGCTGTTCCTTGGATACCAAAGACCTAATTTAGGTGCTCCTTTTAGGTATGTGAGGATTCTCTTGGTAGCAACTAGATGAGACACCTTTGGAGCAGCCTGATATCTTGCACAAATGCAAGTTGCAAACATGATATCAGGTCTACTTGCTGTGAGATACATCAGAGAACAAATAATTGCCCTATAGTGATGTTGATCGGTATCCTCCCCCTCAGAGTCAGGACAAAGATTATGATTTTGGGGTATAGGTGTTTTGGCTGGCTTATAATCTTTCAAATCAAATCTTTCTAAATGTCATTGACATACTTAGATTGATTGATGAAAAACCCTTCCTTCATTTGCTTCACCTGAATTCCAAGGAAAAAGTCCATTTTTCCGTTGGAACTCATCTCAAACTTCTTCTTCATAATGCTCTCAAAGTCTCTACACATTTGGTCGTTTGAGGAACCAAATATGATGTCATCAACATAGACTTGAACGAGCAAGATGTCTTTTCCACACTTCCTTATGAAAAGAGTCTTGTCAATGGTACCTCTAGTGTAACCATTCTTCGGGAGAAACTGAGACAATGTCTCATACAATAGCCTAGGTGCTTGGTGCAGCCCATATAGAGCTTTATCCAATTTGCACACATAGTTGGGGTGCTGTGGGTCTTCAAATCCTAGAGGCCGGCATACATAGACTTCCCTATCTATATCCCCATATAGAAAGGCTCACTTGACATCAAGCTGGTAGACAATAAAATTCTTCGATGCAGCATAAGCAAGGAAGATCCTAACTGCCTCAAGTCTTGCAACAGGTGCAAAGACATCAATATAATCAATTCGTTCCTCTTGAGTGTATCCTTGATCCACTAGTCTTGCCTTGTTCTTGATGATCAAGCCTCTACTCTCTTGTTTCTGAAAATCCATTTTGTGCCTATAGGTACTTGACCAGATGGTAGCGGAGAAAGGTTCTAAACCTTTTGTCTCCTAAATTGAAGCAACTCCTCTTGCATTAATTCAACCCAGCTACTATCTTTGAATGCATCTTCTACCTTCTTGAGTTCCATCTGGGATAAAAAGCATGAGTACAAGCAAACATTCCCATTTGGAGTTTGTCCTCTTGTTCTCACACCTTCAGAGACATCCCCTATGATGTTTTTAGCTAGATGAGTGTTGTGAATCCTAAGTCTAGGAATTACCTACAATTGCAAAGATAGATCTAGATTGGATAGATTTTGCTCAGGATCTTGAACACTTGGTCCAGCTACTGTTTCAAACTCATTCAATGAGGACTGATTGAATGAATGAGAAATATCAACATCATTTATTGGTTGTTAAGCAGCATTAACAGTTGTCTGTTCCTTCAAGATGCTACTTCCATCAGCTTGGTGTTGTGTAGTGTCACCTGATGAGGTTTGAGGGTCAACAGGTGAATCAATAGTTGAAGCTCCACTATCCCTTGAGATAGTCATACTATCAAATCTGCCAATAGTGGGAGCTTGGTTTGTTGCAGCTCTTGGAGAACTTGGAATAGGCCTGGGTAGCTCAAACAGTTGGTCTTGATCAGAATCATTTTTATCACCTGTTCCAGCTGAAACATTCTCACAAGACGGTTTAGAATAGTTTGGAAACAGTTCTAAATCAAAGATATGATCAAGGCCATTCCCCCTAACACAAAGAGTGTGCTCATTGACTACAATGTTGAAAGATTCCTCAAATTGTTGATTTTTGATGTTATAAACTTTATAATCTTTAATGTTAGAGGAATATCCAACAAAGATAGCATCATCCGAATTTTCAGCAAATTTTGCCAAATTGTCTTTTGTGTTAAGTATGGTACACCTACTGCCAAAGGACCTTAGAAAGCCAATGAATGGTGACCTCTTGTTCCATAGCTCATAAGGGGTATTTCCATGTGGCTTAAATACAAGAACCCTATTATGCTGTAAGGCCCCGTTCCCGGGACGCTTACAGTTGGTCATTCATCGCACTCAAAACATATATTTACATTTTCCTTTCATAAATATTTGCAGCGGAAACATTAAAAAACATAATTTCATTCCATCAAAATACTTTTGCACAATAGTAGAATCGTCTTTTTAACAATATCATGACACATTTATTACAAAAGCATTAAACATAAAGATGCCATCCAAAATGCGCTGAGTAGCCGCCCCGTGCCATCCTCAGCAACATACCTGCCAACTGGAAACACATCAAAGTCAGCGTTGCTGAGTGAGTTCTAGTTTTATAATAAAACTTACTTTTCGTTCATAAAACCGTTCTTTACTTTCTTTAATAAAAACATTCGCTACATACATGCGTTCACACATCATACGTACATACAGATAATATCATTATTATCTTCGTCATTACGTTCATTACATTTATCATTCATCATACATCATTATCTTTCACTTCTTTCTAGATCCTGTCAGACTTTACCCTCTTCATGGCACACAGCCACGATTACTGAGGTCGAATGACAAGGATCCCATTTCATACATTATTAAAATATTCCATTTCGTTCATTTCATACATTCATTCTTTCATTCATCTCTTTACTCATTACCCTTCCTTACTCGAATCTTGTCTTATGCAATATCCCCGACTCATGCTCGAAAGCTGATGCTGTGCCGGGACCTGCTCACAAGCCCCCGACTCATGTCCGAAGACTGACACAACACCGGGATACGCGACAAAGATCCCATACGAGTCAATCACAGGGATTGAACTCCATCCGATGCTGTTGCAACACCAAGTCGCTCACCTCAATAGCCATCTCAATGAATGTACGCTATTCGACTCTTTTGCACCCCTAGGGTTGCTCACCTCATTGCCCATCACGATAGCAAGCTATCCGAGTCTTTTGCAACAACAAGGTTGCTCACCCCAAGGCAACATCACGATAGCGGGTACTCGAGTCTTTTGCAACGACCGGGTTGCTCACCTCATACATATGCATGGCTTCATGCTACACCCCCGGAGTTATGCGTAACCCGGGTAACCATCATACATTACACCCCCAACATTATGGGTACTACACCCCCACCGAAGTGGGTACATCACCCCCACCGAAGTGGGTACATCACACCCATCAATATGGGTACATCACCCCTATCAACATGGGTACATCATCGAAGGTCAGCCACTAAGACTGGAACCCTTGCGTGCACACTATAGACTAGCTGAACCTCTCACGGTTGAGCCTAAGGCATTAGAGCCGTGCACTTCACTTCGCTTCACATACATACCTCACACGATTTCATTCATTCATTAATGCATGCATTCATTCCTTACGTTACTCTTTTCTTTATCTTTCACTTTACGTTACATAATACTTTCATTTCATTCATTAACGTTCAACACAAAGTCATAGAAAGATAATCATACATAGCAAGGAACACAACATAAACATAAACATACGGCATCATCATACATACGCATCAATCATACATCACATCACACCCATCATACATACTATGCATCACACGCACCGCCATGCCTAACATAACACATAACATCATGCATATTATCATCATCTCCATCAACATCTACATCACAATCTCATCATCCTGCGTTACCTTATACCGTCCATGCCCTTCACATCGTCGAGGAATTCCATCCCGGCTATCATCTCTGAACACTTAGGCGAATGGGCCTCTATGCGAATGGACCCTATGCGAATGGACTATGGGCGAATGGACCTCTATGCGAATGGACTCCCAGTCGCATAGCTTTCATGTGTATGGCCTTCAGTCGCATGACTTCAGGCGTATGGGATTCAGTCGCATACTCTTCATGCGAATCAACCTCAGTCGCATGGACTTCAGTCGCATAACCTCCGTGCGAATGAACCTTAGTCGCACCATCCCTCAATCGCATGGCTCCCAAGCACATGAACTCCAATCGCATGACCATCGTGCGTATGGACTTCAGTCGCATAGCAAACGTGCGTATGGACCTCAGTCGCACTTCAATCGGCCAAATGGCCTCTAGTAGCCCTCCAGTCGGTCGCCTAACCCTAGCTGGTGCAGAGTGCGGTTAGGTCGACTGCAGCCGCGGGTTTTTGACCTCCAACCCCTTCCAAACCTCTTTTAAGCTCAAATCAACCCTTCTAAAGGTTAGGGAAACATACCATGACCTAATACAAGCATAGCCAAGCAAGAAATCAAGCCTCTAACACATCATACACATACATACATGCATCAAAACGGGTCTTCACCCAAAAACTCGAAAATAGGTTTTTGGACGTGTTCCAGCCCCAAAATCAGTTTAAAACGTGTAAAAGAGGGGTCCTAGAACTCACCTTAACGATCCCGTCGAGTAGAGCTTCGATTTGACTCGCTCCTCGTTGAATTCCACTCTCGAATCCACCCGAACCAACTTTTCTCCTCTTTTCTCCTTCTCCTCTCTTCTCCTCTCTTGGCTGAAATATGGGGAGAATAGGGGTGTTTTCCCCCTTTTATACTCCCGTGCATCGAAGTTTCTCTCGTTGGCGGGTTTGCTCCCTCGACTTCGGTCTTTATTTCTTTTTCTTCTTTCGTCGGCTACAAGGGAAATTTTCGGGTGTTACAAGTCCACCCCCTTAAATAGGTTTCGTCCCCGAAACCTGTTGTCCCTTGAACCATTGCTGGCAATTCTATCTCATCTCTTTTCCGGTCTCTCACCTGGGATTCAATCGCTCTACGTCGTTTATCAACATACGACTTCTGGTTTATCTCTGACTGCTTTCCCCCAGGGCTTTGATCCTTTCGAGCTTCTTAGTCGTTGCCTCAGTCACCTCAATATTTCCCAAACGACGTTTGGTGCTTGGCCTTCACTTGTAGACAAGTAAGGCATCTACTCACTTACTCCATCATGTCATGCTTCGTGCACCTTCCCGCCATTGCCATCGAAATCACCTTCGGAATCGTCGTGACTTAATCACCTTAAGCCATCACCATGATCCCCTCAGGCACTATCAACCGTATCATCTTTTTGCAACACATAATGTTCGCTCCGTAGTCCGTCAAACAATCCACTCTTAGGGCTACATCGAATGGCGTATTTATATTCTTACCACTAACAGGCAATTTAGCACAGAAAGCAGCAGGAATAAAACTTTACTAACGCCAGCATTAAATAACACAAGCTAAGGATCTATTTACTAGGAACATACCTGACACAACATCAAAGTCCGTCCTAGCTTCCTCCGATCTTCTTCACTCCCGAACCTCCAGCCCTTTGCTTCTTACAGTCCCTGCTCTTATGACCTTCCTCACCACAAGAATAACACTTCCCCATACCGCAGTTCTTCGCTACATGCCCGGTCCTTCCACAACGAAAGCAGGCATCAGTCCCCAATCTACATTCTCCGGGGTGCCTGTGTCCACACTTGTCACACCTTTCCGAACCCACATCATTTATGACCACACGCTGGTCATCCACCCGAGCACCTATGTTACTTGGAGCGGCTCTGTCGTGTCCCAATCGCTTCCCATTCCAATCCCGATCACCATCTCCTTTCTTGCTACCTTCTGTCACCACCATCAACCTTTCATCGTATAATCTTCCCGCTAAATCAACCGCCGACCTAAACGTGCTCGGTCGGGCAGCAATCATGTGCCTACGAATGTCCGCTGGCAAGCCATGAATATACCTCTTGATCTTTCGCGAAAGAGGTGTCACCTGATCCGGCACCAGCCGCGCCATTTCATTGAACTTGGTGGTGTATTGCTGATGCGTCATTGTTCCCGCCTCCAGCTGCAGGAACTCCCTTTCAACTTTATCCATCTCACGGTGAGGACAGAATTCCTCAATCACCAGCCTTTTCAATTCTGACCATCTCATCCTCCCGATGGCCCGACTACCCTCAACTTGGACTATGTTGTCCCACCAGCACAAAGCTGAGTCCACGAAAGAGTGGGTAGCAAATTTGACTTTCTGATCTTCTCGGCACTCGCTGATATATAAAACAGCTTCCATCTCTCTCATCCATCGGTGAGCAGCAGCAGCAGTGCCATTACCATTAAAAGTAGGGGGCTTGCATCGCTGAAACGCCCCATAGTTACAGCCTCGTGCTGCCTCCGGCATAGGCTCTTCCTCTTCTTCTTCCTCTTCGTCATCGGAGAGAACCGTTTCAGTCCCGGGTCGTCTCCTTTCGCCCGAAGGTCTACCCCTTTCCCTTCTCTCCTCATCTCTAACAGCCTTTATAACTTCGGTCACCACAGACGGTAGGATCGTCTGCATGACCTGATGCACTTCCTCCACGACCGCCTCTCTCATCGAGGCCCTCTGATTAGCATTCTCATCACCGCCCCCAGGATGAGGGGTCACAGGTTTTTCATGAACTACCCTTTCGGCCCTTGACCTTCCTCTTGTGACCCGTGGTTCAGCACCACGTCCACCGTCACCTCCACCACGAGAAGCTTTCGAAGATCTTCCACCAGCCATCCTCTAAACACATTGAAAGATTCAAAAACTAACACGGTCATTCAAGGAACAGCTCAGTTTATGTCAAGTATAGTAAGTCCCTAATTACAGTGGCCAGTTGTGATTAGCCACTTACTTTACTCTTCATACTCCGAACATTACGTATCCTGACTACATCAGTATCTAAATCTACCAGCAACACATAAACCATACAACATGCGCACGTAAAACCGGTTAAATTTACAAAAAACATACCTGATGGCACGCAGCTACTCAGATTGGCATCCCATTCCCTTTCCGTCCCATTCTCAGTTTAAGATTAGGTTTTTGAAAATATTTACCCAATTCACTTAAACTTTGGCTCTGATACCAACTTGTAAGGCCCCGTTCCCGGGACGCTTACAGTTGGTCATTCATCGCACTCAAAACATATATTTACATTTTCCTTTCATAAATATTTGCAGCGGAAACATTAAAAAACATAATTTCATTCCATCAAAATACTTTTGCACAATAGTACAATCGTCTTTTTAACAATATCATGACACATCTATTACAAAAGCATTAAACATAAAGATGCCATCCAAAATGCGTTGAGTAGCCGCCCCGTGCCATCCTCAGCAACATACCTGCCAACTGGAAACACATCAAAGTCAGCGTTGCTGAGTGAGTTCTAGTTTTATAATAAAACTTACTTTTCGTTTATAAAACCGTTCTTTACTTTCTTTAATAAAAACATTCGCTACATACATGCGTTCACACATCATACGTACATACAGATAATATCATTATTATCTTCGTCATTACGTTCATTACATTCATCATTCATCATACATTATTATCTTTCACTTCTTTCTAGATCCTGTCAGACTTTACCCTCTTCATGGCACACAACCACGATTACTGAGGTCGAATGACAAGGATCCCATTTCATACATTATTAGGATATTCCATTTCGTTCATTTCATACATTCATTCTTTCATTCATCTCTTTACTCATTACCCTTCCTTACTCGAATCTTGTCTTATGCAATATCCCCGACTCATGCTCGAAAGCTGATGCTGTGCCGGGACCTGCTCACAAGCCCCCGACTCATGTCCGAAGACTGACACAACACCGGGATACGCGACAAAGATCCCATACGAGTCAATCACAGGGATTGAACTCCATCCGAGGCTGTTGCAACACCAAGTCGCTCACCTCAATAGCCATCTCAATGAATGTACGCTATCCGAGTCTTTTGCACCCCTAGGGTTGCTCACCTCATTGCCCATCACGATAGCAAGCTATCCGAGTCTTTTGCAACAACAAGGTTGCTCACCCCAAGGCAACATCACGATAGCGCGTACTCGAGTCTTTTGCAACGACCGGGTTGCTCACCTCATACATATGCATGGCTTCATGCTACACCCCCGGAGTTATGCGTAACCCGGGTAACCATCATACATTACACCCCCAACATTATGGGTACTACACCCCCACCGAAGTGGGTACATCACCCCCACCGAAGTGGGTACATCACCCCCATCAATATGGGTACATCACCCCCATCAACATGGGTACATCATCGAAGGTCAGCCACTAAGACTGGAACCCTTGCGTGCACACTATAGACTAGCTCAACCTCTCACGGTTGAGCCTAAGGCATTAGAGCCGTGCACTTCACTTCGCTTCACATACATACCTCACACGATTTCATTCATTCATTAATGCATGCATTCATTCATTACGTTCCTCTTTTCTTTATCTTTCACTTTACGTTACATAATACTTTCATTTCATTCATTAACGTTCAACGCAAAGACATAGAAAGATAATCATACATAGCAAGGAACACAACATAAACATAAACATACGGCATCATCATACATACGCATCAATCATACATCACATCACGCACATCATACATACTATGCATCACACGCACCGCCATGCCTAACATAACACATAACATCATGCATATTATCATCATCTCCATCAACATCTACATCACAATCTCATCATCCTG
The DNA here is from genome assembly GCA_025215565.1 of Flaveria ramosissima. Taxonomy (NCBI): domain Eukaryota; kingdom Viridiplantae; phylum Streptophyta; class Magnoliopsida; order Asterales; family Asteraceae; genus Flaveria; species Flaveria ramosissima. The sequence goes on along the minus strand of CM046043.1, from coordinate 27,124,103 downwards.
CGTTACCTTATACCGTCCATGCCCTTCACATCTTCGAGGAATTCCATCCCGGCTATCATCTCTGAACACTTAGGTGAATGGGCCTCTATGCGAATGGACCCTATACGAATGGACTATGGGCGAATGGACCTCTATGCGAATGGACTCCCAGTCGCATAGCTTTCATGCGTATGGCCTTCAGTCGCATGACTTCAGACGTATGGGATTCAGTCGCATACTCTTCATGCGAATGAACCTCAGTCGCATGGCCTCCAGGCGCATGGACTTCAGTCGCATAACCTCCGTGCGAATGAACCTTAGTCGCACCATCCCTCAATCGCATGGCTCCCAAGCACATGAACTCCAATCGCATGACCATCGTGCGTATGGACTTCAGTCGCATAGCAAACGTGCGTATGGACCTCAGTCGCACTTCAATCGGCCGAATGGCCTCCAGTCGCCCTCCAGTTGGTCGCATAACCCTAGCTGGTGTAGAGTGCAGTTAGGTCAACTGCAGCCGCGGGTTTTCGACCTCCAACCCCTTACAAACCTCTTTTAAGGTCAAATCAACGCTTCTAAAGGTTAGGGAAACATACCATGACCTAATACAAGCATAGCCATGCAAGAAATCAAGCCTCTAACACATCATACACATACATACATGCATCAAAATGGGTCTTCACCCAAAAACTCGAAAATAGGTTTTTGGACGTGCTCCAGCCCCAAAATCAGTTGATAACGTGTAAAAGAGGGGTCCTAGAACTCACCTTAACGATCCCGTCGAGAAGAGCTTCGATTTGACTCGCTCCTCGTTGAATTCCACGCTCGAATCCACCCGAACCAACTTTTCTCCTCTTTTCTCCTTCTCCTCTCTTCTCCTCTCTTAGCTGAAATATGGGGAGAATAGGGGTGTTTTCCCCTTTTATACTCACGTGCATCGAAGTTTCTCTCGTTTGCGGGTTTGGTCCCTCGACTTCGGTCTTTATTTCTTTTTCTTCTTTCGTCGGCTACAAGGGAAATTTCCGGGTGTTACATATGCACATAGCATGCAGTGCTGAGTGCCTCTGCCCAGAATGTTAGAAGCAGCTTTGAATCAGCTAACATGGTCCGAGCAGCCTCAATAAGTGTCTTGTTCCTCCTCTCAGCAACACCATTTGGTGGAGGAGTTCTAGGAGCACTATATTGTCTGGCAATCCCTTTTGAGTTACAGAATGAGTCAAGAACTTGGTTCTTAAACTCAGTCCCTTGATCACTTCTAATTATTTTAACCTTGTGATCAATTTGATTATCAATTTTAAGAATAAAAGATTTTAAAGTTTCAGCAGTTTCATCTTTAGTTTTTAAAAAGAATATCCATGTAAATTTTGTAAAATCATCAACAATCACAAGGCAATATGATTTCCTTCCAATGCTCATTATACTTGTGGGACCAAATAGATCCATGTGCAATAAGTGTAATGGAGTGATGATAGAGTTAACAACTTTGGATTTATGAGATGCCCTGTTTTGCTTCCCTTTTAGGCATGCAACATAGTTATCTTTGTAGAAAAATTCCTTTTAGGCAAACCATGTACCAAGTTATTTTAAGCCAATTTATTCATAGTTTTAAAATTCACATGACATATTCGTTTATGCCATTGTGTTGTCTCATCACCATCCGCTTTGGAAAGAAAGCATGACACTTCACCCATTGGGGAAGCATTGTTCATATCATGCTTATACATATCCCCTTTCCTGGGAGATCTAAGAAGCACCAATTCCTGAGGAATTATCATCCCAAGTTTGAGGATAATGCACTCATGTTCTGTGAAGAATGCTTTTGATCACAAAACTAAGAAACACTTAACAGGTTGTGTTCAAGCTGTTTGACAAAATGAACTTTGTCAACTTTTAACTTTCCATTAGATATACTTCCTATGCCAGAAATATATCCTCCAGCCTCACCTCCAAACTGGACAAGACCTCCATCAAAATGTTGGAATTGTTGAAGGAGAGAGAGATCTGTTCCTTGTCATGTGCCTGGAGCATCCAGTATCCACAATCCATACATTGTTATTCTTGTCATATGGATGTCCCTACATAAAAGATGAGATGATTAGTTTTGATTAGAAACCCAAGCCTTGTTGGTCTTGGGTTCTTCCAATGATAGTGACATAATTGAACCAAAATTTATGCATGGGGGTTTAATGGATGTCCTTGAAGAAGAGGTTTGGGCTGCAGCATCAGAGTAGTCTTCAACGGCTTTCTCTATCATGGCACCATTTCCACCTGGTGCTGCCACCTTTGGTTTGTATGGACCATTGACAATAGATTGCCACATCTTGCTATCTTGATACTTGATGAAGCCTTCCATGCTTCTGCTCCATGATCTGAAGTTTTCAGGGGTGATGATGGATGCTTTAGTCATCGTCCCCATCTTTACTTCAGACTTGATAAGGGCCATTTTGAGTGTGGTGTAAGGAGGAGTGAAAAAAAAGTTGATTTGGATGGTAAGATCTCACAATCAAGAGCCTAAAAAGCTCTGATACCAATTATAGGATCGGGTTTTGTCACTTAAACACTTAGTTTTTCTCTCAATACTCACTTGTAAGACACTCGGATCAGATGAAGTAGAATCTCTTCTAAGATGTGATAATAATTATATTAAGTAGCAAAGAACACAAAGAAATATTTTTCAAGGTACTTGTATATATTACTTCTCAACTCAAAGTATTACAAGACTCTTACAAGCATGTTACATGAGTTACAAAGAGAAACTATATATACTAGATCCTACAGCCGGATATACTTTGATACCAGCTGGAAACCTACGACTAAAGCATATACTACAATGCTAAAGTTAAGGTATATTAGATAAAGTATTATCTAAGATATGGTAGTCATGACATGTCCATGACTTACCTTTTGTCACCAACTAAAGTTGGCAACTGTACTAACTGATAAAGGTGAACAGTGGAATAAAGTATGGTCAACTACATGGCTTTTGAGAAAACGCCATGTAGTATCTCAGAGGTCTGCAGCGGAGTGTCAAAGAAACCATACTTATGTCACTGGTTCATAGTAGTGTCTTCTGAAGGTTAGTTGGCTTCGGAAGAACAAGTTCTTCTGAAACCACTTATACTTCGGAAGAGGCTACTTCTTCTGAGGCTTGAGGACTTCTTCATATCTTCATACTTCGGAAGTTGACTTCTTATCTTTTCTTCTAAGTCTTGAACTTTGGAAGTAAATACTTTGTGTTCGGAATTTAGAGTTTTTCTTCAAAAGATGATCTTGCACATTGTCTTCGGAAGAACTCCATTTCCTTCGGAAGTTCCATACTTAGCTTTGGAAGTCCTTTATTAGTTGCATCCAAAAATAGTCTAAGTGATTTGGTTTTGGTTGCACCAGCCTTTCTAGATCCAACACATATCCTCCATGATTCAACACAATAGTCTAAGTGATTTGGTTTTGGTTGCACCAGCCATCGTTTTAGATGGAATTGACATTCCAGCACTTGCTTTTGAGTTAGCTTGATCTCTATGAGAATTAACACCTCTACTTGATTGATCACATGTATTCACTTTTCCTTGTATTGATGCATGCATTGGAGAGCTTGCAGCGGAAGTAAGCAATGCAGCATTCTAAGTGAAACCAGAAGATGGCATCATGGTCTGATTAAACTCCCTTCTCTTCATGTCTTACTCAATTTATTTAAGCTTATTAATGATGTCCATAAGCTTGTAGTCAATGAAACCTCTTTCTTGCTTTAACATCCTCACTTGTAAACTCCACTGAGGTGGGAGAGAGTCCAACAACCTATTTACTTGCTCACAGTTGGAGAGTTTCTCGTCATATTTCTTCAAAGTGCTGGAGACTGTCAGAAAATGGTTTGTTAGGTCAGTGAGGCTCTTATTCTTGTAACCAACAAATGAGTTAAACTCCTTTTTATCTTGAATACCCTTGTCTTTCACTAACTCATCATTTCCATCAGAAAATCACAGAGAGCATCATAGAGAGACTTAGCATGCTTGTGTTTGGCAAAACGATTGTAGATGTCTGGTGCCAGGCATAAAGTAAAAGCTCTGAAGGCTTTCTGATCTCTGTCAATCAACTTTAGATATTTTTCTATAAACGTGGCTGGGTCCTTGTTTTGATAAACAATATCACCAACAGTAACAGTTGGTATATGTGGACTAGAGATAATTGATTCCTATTGGTTATGATCAATGTAGAAAAAGAATGCCTTAAGACATCTCTTCCAATCTTCAAAATTGTCTCCGCTGATGAGCCTCGAGGGTCTGTTGGGTGCCACACTTTCTAAATTAGCAAGAGCGAGAGTAGTCATCTTTGACATGATAATTTCGCAGAAGAATTGACAGTTTTGCTGGATTTAGCTAGTTTCGCTGAGAGAACAGTAGTTTCGCTGCTAATTTCGGTAGCAATTTCGCTAGCCAAAAGCTTGAAAATGCTTAGTTTCACTGACAGTTTTGCACGAAACAAGCTTGAGCTTTCGTTCATATGTAATTTCGGCAGCAATTTCGCTTGAAAGTGGAACACAAGCACTGCTGAACTTTCATTCAAAGAATATACTTTCGTTGAGATTCACAAATTTGCTAAGATTCACAAAACAACAACAAAGTGAAAAACACTTGTAGTTTCATAGGATGAATGTGGTAGTTTTACTGCAAGAACTCTAATTTCGTCCGATGAATCTAAAAAACTTTTTGAACACGAAATCAATCTGAAATCACCCAAATCTCAATGAACTTGAGATCTGAGGATTACCAAGGCTTTCCCAACCAAGAACAAACAAATTTCAATCAAAATCCATATCAAATACACTGAAATTTGATCCAGAATTGATGAACTTGTGATATTGAACTCAACTATCAAAAACCTCAAACAATCAAGAACACAAAGTGATACCATTTTGTTAGTCCATATGATCGAATTACAGTACACCTTGATAGGTTGAATCGTTCAATATCAACAATAAAAACAAACAACAAACAATTTGATGATGTAGATGAACCCAAAAGTATTCAAAATATAACAATCATGATCCAATACCAACAAAGTAACAAAGCTCAATATATTTCAGTGAAAAACCAGCTTATAATAGACACTTGCAACAAGGATAAACGGAATAGGGTTTTGCAAGGATGCATTACAATGAAAAAGATCAAAACTATATATAATAATGATAGTTTCGCTGACAGTTTCGCTGTCAGCGAAACTATCCGGCCAATAGACAGTTTTGCCCGGCTGAGACAAACAGTTTCGCCGGGTGAAACTAACAGCTTGCTATGAGCGAAACTATAGTTTCGCTCATAGTTTCACTGGGCAACAAAACATAACAAATAAACAAACTTACAAAAGTAAACTTACAATAAACCTATTACAATCAAATATAACAAAATCTAATCTAAGGTGAGTCCAACCTATACTTGAACTTCAAGTTATCTCGGAAGATTTGAGAAAACATAGAGAAAGTCACTAAGTGTCAAATATTTCGAAGCCAAATGACCATTTCTTCTGAAGCCAAAGATAAAGTCTTCTGAAGCCTTAAGACAAAGCCTTTCAAAGCCAAGTGACTGATTTCTTTTAAAGACTGAGAAGACATGCTTTCTCTGACATGCTTTTGACAAAAGCTGAACAACTTTTCTCTGTCATCTTTGAAGACTCACCAACTTATACAAGTTGGTCATATCTCCATGCTTTTGTCAACTATAAATTAAGGTCTTAGAGTCTGTAACTTTCTACTTTGTACTTCTATCCTTTTTGTAATAGATAAGGATGTTAGCTATGACATGCCATAGTCACTAGTCAAAAGACAATCTGACTTCTGACTTGATGTTGGTTTTGTTGTCTAGATTAGTGTTCCAACTGACCTTTAAAGTATAGCCGACTATAGGATGTAGTATAAAGTATCTCAGGTACCGGTCCTTAAGACTAAGCCTTGTAGAAATTGTTAAACACTTAAGAGCAATATACATCTAGCTTGTGTTATTTACTTTTGTTTTTTGTTTGATAAATCATGTTCCCTATTTCATCTATTAAGTGTTATTATCCTTGTTTATTCCTCTCCAACCTTGCAAAACTGTTTCATTACACCCCTGTACCGATCCTGCAACATTTGATACTTAAGACCAACCTTATTAGTTAAAATATAGAAAGAGGAAGAGGATGGCCATCAGAAGGGAAAAAAAGAAGAAGAAGAAGAAGAAGAAGAAGTCCAAGGCATCCACCTCTTCACCTCAGGATGGGTCATGTCACACCCTCAAAATCCACGTGCAGAGTTTTACCGCGAGGCGTGTGAACAAACCAGGTTCATAGTCACTAGTTACTCAGAACGACACTATATGCCACATTTAAAATATAAAACAAACCAAACTTCAAACATTAAAATCATGCAGAACCGTTGTGTATATAAGACAAACCCAAAGTATTTAAATGCAATATTTGGCAAAACACGCGCCAACCCAAATACTTAAAACCCATAAATAAATTCCAAGTGTTATGTCTTTAAAATAAAGTCTTAGGATGCATGCTGGACCCGTGTTGTGCTCCTAATGGAATCCTGAGTTAACGACCTGAGAATAGCATACTAAAAATATCACAATGGTTGGTGAGTTCAAGAGTTGCGTCTAACCATAAAAAATAAAATTTGTATAGCATAAGAAGTGCATTGAAATAGATAGCTAGTCTATATTCATAAGTAATAACCATAGTGATTTTACGATCGAAGCTGACTGTGTTGCATTTGTTGCTTCCCGTCATGACTTACCAGGTCGTGATGATGTTTGTGTTTAGGACAACATTGCACCCGTTTGACATCAAGTCGCACAGGTGGGGCTTGTCAAACCTAGTAGTACTACCCAAGATTTCCCCCTAGTTTCATTATTAACGATCCGAAAGTGTGAGGACTTTCAAGGTATTATGCACTATGTTAAAACATACACAACTTACAATAATAATATAGCGTTTCATAAACAAGTATGCTACCTCCCCAGAAGAGAGTTTATAAAATAGTGAGGCATTAACTCACCTGATGTGCAATGAACAATAACAAGGAAAACTGACGATGAATGGAAAGACAACCCTTCAAAGGTTACCTAAAACACAAAAGTACATAAGTACGTGTACACAGAAAGCTTAACAATTCTAAGTTAACCTAGTTAACGTGTTTGACCCGTTGGTGACATATTAGTTGAGATATTGATTAATCAAGCATAACAACTTAGCATACATGAATATCATACATATTATTCACGCTTATCACATCATCAACCCAAGTCTACCAAAATCTTCATGCAACATTAGATCATCATACTACTCATGCAAATCTCAACAACCAACATGTTCAACACAATTATAGATACATCACAACTAACAATTCATACGTGGAGTCTAATCATGCACTACATGCCATGTGAAGCCACTCACGACTTCACATCCTAAACCCTATCAATCCTACTAAGTAGGGGCCTTAGATTCGCACGCGTGTATGACAATCATAATCACATTCATCAACAAGGTTCATTCCAACCAACATACACAATAACAATCAATCTCAAACCCAAACATGATTTCCTAATCACTAATCATAATTCAACATCATATATGATCACCAATACATAAATTCCTTACATGAACAACCAAGCATCCATATAACTCTATTAACACATTCTATCACATTAGACATCATCAACAATCATTCTAACATGATCCTAACATCATAAGCATTTCCTAATCATCATATCCAATGTTCTACAAAAATAAAGTTTCCCTTTTGGGAAAGTAACACACAAAAACAATCTAGCATCCAATTCAATCATAATTTCATCAACTTTATACCTAATCAAGTTCATAACATTCATTCTTACATGATGATCATCACTAAATCATCAAAATCCCTAATCATCATACATAAAAGTTTCTACTTTTAGTAAGTTATGATCTACACACCAATTTCATGAAATTTCTTGCACAATCCAAGTAGACTAACATCCAAACATTGTATCTAACATCATATCAACATCAAATCATGAATTCCAAGAACAAAAACTTTCCTCTTAAGGCAATGTATGAACTAGATGATCAATCCATGGATTTCTTGCATAATCAATATCATCCAACATTCATACAACCTAACTAACATCATATTAACATCTAACAATCATCAATTTCATATTATCATCACCAAAATCGAAACTAGGGTTCATCAAGAACAACCAACATGAAAACTAATCAAAACTAACCTTTAGATGTGTAGAAATTAAGAATTATGCTTGCCAAACACCTTGGAATGCTTGAACCAAATCAAAATCCGAATTGTATGCGTGTTCTTGATTGAATTCGCAAAGGGTGGGGGTTTGGGTGATGGTTTTGGCCGAATGAGGGGCAAGGGGGCTAGGGTTGGGTTTTTGTTAAAGTTACCTTAATTACAATTTACTCTTAATTCCTCCTTTAATTATGTTTTATAAAAATTAACCTTTTGCAGCAATTTTTAATAATTTTTAACTACAAATTACAAGTATTATTAGTCAATAATCATAATCATAATCATAAGCATTTACAATAAGTCACACAACACATGAAATATATACAACATGTTGTCACTTGATCGCGTAAAATTCACAAAATAAGTATTTAAAATTCTATAAATTCATGAATCACATAATCACAACTAATAATCAACATTATTAATTAGATTATAATTGTTTATCATAGATTATTATTATTAAGTCACCAACGTTCAACGATAACTAGTTTGTGCTCACGATTATAATTAGATTACATGGTTGTGCTACATCCCTGGTTTACTGCATTGGCATAGCAAAATCGAGTGAGTTGTCACATCCTCCCCATGTTGAAAGAAATTTCGTCCCGAAATTTAAGCAGTACCTTCCCCGACCGTCGTTGTCGTTTCAAACAGATGAGGATACTTAAGCTTCATCTGATTCTCACGTTTCCATGTTAATTCCAGTCCTCATCTTGAGTTCCAATGAACTTTGACTATAGGTATATTACTTTGCTTAAGAGTCTTGACTTCACGATCCGTGACATCAACCGTCTCTTCAACAAAGCTTAATTGATCGTCTACTTGCACTTCCTCGAGTGGTACAACTAGTGTATCGTCAGATAAACACTTTTTCAGATTCAAGACGTGAAATACATTATGAATACCACTTAGTGAGTCAGACAGGTCCAATCGATACTCCACCAGACCTATTCTTTCCATAATTTCAAATGGTCCAACGTATCTCGGATTAAGCTTGCCTCTTTTGCCAAACCGAATCACACCTTTCCACGGAGAGACTTTTAGAAAAACTTTGTCACTGACTTGAAACTCCAAAGGTTTCTGTCGCTTGTCCGCATAGCTCTCTTGTCGGTCTCGCGCTACAGCCATACGGTTTCGTATTTGTACTATCTTCTCGGTAGTCTCGTGTACCAACTCAGGACCAGTCAACTAACTATCACCAACTTCCGCCCAACAAACTAGTGATCTACACTTTCGCCCATACAACGCCTCAAATGGTGCTGCCTTGATACTAGTATGATAACTATTGTTGTACGAGAATTCGACCAACGGTAGATGAACTGCGCAATTATTTCCAAAATCAATCACACAAGCAAGTAACATGTCCTTCAAAGTTTGAATAGTATGCTTGCTTTGCCCATCGGTCTGCGGATGATCGGAAGTGCTCATATTCAAACGCGTATCCAATGATTTCTATAACGACTGCAAGAAATGAGAAGTGAAGCGAGTATCATGATTAGAAATAATCGAGATCGGTACACCATGTTTCGAAACGACCTCCTTCAGATAAATTCTAGTTAACTTATCCATTTTATTAGTCTCTTTGATTGCCAAGAAATGAGTTGACTTAGTAAGTCGATCCACGATCACCCATATCGTGTCACAACCACTAGGAGTCTTGGGCAACTTAGTAAAAAATCCATAGAAATCTGTTCCCACTTCCACAAAGAAATCTCAAGTTGTTGCCGTAACCCAGATGGCTTCTGATATTGCACTTTAACCTTAGAACATGTTAGACACTTACTCACATACGTTGCTACGTCTGCTTTCACGTTCAGCCACCAATAGTGTGCCTTCAGGTCATGATACATTTTGTCACTACGAGAGTGTATAGAATACTTAGACTTACATGCTTCACTCATCACCAAGTCTCTTAGATTTCCAACAAAGGTACCCAAAGTCTATCCATGAAATATCGGATTCCATCGGATTTGACTTCCAACTGTTTGTCCATCCCACGTAAAGATTCAGTGCCAACGTTTTCTTCTTTCAAAGCTTCAGTCTGAGCTTCCTTGATTTGTTCAGGCAAGTGAGTGCTAATTGTAAGCTGCATAGCTCGCACTCGCTGGGGCTTAGCAGTTTCCTTTCTACTCAAGGCATCAACAACTACATTGTTCTTTCCTGGGTGATATTTAATAGCACAATCATAATCGTTTAGCAACTCCACCTAGCATCGCTATCTCATATTCAGCTTTTTTTTGCTCAGAGATATGCTGAAGACTCTTGTGATCGGTGTAAATAGTGCATTTGATACCGTACAAGTAAGGTCTTCAGATCTTCAAGGCAAAGACCACTGCACCTAACTCCAAGTCATGAGTAGTGTAGTTCTTTTCATGCACCTTCAGTTGTCTCGAGGCATAGGCTATTACCTTGTCACGCTGCATTAAGACACAACTAAGTCCTTGGATAGAAGCATCATTGTAAACCACCAAATCATCACTTCCTTTAGGTAATGCTAATTGATGTGATCCAAATTATACATATAAAACACATCAATTACTCCAGAAACTCTTTCTGAAAATGATGATTTGATACTTAAATCGTTCATATTGTGTTTTCAGGCTTGGAAAAGACCATGATGAACAAAAGGAGCTTAAATAAGAAGAAAATGAAAAAAATCAAGTTTTGAAATTCAAGCATGGGGCCGTGCTTCATGAGGCACACCCCCATGCCCAGCCTGAAACACACCCCCGTGCTTAAATCAACACACCCCCGTGTTTGTTGGTCCTACACGACAAAAAGTACTGTTCCTCGACCCGCGGCACGGGGGCGTGCCCCAGGAGTCACGGGGCCATGCCCCACCACAAAGACGGGGCCGTGCCCCATTGAACACAGGGCCGTGCCCGACAACCTCTGAGCGTATGAGCCAACCAACTTTTACGTACATTGTACTTGCACAGGGCCGTGCTTAAACACTCCAGAAAGCCTATAAATAGGACTTCATTTGCAACTTGAAGAGTAGCTTTTGGGAGGTGAAGTGCTGGTGTTCGCTCTTGGGAACCCAGCCTTTGGAGGTCCTTGAAAGGTTTTGGAGGTTCATTCAACACTTAGAAGAAGCTTGGGATCGTTTAACATCATCCATAATGGATCACTGGTTTGATTGTTCTAATTTACCGATGATTTCATTACTATCTTTTATCTTTGTTGTTATCTTCAAGCTCCTTGTGAGCTAAACTTCTTATGTTATCCTAATTTAATGAAACTTATGTAATTTATGATGAACTAATGATTTGATATATATTATGTTAATGTTATGGTGGTCTTGGGAAAACTATTGATGGGTAGCATCTATATTTGAACAGGAAGTTATAAATTTATGGTTTGTGATTGTGATTGTCATACACGGTTGAAAAACGTATGATCAACTTTCATTCGCGAAACCGGTCTTCATAATAGATCCATGGCTAATGAACTAGAAATGGTTATTATAAATCATATCACTTTAACTTTCTGATCATTTGCAGGTTCCCTTTTATTAGTTTGAGAAATCTTCAGTAATTGTTACGGTTTTCTAAAATTAATGGTATGTTAGGAAGGAACCTGATCAACTCTCTTTTTAACATTAAGTTATGTTTTCAGAAATCGTATGTCAAATAGGACACAAAAGATTTACCTACATTACTAGGGCTTTGATCTGAGCAGTAAACTCAGCCTGACAGGATCTAGTCACTACAGCAGCAGGATAGATGAGAAATCGCGCCATCTCATCTTTATAAACATTAACATAATAACATTAATCCATATCTTTAAATCACCATACCAATTTATCACAGTTATATAAGTGTAATCTAAATTAGGATAACAACCTTACTTTCCTAAAAGAATCACCAAAAGTCTCAACCTATCTTTATCTATTTTTATTTATTGTTATTATGTTTAACTTATCATTTTCTAAAACATAAAACTAATAGTCAATTATGAGGGTTTGAGTAGGCTTAGTGTGTCCACGGATTGATACTCGGTTCTTACCAACACTATATTACCATACGCAGGTACACTTGCCTTTTGTGTGTGTGGTTAAGTATTAGTAATAACCAATTAAAACTTAATATGTGCAAAGAATCTATATCAAAAAATATATATACTATCCGCACCCATCAACTTTTTGGCGCCGTTGCCGGGGACACATGTTAGTTTGAAAGGTGATACAAATTTTTGACTATTATGTTTTATTTCAAAAAAAAATATTTTTTTAAAAATTTTTTTTTTTTCGAAAATATTAAAAAAAAATGAAGAAAAAGTCTATCCACATAAAGCTATCAAAGTTGAAAACAATGAGAGATGAAGCTTCAAAGTCAATGGTAATCGGTTGTTGGCCAAATCGATATACTAACTAATATTTTCTTGGAGGTTAACCACCTCATGAAAAACTAAGTGTTGGGAAGGGTCTAGCCAAGGACCCGTAATCAAAACATGGCTCTATGTTATTTTCTGTCTGTTTAGTTTATTATGTGTGTTTAGGACTTTAATTTCATGTTTTAAATAATTTGGTGATGTTTTAGATTAATCTTGATGTATCTTTTGAGCTCATTCAAGGCGGCTGTGGAAGAACGATCGCACGTATTTGACTCATCATTTTAGGGGAGTTCTCGTTTGTCTTTCTCTACTTATATTATTATGAATCACATTGAGGACAATGTGAAGTTTAAGTGTGGGGAAGGGTAATACATGCTTGATACTTTGCTTAAAAATAGGTCCAAGTTATAATTAAATCTTTTGCAAAAAGTCACTCAGTGTGTGGCAACAACACCGAAAACATAAAACAAAATATGAATATATGTTTTCGAGAAATAAATAAGCAAACAAAGCAAACCAAAATAATCTTAAAAATATTTTTTGTGATATCTTGAAAAGCAAAAAAGAGTTGGTGAAAATATTCAAACATGTAAAATGCAATACTTATACCCAATTCAATCCTATGTGTGAGCTTATTTTTGAGCCCTAAACAAGCTTTGCATTTATGAATTTTTGCTTTCATTATGGATATATTGAGGGTGTCTTATGTTGCGTGTGAATTAGAACTTGTTTTGGGTATGCATTTCAAAACCTTATAAGTGTTTCTTGCATAAAAAGGACTTAGGCAATTAGGAAAACCCGACATTCGAGGCTCTACCATTTTCAAATATCCTTACCCAAACATTATCCCTAGTTAGCCCCGTTGAGCTTAAACGTTTTCATTTTTTATCACCCAAATCACTAAGCCACTTAACCAAAAAGCCTTCAACAGTACCCATTTTCGTTAAAGACATGTTTTGGCTTATTTAAAAAAAAAGAGAAAGAAAGAAAGAAAAAAAAGAAGGAAGGAGAAAACTAGTTCCATCATTTTATGGTATTTCAAGATATGTGTTCGAAAAAGAAAAAATGATATGAAAGATTCCTAACTTGTGGGGAACTAGTTTCATGAAGGAAAATGCAATAAAAACCAAACCGAATCCAAGAATTCGACATCCAAATCCGTTGGGTGCTTTTAGGCTCAAAGCAGAACGACCCTTAAAGAGAAAGGATAGCTACATATATCATCGGGTTAAGGAGGAGGTGTTGTTTTAAAAAATGCAATACGGTCTTGACGATCTAACCATAAACGATTCCTCAAGTTAGCATATCCCTTCTAGCTTGAGTATTGTATAAGGAACCATTTTATTGGTTTCCTTTTAGTTTGTGAAATAAGCCAAGACCGTTGTTTTTAGCATTTAGCCACTTTTATCCAAATAATCCATACCCTGAACCTGAGCCAAATTACAACCCATCAAAGACCTAATGATTTATGCAAGTAAATGCCTAACGTAGGTGGAGATTTGATCCCTTATCAAGCATATGATTTCACACGTATTCATAATAGGCAATTGAGCGTATTATTTATACTTCATCTTATGTATGATTCCATATATATAGCCGAGTGTGAGTGCACCTTGTGAGAAGTGTGAATTTTTACATGTTAAAAATATTTAGAAACCATTCTATTGCTTGAAAGGATATCATTCCACATGTGCTTTACTGTTTATATTTGGGTAAACCAAGTTTGCTTGTATAGTTCACGAAAGACATATTTATATCTTGATTTATTTGGTTTTTGGTGGTGTTGCTATTTTGAGTGATTTTGCTTGAGGACAAGGAAAGTTGAAGTGTGGGGATATTTGATGTGATCCAAATTATACATATAAAATACATCAATTACACATCAATTATTCCAGAAACTCTTACTAAAAATGATGATTTGATACTTAAATCGTTCATATTATATTTTCAGGCTTGGAAAAGACCATGATGAACAAAAGGAGCTTAAATAAGAAGAAGATGAAGAAAATCAAGTTTTGGAATTCAAGCATGGGGTCGTGCTTCATGAGGCACGCCCCCATGCCCAGTCTGAAACACACCCCCGTGCTTAAATCAACACACCCCCGTGTTTGTTGGTCCGACACGAAAAAAGTATTGTTCCCCAACCCGAGGCACGGGGGCGTGCCGCAGGAGGCACGGGTCCGTGCCCCACCACAAACACGGGGCTATGCCCCATTGAACACGGGGCCGTGCCCGACAACCTCTGAGCGTACGAGCCGACCAACTTTTACGTACATTGTACTTGCACGGGGCCGTGCCTTTTAGGCACCGGGCCGTGCTTAAACACTCCAGAAAGCCTATAAATAGGACTTCATTTGCAACTTGAAGAGGAGCTTTTGGGAGGTGAAGTGCTGGTGTTCCCTCTTAGGAACCCAACCTTTGGAAGTCCTTAGAAGGTTTTGGAGGTTCATTCAACACTTAGAAGAAGCTTGGGATCGTTTAACATCATCCATAATGGATCACCGGTTTGATTGTTCTAATTTACCGATGATTTTATTACTATCTTTTATCTTTGTTGTTATGTTCAAGCTCCTTGTGAGCTAAAGTTCATATGTTATCCTAATTTAATGAAACTTATGTAATTTGTGATGAACTAATGGTGTGATATATATATTATGTTAATGTTATGGTGGTCTTGGGAAAACTATTGATGGGTAGCATCTACATTTGAACAGGAAGTTATAAATTTATGGTTTGTGACTGTGATTGTCATACACGGTTGAAAAACGTATGATCAACTTTCATTCGCGACTGGTCTTCATAATAGATCCATGGCTAATGAACTAGAAATGGTTATTAGAAATCATATCACTTTAACTTTCTGATCATTTGCGGGTTCCCTTTTATTAGTTTGAGAAATCTTCAGTAATTGTTACGGTTTTCTAAAATTAATGGTATGTTAGAGAGGAACCTGATCAACTCTCTTTTTAACATTAAGTTATGTTTTCAGAAATCGTATGTCAAATAGGACACAAAAGATTTACCTACATTACTAGGGCTTTGATCTGAGCAGTAAACTCAGCCTGACAGGATCTAGTCACTACGGCAGCAGGATAGACGAGAAATCGTGTCAGCTCATCTTTATAAACATTAACATAATTACATTAATCCATATCTTTAAATCACACCACCGATTCATCACAGTTACATAAGCGTAATCTAAATTAGGATAACAACCTTACTTCACTGAAAGAATCACCAAAATTCTCAACCTATCTTTATCTATTTTTATTTATTGTTATTATGTTTAACTTATCATTTTCTATAATATAAAACTAATAGTCAATTATGAGGGTTTGATTAGGCTTAGTGTGTCCACAGATTGATACTCGGTTCTTACCAACACTATATTACCATACGATAGGTACACTTGCCTTTTGTGTGTGTGGTTAAGTATTAATAATAACCAATTAAAACTTAATATGTGCAAAGAATCTATATCAAAATATATATACTATCCGCACCCATCAAGTTTTTGGCGCCGTTGCCGGAGACACATGTTAGTTTGAAAGATGATCCAAATTTTTGACTATTATGTTTTATTTCAAAAAAAAAGATTATTTCAAAAAAAAAAAATTTTTTGTGTAAACAAATATTTTTTTCGAAAATATTAAAAAAAAATGAAGAAAAAGTCTATCCACATAAAGCTATCAAAGTTCAAAACAATGAGAGATGAAGCTTCAAAGTCAATGGTAATCGGTTGTTGGCCAAATCGATATACTAACTAATATTTTCTTGGAGGTTATCCACCTCATGAAAAACTAAGTGTGGGGAAGGGTCTAGCCAAGGACCCGTAATCAAAACATGGCTCTATGTTATTTTCTGTCTGTTTATTTTATTATGTGTGTTTAGGACTTTAATTTTATGTTTTAAATAATTTTGTGATGTTTTAGATTAATCCTGATGTTTCTTTTGAGCTCATTCAAGGCAGCTGTGGAAAAACGATCGCACGTATTTGACTCATCATTTTAGGGAAGTTTTCGTTTGCTTTTCTCTACTTATATTATTGTGAATCACATTGAGGACAATGTGAAGTTTAAGTGTGGGGAAGGGTAATACAAGCTTGATACTTTGCTTAAAAATTGGTCCAAGTTATAATTAAATCTTTTGCAAAAAGTCACTCAGTGTGTGGCAACAACACCGGAAAAATAAAACAAAATATAAATATATGTTTTCGAGAAAAAAAAAAGAAAACAAAGCAAACCCAAATAATCTTAAAAATATTTTTAGTGATATCTTGAAAAGCAAAAAAGAGTTGGTGAAAATATTCAAACATGTAAAATGCAATACTTATACCCAATTCCATCCTATGTGTGAGCTTATTTTTGAGCCTTAAACAAGCTTTGCATTTATGCATTTTTGCTTTCATTATGGATATATTGTGGGTGTCTTATGTTGCATGTGAATTAGAACTTGTTTTGGGTATGCATTTCAAAACCTTATAAGTGTTTCTTGCATAAAAAGGATTTAGGCAATTAGGAAAACCCGACATTCGAGCCTCTACCATTTTCAAATATCCTTACCCAAACATTATCCCTAGTTAGCCCCGTTGAGCTTAAACGTGTTCATTTTTTATCACCAAAATCACTAAGCCACTTAACCAAAACGCCTTCAACAGTACCCATTTTCCTTAAAGACATGTTTTGGCTTATTTCAAAAAAAAAAGAAAGAGAAAGAAAGAAAGAAAATAAAGAAGGAAGAAAAAAACTAGTTCCATCATTTTATGGTATTTCAAGATATGTGTTCGAAAAAGAAAAAAATTATATGAAAGATTCCTAACTTGTGGGGAACTAGTTTCATGAAGGAAAATGCAACAAAAACCAAACCGAATCCAAGAATTCGACATCCAAATCCGTTGGGTGCTTTTATGCTCAAAGCAGAACGACCCTTAAAAAGAAAGGATAGCTACGTATATCATCGGGTTAAGGAGGAGGTGCAGTTTTTAAAAATGCAATACGGTCTTGACGATCTGACCATAAACGAGTCCTCAAGATAGCATATCCCTTCTAGCTTGAGTATTGTATAAGGAACCATTTTATTGGTTTCCTTTTAGTTTGTGAAATAAGACAAGACCGTTGTTTTTAGCATTTAGCCACTTTTATCCAAATAATCCATACCCTGAACCTGAACCAAATTACATCCTATCAAAGACCTAATGATTTATGCAAGTAAATGCCTAACATAGGTGAAGATTTGATCCCTTATCAAGCATATGATTTCACACGTATTCATACTAGGAAATTGAGCGTATTATTCATACTTCATCTTATGTATGATTCCATATATATAGCCGAGTGTGAGTGCACCTTGTGAGAAGTGTGAATTTTTACATGTTAAAAATATTTAGAAACCGTTCTATTGCTTGAAAGGATATCATTCCACATGTGCTTAACCGTTTCTATTTGGGTAAACCAAGTTTGCTTGTATAGTTCTTGAAAGACATATTTATATCTTGATTTATTTGGTTTTTGGTGGTGTTGCTATTTTGAGTGATTTTGCTTGAGGACAAGCAAAGTTTAAATGTGGGGATATTTGATGTGATCCAAATTATACATATAAAACACATCAATTACACATCAATTATTCAAGAAACTCTTACTGAAAATGATGATTTGATACTTAAATTGTTCATATTGTGTTTCATGCTTGGAAAAGACCATGATGAATAAAAAGGAGCTTAAATAAGAAGAAAATGAAGAAAATCAAGTTTTAGAATTCAAGCATGTGACTGTGCTTCATGAGGCACGCCCCCATGCCCAGCCTGAAACACACCCCCGTGCTTAAATCAACACACCCCCGTGTTTGTTGGTCCGACACGACAAAAAGTACTGTTCCTCGACCCAAGGCACGGGGGCGTGCCCCAGGAGGCCTGGGGCCGTGCCCCACCACAAACACTGGGTTGTGCCCCATTGAACACGGGGCCGTGCCCGACAACCTCTGAGCGTACAAGCCGACCAACTTTTACGAACATTGTACTTGCACGGGGCCGTGCCTTTAGGCACGAGGCCGTGCTTAAACACTCCAGAAAGCCAATAAATAGGACTTCATTTGCAACTTGAAGAGGAGCTCTTGGGAGGTGAAGTGCTGGTGTTCCCTCTCGGTAACCCAGCCTTTGGAGGTCCTTAGAAGGTTTTGGAGGTTCATTCAACACTTAGAAGAAGCTTGGGATCGTTTAACATCATCCATAATTGATCACCGGTTTGATTGTTCTAATTTACCGATGATTTCATTACTATCTTTTATCTTTGTTGTTATGTTCAAGCTCCTTGTGAGCTAAACTTCATATCTTATCCTAATTTAATGAAACTTATGTAATTTGTGATGAACTAATGGTGTGATATTTATTATGTTAATGTTATGGTGGTCTTGGGAAAACTATTGATGGGTAGCATCTACATTTGAACAGGAAGTTATAAATTTATGGTATGTGATTGTGATTGTCATACACGGTTGAAAAACGTATGATCAAATTTCATTCGCGAAACCAGTCTTCATAATAGATCCATGGCTAATGAACTAGAAATGGTTATTAGAAATCATATCACTTTAACTTTCTGATCATTTGTGGGTTCACTTTTATTAGTTTGAGAAATCTTCAGTAATTGTTACGGTTTTCTAAAATTAATGGTATGTTAAAGAGGAACCTAATCAACTCTCTTTTTAACATTAAGTTATGTTTTTAGAAATCGTATGTCAAATAGGACACAAAAGATTTACCTACATTACTAGGACTTTGATATGAGCAGTAATCTTAGCCTGACAGGATCTAGTCACTACGGCAGCAGGGTAGACGAGAAATCACGCCAGCTCATCTTTATAAACATTAACATAATTACATTAATCCATATCTTTAAATCACAACACAAATTCATCACAGTTACATAAGTGTAATCTAAATTAGGATAACAACCTTACTTCACTGAAAGAATCACCAAAAGTCTCAACCTATCTTTATCTATTTTTATTTATTGTTATTATGTTTAACTTATCATTTTCTAAAACATAAAACTAATAGTCAATTATGAGGGTTGTTGAGTAGGCTTAGTGTGTCCACGGATTGATACTCGGTTCTTACCAACACTATATTACCATACGACAGGTACACTTGCCTTTTGTGTGTGTGGTTAAGTATTAGTAATAACCAATTAAAACTTAATATGTGTAAAGAATCTATATCAAAATATGTATACTATCCGCACCCATCACTAATATTGGCGCGCTACAGAGTGTCTGCTTCAACAACTGAAAGACAACTTCTTGACTCTCACCCCATTTATAAGTCGTTCCTTTATGGGTCAAGGCTGTGAGAGGTTGAGCGATTTTAGAAAATCCCTCAATGAAACGTCGATAGTACCCTGCCAGTCCAAGAAATTGCCTTATCTCACTAGGCGTCTTGGGTACCGACTAGTTCTTTATAGCTCAATCTTCGTAGGATCCACATGTATTCCCTTCTCGTTAACAATGTGACCCAAGAATTGCACCTCACGAATCCAGAAATTACACTTAGAAAACTTGGCATACAACTGTTCCTTTCTATGTAGTTCCAAAATAAATTGTAAGTGCTCCTCGTGTTCTTCCTTGGCCTTAGAATAGATAAAGATGTCTTCGATAAACACAATGACAAATTGATCAAGGTAGGGTTTGCACACACGATTCACGAGATCCATGAACACTGCTGGGGCATTAGTCAACCCAAATGGCATGACCAAGAATTCATAATGACCATAACGAGTATTGTTGGTCCAAACATATCGACACACAGTACAATTGATTGAATGAATCGTTCAATATCACTAACAAACACACAATAGAAACATTTAATGATGAAGAATAGACCAAAAGTATTTAAAAGTAAACAAATCAAAGCCAATACAATTAATTAACACAAGCTCAATAATATTTTAATGTAATTCGAGCTTACAAAATGCACTTGCAACAAGGATCAGACGAATTAGGGTTTTGTAAGGTTGATTATAATGAAAGAAACAAAATCTATATATAGAGTTGATAGTTTCGCTGACAGTTTCGCTGTCAGCGAAACTATCATGCCCAAGCCTAGTTTCGCCCGGCTGAGAAACACAGTTTCGCTGGGTGAAACAGACTGCTGACTATGAGCGAAACTGCAGTTTCGCTCATAGTTTCGCTGGGCAGCAAAATACAAATAACTAACATACTTACAAAAGTAAACTAACATTTAACCTATTACATTTAAACATAAACAAAAGCTAATTTAAGGTGAGTCCAACCAAATCTTGATCTTCAATACTCCCCTTAAGTTGGACCTCACCGACTGGATCATCTTCATTTGGCGCACCAGCTCTAGTGTCTTCTTCAGCCTTGGATCTGTCTTCAACTTCGGCTTTTGTTGCGATAACATCTTCATCATGTGCATCAGCTCTTTCAAACTATCTAGTCAAATCCTGCACATCCATCCTCACCTCGTCCACCTCACGGATCCTCTCAGCTAATTCTCTAACTTCAGCTTTAACCCTTCGGGCCTTGTTGGCAACTTCCATGAACAAGCTTGCCTCTTTCCTCGTTTCTGCCCCAGCCCCAGCCTTAATATGGTTTTCACAAAACACCAGCAAATCTTCATCACAAAACGAGAATGCTTCCATAGGATCAAAAAGTCTCAGTTCAGCTCTGCAGGATCGTTGAAGGGGGTCAGTTACAACACAACAACACAAAGAGGAGATTAACTAAACTTAATCAAACAGTAAACTGGATTAACTAAGGTAAGACACTAAGAACACAAGTAATGTAAGAGATAGAACACAAAGAACACAAGTGTATGGTTTTCAAGAATGCAGTATATTTCTTTCTATATGTTCTATTACAAGTATTACAAAGCATGATGGAAAGATACAAGAACATGAGATACTTATACTACATCCTACAGCCGGCTATACTTTGAAATCCAACTGGATACAATTGACTAGACACAAAACAAAATCAATTGTAGAGTCAAAAGGCAGATTGCCTTTTGACTTTATGACTATGACATGCCATAGCTCACATCCTTATCCATTACAAAAAGGATAAAGTACATAAAGTAGAAAGTTACAGACTCAAGACCTCAATGTACAATTACCAAAAGCATGGACTTTTTCACCAATTCATGTAAGTTGGTGACTTGCAGAGACGCAGCGGAAAGGTGTCCAGCTTTATGGAACAGTACATCAGATAAAGCATGTTACTAAAAGTCTTCGGAAGAAATCTGTCTGCATAAGTTGAAGCTTCGGAAGACTTTGTATCTGAGGCTTCGGAAGGCTTCATATTTGGCTTCGGAAGATATTGGTCTTGGCTTCGGAAGATTTTACACTTAGAGTATTTCTAGTGCATGGTGTAAAACTTTCGAAGCAATTCTACTTATTTCTTTAGTGCATTGCTTGCAGAGAGACTTTGGATGTTTTGCCCCCTAGGCTAATGCTACCAAAACATTTAGAAGTTCTTCAAATGTTTGTAGTCTTCAGCACAATGATGACCATACCCTTCTTCATTAGATGGTCAGGATCATTCAGACTTTCATAGTATCTTCTCATCTTAAAGAGATCATGCAGAGGTAAGTTGATTATGTCTTGCCATGTATAGACATTCTCAACACCTTGATCTCTCATCACATGCCATCTCTCTGGATTAGTAGTGAAGGTCCAGGATAAGATGGGTGTCTTAGCTGCAAGAGGAGCCACTTGAATTGGAGTTGGTTGGGCTGCCTCTTCATGCACTTCCTCAGGTTGATCTGACTCAGCCTGAGGTGTAGAGGTAGATGATTCAGGCTTCTTCTTTTTAGAATTTGGTTTAGAAGCCATCCTCTTCTTTCTCTTTGTAGGTTTTAACTGAGAAGACTAGCTTGCAGTACCAGATCAATCTCTGTTGTCTCTCTCAGTTGGGACTTCCTCTCTCTCAGGTTCAGAAGGAGAGGGAGGTTGACCCTGCTGTGGATCAGAAGATGAAGCTTGCTGAGTATCAGCAGGAGGTCTGGGTTGTGTTGTCTCTGGTTGTTCAACCTTAACCTCCACTTCGGGTGGAGCTTGACTTGGAGTGGAGTGTAAGTCAGTGAGCTCTGCACTTCTAATCTTCTTCTTGATCACCCTAATATGCTCATCCATAGTAGATAGAGACATGGGGCCAAGTCTCCTTCCAGAGAA
This sequence comes from Flaveria ramosissima, assembly GCA_025215565.1. Lineage (NCBI taxonomy): Eukaryota > Viridiplantae > Streptophyta > Magnoliopsida > Asterales > Asteraceae > Flaveria > Flaveria ramosissima. The sequence goes on along the minus strand of CM046043.1, from coordinate 27,101,339 downwards.
TCCATACAGCTTCAAGAAGCTCATCATCCTCTGCCTGTTAGCAGACTTCTTCATGCTCTTTTGGATGATAGCTCTTGATTTTGCAGCTTCTTCCCTTAGCTTCTTCTTAGTTGTCTTTCTGTCTTTGACTAACTCAAGCTCAAGTTGTTTTAAGTACTCAAACTCAACATAGTCATAGGACAAGGGAAGAAGTGCATCTGCCTGATAGAAGCCTGTGGCACTCAGGTAGTTGATCATTTTGATCCTATCTTCTTCTTTGTCTACCTGAGGTTCTTGTTGAACCACATCTTCTTGTACAGGGCTTTCTTGAACTGGGGAGAGGGTAGGCATATCCTTGTACAGTCTTTTTCTTCTTCTTTCTTCTTTGACTTGTACTAGAAGTTCTGCATCTTCTGCCTCCTTCTTCTCCCTTGACCTTTCCAGATCAACCAGTTCATTTAGCTCATCTAAGGGGAGAGAAATTACACTGTCTAAGTCATAGTTCCTTGTCTGTAGATAATTTATCATGACTGCCCTTAACTCATCATTCTGAGTATCTGGTCTGGAGGTAGCCCTGATAGCAGACTCCATGAGTCTTGAAGACTCAGCAGAGGAACTTTCTCCCCTCAACCTCCTTTTCCTCTCTCTCCTCCTCCTCAATCTCCTCAGATGTCATCTTTCTTTTCCCTTTGTCACTTACGGACCTTTGTGACTCAGGGTGGAGAGAGCTTTGGCCTTCATTGCTTGTTGCAGCATCTGAGCTCAGGCCAGAGAGAGGTTGAGAAGCACCTTCACGAGCAGGTGTCTCAGAAGGAATGTGGATCTCTGCAGCAGTTGATGATGATGAGGCAGAGGTCTCAGGTTCTGCCACTGGGCCTTCAGTCAAGGTTTCCCCTATGAAACTAATCTTAGGGTCTGCCTCAACATCCAGGTGACCGATGGCATTGCCTGATTGCCTAAGTCTCCTTCTTAAGCTGAACTCTGCAGTGATCCTGTCTTGGATTCTTTGAGCCAGTCTGTTAGCTTGTCTTGATTTGCTTGGGTTGACAAGTGGCATGTTGACTAGATCCAGACCTTCATAGTAGTTCAAAGTCTGAAAATTGAAGTCTTCTTGTTGTCCTTGAACTCTTATGATGATTAGGGTTTTTCTGATGTTGTCATACCTCCACCTAATGATGTGATTAGAAGATGGTGAGGATGACATAGCCCTTGGTATCCCTTCCTCAAACAGACTTTGTATGAAGGAGTCTGTGAAGTCCACATTACTGTGAATTTGAGGAAGTTGCTGAGAATGCACAATTGCAAGTGAGGATGGTGATTCCTCAATGTCCACTCTCTGTGAAGACCTCCCACGTTCTGTGGCTGCAATGACTTTCTCCCCCTTTTTAGTAGCATCACCCACTTGCACAGGTGAGCTGGAGGATAGGTCAATCACATCCACAGGTTCTTGTGTTCCTAGTTGAGCTCTTCTTAAAGGTCTCCCAGCTAGTTTTTCCTTAAGATATGAAATCTCAAGTTGCTGATCGTTGACCCTATTGTGTAAGGTAGTCACCTGAGATTCAAGGTGACTGACCTTTGAGACTAGGTAATTGCATGTTTTGGACAGTTTGTGCACCATTAGTCTCAGATTCCCCTCATCTTCATCAGAAGACTCATTGGGGGATGAGATGATTGGACCAAAGTCCTCTCTCTCACCACCAGCTTGAGGTTTTGGGTTGCTGGTTTTCCTCTGCTCACTGGCAATCTCAGTTGAGATGTCAGTGGGCTGAGTTGCAAGGGTTGAGGTCTTAAGGATGTAATCACTTGCAGAAGTGAGAGCCTCTTCCATATGGACATCCTGAACAGGTTAAGAAGTGTCCACCTCAATTATAGGTGACTGATGTGGGCTAGATTGAGGAGACTCAGGAGTACTCATCTCTCTTTGAGTAGGGGAAGAGAAGGGAGACTCATGGTACTCACTGAAACCTAAGTCTTCATCAGTATAGAATGAAAGGTTGGGAATGGGTTGATTTAGATCAATAGGCTGGGGATGGTAACTGTCCCCTGAAGGTTGATCACTAGAGTGTTGAGACTCAGAGTGATGGCTTAAGGCAGTTTGGGTAATGAGCTCATCAGGCTGAGCATGAGGAACCTCAGCACTGATCCTTGAAGATATGCGAGTGGTGTGCTCTTCAGGAGAAGTGGGAGATCCAGTGTCCACTTCCTTCTGTATGGGTGAGTATATGGGGGCCTCCACAGACTGAATAGTCTTAGCAGGGGTTCGTTTGGACTTTCTTTGGTAAGTGAGGGTGATTTGACGCTATGTGGGAGGTTGGAAAGTAGCAGGTGTGGGTTCAACACTAGCTTGTGCTGCTAGGTTGTCACCTTGAGCAATGAGCTCTAACATTTTTGGGACTAGGGCTGTTTCGACCCCAGAGAAGCCAACAGTGGGCTTTCTTAGTATTTTGAAGATGTCAGGCTTCATCTGTCCTAATTTAAGAATGTTACCTGTTTCCATAACTATGAGCCCAGTTCACAGTTAAGAATGTACTGGACATATCTAGGAAACATGTAATACTCTAAGGAGTCTAAGTTAGCAAGTAAATTTGTATAAACAAACTGAGAATACCTGAACTTGACCCCCTGAATCATTCCATGGATGATGAAGGAGAGATCCTCAGGAATCTAGTCCCATCCACCATGCTTGTTTAATAAGATGTGGATGACCACATGGAGCAGGAATCTCCATTGGGATGAGACCTTCCCTTTCCTAAAGGTCTTTACAGAGAAATCTCCCTCATATCCCATCTGCACAAAAGAATGATTGACAGCTTCCTTTGGGAAGAACACCTCACCTTCTTCATCATCCAGCTGAAGATGCATGTTCATGATGGCCGGAGTGATGAAGATTGTTCTCCCTTGCATTGTGGCAGACAGTGCCTTCTCCCCATCCATTACAACATCTTGGCAGGTTTTCCAGAATTCAAGCAGATGATCCTCATAGAGTGGAGGATCAATGGTTAGGGAGGTGAAGTAGTTAGACAGAGATAAGAAACGACAAACCTCTGAGAAATGAGGATCTTTCTCAGAGCTTAACAGAGCAACCTGATTATGTTGTCTGTGTAGCTGCATGGTAAAGTTGGGATCATTTCTGTAAGCAAGGTTGGCCATTTTGAGGTAGCTTAAAGATGAAGAAAGAAGGAAGAAAGAAATTTCAGAGAGAAATTTGGGGTTTTAGGTTTGGAGGTAGAACAGATGATAGAAAGAGGGGGAAACCGTTGGGTTTATATGTGAGAAGGATTTCAGATAAAGTTTAATGAAAGAGGATAAATTTTGAAATCCGAATGTCGGTCCCACCTCTGAAAAAGTAGTTTAGTCTTGCTCAAAAAGTAGTTTTCTTGGAATTCGAAAAGCTTCCGAAGGTAAATTATCTTTGGAAGTTTTAGTGAAAAAGCTTCCGAAGCTAAAATGACTTCGAAGAATTTCCTGAGAATCTTGAAAATTTTGCTTCGGAAGAGAAACAAACACTTGAATTCTTTGTATATAAAACAACAAAGCTTCCGAGAGTTAATTTTGCTTCGGAAGTAAATGGTCCTTAAAAATAAGTAAGTGTCTAAGACAAATATTTAAGCTTCGGAAGATAGATCTGAAACCTCTTCCGAAGGTAAATTTCTTAGACAGTTAATTATTTTGAAGGCATGATTTGCTTCCAAAGTTAAAAGCATGACTTCCGAAGTATCAGAAATCATCAAAAAATCTAAGGAAAATCCTCAAAAAGAAATTTTTATCCAAAGAAAACATGAGCTTATGAAAGTGATGAACTAGACAACTTAGGACACACATATTTTAAGAAATAATAAGAATTAGTTTTAAGAAAAACCTACTCAAAGTTGATCATCCCAATAGCTGATATAAGGTATTTAAATCTCTGCTCATCAAAAGCCTTTGTAAACAAATCAACATATTGTTCATCTGTGTGAACTTTGACTAGTTTAATTAATCCCTTTTCATAGTTATCTCTTATTAAATGATACCTGATATTGATGTGCTTTGTCCTTGAGTGTTGCATAGGATTCTCTGTGATTGAGATAGCACTGTTGTTGTCTATGTGGATGGGAGTCTCCTTGAAGTTTAACCCATAGTCCAGGATCTGATTCTGAATCCATAGCACTTGAGCACAGCAGCTAGCAGCAGCAATGTATTCAGCTTCAGCAGTTGATGCAGAGACACAGGATTGTTTTTTGCATTGTCATGAGACAACCCTTCCACCAAGGAATTGACATCCCCCAGATGTAGACTTTGTAGTCATGTTGCAACCACCATAATCACTGTCTGTATAGGCATACAGATTGAAGTCAGGATTCTTAGGATATTATAAACCAAGTGTTGAAGCACCTTTGAGGTATCTTAGAATCCTCTTGACAGTGATGAGGTGAGACATCTTAGGGTTGGCTTGATATCTTGCACAAATGCATATAGCAAACATGATATCAGGCCTGCTAGCAATAAGATACATAAGAGACCCAATCATAGCCCTGAATAAGTGTTCATCTACACACTCCCCCTCAAGATCAGGTCCAAGGGAGTGGTTTCTGGCTATGGGTGTCTTAGCAATCTTACAGTCAGTCATATTGAACCTCTTGAGTATGTCCTGAACATACTTTGACTGACTTATGAAGATACCATCTTCAACTTGCTTTACTTGAATTCCCAGAAAGAAATTGAGTTCTCCCATTACACTCATTTCAAATCTATCTTTCATCAGCTTCTCAAAGTCTTTGCAAAGCTTTGGATTAGTTGAACCAAAGATGATGTCATCCACATACACTTGAACTAGCAATATGTCTTTTCCCTGTCCTTTGATGAAGAGAGTTCCATCTATAGTACCTCTCCTGTATCCATGTTTACATAGATACTCAGACGTGTCTCATACCATTTCCTGGGTGCCTGATGTAGCCCATAGAGAGCTTTGTCAAGCTTGCAAACATAATCGGGATGATCAGGATCTACAAAGCCAGGTGGCTGTTTGACATAAACCTCTTCATCTATCACTCCATATAAAAAGGCACACTTCATATCAAGCTGAAAGACCTTGAAGTTCTTGGATGCAGCAAATGCCAGGAATATCCTAACAGCTTCTAATCTTGCCACTGGAGCAAAGACATCAGTGTAGTCAATCCCTTCTTCTTGTGTGTATCCTTGAACAACCAGTCTAGCTTTGTTCTTGATGATAATGCCTCTATCATCTTTCTTGTTTCTAAACACCCATTTGGTTCCAATGGTAGTCTTCCTAGAAGGAAGAGGACAAAGGTTCCAAACTTTCTGCCTTTTGAATTGAAGCAGCTCTTGTTGCATAGCTTCAACCCAACTTCTATCCTTTAAAGCCTCATCAACTTTCTTTGGCTCTATCTGGGATAAGAAACAAGAGTGAAGACAAACATTTGCTTCATGGGTTTGTCCTCTTGTTCTTACCCCTGTGACAACATCTCCAATGATGTTTGTGGTGGGGTGAGACTTATGGATCCTAAGCTGAGGGATCACAGCAAGTTGCTGAGAAAGATCTAAATTAGAGAAATTTAGATCTGGCATAGATGTTTCTCCTGCCACATCAACACACTTTTCAAGTGAAACTTGATCCAAGCAGTGTGTGACATCATTGATGTTCTCATCTATGGTGTGGTTAGTGGCATCAAGAAATTCTTGGTCACTGTCACCACCACCATTGTTGTCTTCCATAATTGAGGTGTTCTTATCTAGTTGTGGAGCCTCTGAGCTGGAATTTGAAGGCATACCAGATGTATCAGCTGAGTTTGTCATTGTTGTGCTGATAGAAACCTCATTTACAGAAGTAGTTCCAACTGGAGCTGAAGATATATGACTTGAAGGTCTTCCTAGCTCAAATATTGTATCAAGATCACTTGTATTTAAATTTTCTGCAGATCCTGAAACATTCTCACAAGATTTGTTAAAACAGTTGGTAACTAAATCAAGATCAAATAACCAATCCGGACCAGAACCAGCAACACATGGTGTGTGTTCATTGAAAGTCACATTGGCTGACTCCTCAATAATTCTAGTTCTGAGATTGTATACTCTATAAGCCTTAAGAGCTAGTATATAATTTAACTATTCAAAGACAAATAAGTGCTGCACCAATAAGAGGTCTGAATCATTAAGTGCTGAATCTTTAAGAGGTCTGAACCATTAAGAGCTAGTATATAATTTAACTATTCAAAGACAATTGTCTGACCAATTCTGATAATATGTCTTAATCATTCAGCATTAGACCTCTTAACCATTCAGCATCAATATAATGCTTAACCATTCAGAGGTAAATCTCTTAACCATTCAGACATGTGCTCACAAAACAAACAGTCTGAACCATTAAGTGCTGAACCATTCAGACATCTGAACCATTAAGAGCCTGATTAAGAGGCTGCCAAACAGCCCCTTAGCTTGGGAAGAGTATCCAATAAAGTGTCCATCATCTGATTTCTCAACAAACTTGGCAATTTGATCTTTGGTATTCAAGATGGTGCAAGGACAACCAAATGACCTGAGAAAACCAATGAAAGGTTTCCTCTTGTGCCAAAGTTCATAAGGGGTCTTGCCATGAGTCTTAGCTACTAGAACTCTATTCTACACATAGCAGGCAGTGTTGACTGCCTCTGCCGAGAAGGTTATGGGCAGCTTAGAGTCAGACAACATGGTTCTTGCAGCTTCAATCACTTTCCTGTTTCTCCTCTCAGCAACACCATTCTGCTGAGGAGTCCTGGGAGCACTGAATTGTCTTGTAATACCCTTTTCATCACAAAATGTATCAAGGATTTGGTTCTTAAATTCAGTTCCTTGATCACATATTATGATTTTGACCTTGGATCAGATTGATTCTCAATCTTTAAGATGAAATTCTTCAGAATCTCAGGAGTCTCATCCTTAGTTCTAAGGAAGAAGACCCAAGTGAATCTTGTAAAGTCATCTGTGATGACTAACAGTATGAGGTCCTTCCTAAACTCATTACACTGGTGGGGCCAAAGAGATCCATATGTAACAAGTGTAGGGGTGTAGTGATGGAGTTCTTTTCCTTAGGCTTGTGAGATACCTTATGCTGCTTCCCTTTCAGGCATGCAACACAGTGGTCATCACTTGTAAACTCGTTCTTTGGCATTCCAGCTACCAAATCATGCTTAATTATTTTATTCATGTTCTTAAAGTTTACATGGCACATTCTTTTATGCCATAGGAAAGACTCATCACTATTTGCTTTAGACAGAAAGCATGAAACTTCTCAAGAGGAAGAGGTTTCTTGCAAGTCCATCTTGTACATGTTTCCTTTTCTGAGGGCTCTAAGCAGAATATGCTCATGAGGAATGACCACACCAGGCTTAAGAACAATGCACTCATGCTCAGTAAAGAGCATGTTATGACTCTGATCACAAAATTGAGATACACTCAGAAGATTGTATCCAAGCTCCTTAACAAAGTTTACCTTTTCTATGCTGAGCTTACCATTTGTGACCTTGCCCCTTCCAGAAATGTAACCACCTTCATCTCCTCCAAAAGCAACTGGTCCTCCATCAATTCTTTCAAAGTTCTGGAGTAGTGACCTATTGCCTGTCATGTGCCTGGAACAGCCACTGTCTATGATCCAGACATTTTTGTTTATCTTCAGCTGTCCCTGCACAAAGAAAATGATTAGTTACATTTGGAAACCCAAGCCTTGCTTGTCTTGGGCTCATTTACAGAAGGTAATTCAACAGTAATAGATCCTATGGTTGTACTAAGAGGATCTTGAGCTGCTGTTGATGGAGAAATCTCAGTCACTTGGTCTTTCTTAGACATCCACACCACCTTAGGAGTCTTGGACTTGACCTTCAAAACTTCGGAAGCTTTTGGAACTTCGGAAGTTTTGATGACTGAACCTTCGGAAGATTTCGCACACACCGCAGCGGACTTCAGTGCTTCGAAAGAACTCCTTTCTTCCGAGACCAACTTCTCTTCCAAGGGTAATTTTCCACTTCCCTTCCTTTTAGATTTAGAGCTTCCGAAGGAAACAGATTTTCCTTCCGAAGCTTGAATCTTCTTGAGACCCTTTGAAGTCTTTGTTTTGGTCATATGGACAGTACCTTTAGGATTATAGGGACAATCCTTAGCAATGTGAGTGGTATTTTCACACATGACACAATTCATCTTCTTCTTCACAAGAGCCTTTTCCTTGGAATAAGACTGTCTTTGGTCACATCCCTTCTCCACCTTCATCTTTGCAGATGCTGAGACAGTCCTCTTGGGCTGAGGACTATGCTTGGAGTTTGATGGTCCAGGCTGTGCAGCAGTGGTACACAGCAGATCAGTCTTCTTCTTGTTACTGAGATGAGTTGAACAAGAACCAGAACTCTTAGCAGAAGAGTTTTGGTTGATGTCTTCAGTCCCTACCACTTTAAACCCTGCAGAGATGAAAAGTTGTTTCTGCTTAGAGTCAAAAGTAGCCTTGATCTCTTGAGCCTTCCTTGCCTTTCTTTTGCTCTTTCTGATCAAGTTCTTTCTTATGGACTTGGTCATCACAGTCTTCTTTCTCTCCTCAGAAGGATAGTGACCCTTCTTGGAATCCTCCTCTTCACTCTTCTAAGAGGAATTCTTCACTATCTCTTCTTCATCCTCTTCACTCATAAGATCTATGAGAGGAAGCTCATCTTCACAAGTTCCACACCTAGGAGATCTTACTGACAAGATTGTGTGTGGAGGAGCTATCTTATTGGATCCCAGTCCCTGCCTGTTTTGATAGCATACTTTGTTGTGAAGGGATGAGGATATCATATTCTTGAAGGTCTCTTCTTCAAGAACACTCTTTTCAGCCTTGGCTTTGCTGATCACAAGCTCAGCCTGGCACTCAGTTAGCTTGGTTATGAGATCTTTGATTTGAGTCCTAAAATCTGTGTGTTCATGTTTTGGATCTGAAATAGTTTTCTCTAAGTCCTCTATCTTCAGTTTATAATCATTTTCAGATTTTCTAAAATCAGATTTTAAAATGTTTAAGGACTCAAGGTCAGATCTCATTTCCAAGTTGTAGGACCTGTATTTATTAACTTTAGAAATACATTCAGGAGTATAGAGATATTCCAATACCTTGGCTTCATCATGATCTGCCATCAGTGCTTGGTTAGGAGAAGCATCTTCCACCTGAAAGCTCCAGTCAAAGCCTCCTTCTTCAACAGCAACAGTAGCCTGCTGCTTTGACTTCTCATTCTGGAGAGCTTTGTCAGTGTAGTTTGGTCTGGACTGTGTTTGTCCACCATTTGTTCTAGGTGCCTTGCACTCTCTGGCAAAGTGACCCATCAAGTTACAGTTGTAACACTTGACTTTGCCTTTGTCCAGTCCAAACTTTCCACTGGTTGCATTGCTTGGAAACTTCCTTCCAGTCCTCTTGTAGAACTTCTTGGCTCTGTGAGTGAGAAGAGCCATCTGCTGGACTATTTCCATGTATTCCAGATCATCTGGATGAATACAGTCCAGGTCTTCAAGAGTGAAAAGAGAGTTGCCACAGCTTTCATCAGAAGACATAAAAGCTTGAGAAGAGCTTGTCTCTTGGAATGGGCTTCCTTGAGTGTAGTTCTCCCTTGGTGTCTCCGGCAAGGTGATGAAAGGACCCTTTGGTGAGTTGTCAGGGTAGCATATGAGATGATGTTTGGGTTCTATGTTGTCCCTTTCAACCACATGTAGGGCTGAACCCATTTGATTGTTGGAGTTGCCAGATGAACCTTGCATGTTCATCTCCATCTGGTAGCCATTGAGAATCCCATATAACTCTGTCAGAGTAAGAGTTTTGAGATTTTCAGTTCTTTTGATCACCACACAGTAGTGTGTCCATTGCCTAGGAAGTGAGGACATGAACTTCCTTACAATGTCTCTATTTTCAAGAGAAACTCCTCCATCCACTAGGGTATCCACAATCTCAACATACCTGAAGTATTGCTGAGTCATGGTTTCACCTGTTTTAAAGGTGAAGTTTTCAAACTGCTGCTTCAGGAGATCCTTCTTGTTCTCCTTGGCTTCAGAGGAACCCTCATACATCAGTTTCAGTGCATCCCACAGCTGCTTGGCTGTTTTGCACTTCTTGAAACCTCTGTACACAGAGTTTGGAAGGGCAGTTTGAAGAGCTGTCATGGCTTTTCTGTCAATCTTTACTCTCTTTCTATCTTCATTAGAGTAGTTAGCCACATCTTTGGAGATCATACCAGCACCAGTAGCAGAAGGGGTGCTGGGTATGAAAGGTCCATTCTCAATAGACTCCCACATTCTTGAATCAAGAGACCTGATGAAACCTTCCATTCTTAAGCACAAGGTGTCAAACTCATCAAGAGTGATCAGTGGGGACTTGTTCATGGTTCCAGTTTCCATGTCAGTTTTGGAAATGGATGCCATTTGGTTGCATCAGACTTATAGGAATCCTTACAAGCTCCATTCTTAATCCTAACCATCGCCTCCCCCGTGTTGTTATCGTAAAACCATTTTTCAAACTTCTCAAGCCTTCGGGGGAGGGGATCAAATAGGCTTACTCTACTTACTGTCTTTGGGGGCTTCACCCTTAGCACTATCCTCCCCTTTCCTGTCTCCCAGTCCTTATCCTTTTTCGACCTCCTCCTTTCTACCTTCATATATCCAAATGATTCAAAATTGTCGTTTCGCCCCTGCTTTATCTTCTCTCCCAACAACTTGGCTTGCTCACTAAGATGGGAATCTATCAAGGGAGTCTCAGCCAACCTCCTAAGATTCCATTTCGGTAAGGTCTTGAACGCCTTCCTTTTATGTAGATATGATATCCTTCCACCTCTCCTTTTAATCATGAACATTTTCAGTCCCGTGTTGTACTTCCAGCTTATGATCTTCTTATCCACCTCTTTCCTGCTCAACCCTTGCATATTCTGAAAAATGGGGTCAGTTCTTTCTTCTCTTTCTCCTACACAAACCAATCATCTTTTTCAATGATAGGATCAAATGTATCAATCTGTGATGATGCATGAACACAATTCAAAGAAATACAAACAAAGTAATCAAATCAAGCAAGTTTCATTGAAATCAAGCAAAGACAATTACAAAGTAAAGTTCGTCCCTCCTAACTGCTACAATTCTAAGCTATTTATAATGAAACATAGGAACTAACAAAATTACAAAACTAGTCCCTATACTATTACAAATAGTAAAAAGACACATAAAGACAACATGTTAATCTTTCTAGAGAACTAACAATACTCCCCCTAAGATTTACATGGTCTTTGGTCTTCAAAATCTTCAATCATGACTTCTTTTTATGTTTTCTTCAGCTTCCATCTTTAGCTTTCATCTTCAACTTTTATCTTCAGCACGCAAAGAAATCTTCAGGTTCTTCCTTAATCTTGAACATTGGCTTCTTTTTATACATCTCCTGTTCTTTCAAAGCATTAACAATTGCAGACTTAAATTTGCTAGCAAGAATGCCTTGTTCTGGTGTTGCTTCATTCGTCTTTATCTCCATTTTGCTCATTCTTTTCAATGTATCTTTTAATAAACATGTGATATCAATATTAGCATATAACTCAATAGGATTTCGACTTTCCTTTGAGTATATTTCTAGTACTCCTTTTCTTGAAATTCTCATGAACTCAATGTCTTTGATATCCTTCTTGACAATGTTTGCATATGCAAGAGCTTTCCTTAATGATATTCATTTCATTGCAGCATTCATCACATTGATGATAGAAAGAAAATACTTCTTATCTTGCTCTGCAATCTCTGGAGATACTTTCTCAAACTTTTGCACATATAAAAATGATATATAACTTGGATGCAATAGTTTCAGCTCAAAAGCACCAAATAATGTAATCATATCCTTATCCCATTGTTCGAGATTTCGGACCAGTTTAAGCTCAAAAGTCTCAAAGTTATAGAACCATCTGAGAATTGGCTTTGACTTCTGATTACCATCAATCACCTTTAAACCAGGAGTTGTGAATTTTTCAAAATACTTATCATAAAATTCTATCATGAAATGTTCTTCTTCAGATTGTAATCCTTTAAGCTTTTTGTTCTTCTTTAAAGTAGCAAAGTACTCTTTATCTTCTTGATCACATCTTGTTTGAAGAAACTTACTTGATCTATCCATTTCTCTTCTCAATAATTCTATCATCATCTTACCACGTATAGAATCAGATGGATTAATCAGAGGTAATCTATTTAACTCTTTCAAGTCTTGTACTGAAAGTTTAATGATGCTTGAGTAAAAATGATATACATCACAAACTGCATTTACTCTTTTTATCAAATATGCATCAAATATCTCATCATACTTCCATGCTATTATCTTTACTTGGTTTGTGAAATCAGGAGCAATCATAGCATTTAACAACTCAGCAACTGATTGTCCTCTTTGTAATACATTTCTCCCCAAGTCTCCAGTAGATCTGGCATTATCAAAAATTTGTCTTTGTTCAGAAGTGGCTTTATATGCTTGTCTTTCAGGGTCAGAAAACATTTTAATCAGATCTTTTCTGCTATCATGAGCATCTGATTTTCTTGCCATCTGTTTAATCTCTTGAGGCTTCAACATTCTTGTTCTTTTGGTAATCTCAAGGTATTGAGGATTATCAGTATCAAGAATGATCATCTTCTTTGATTGTTTTTCAGTTTCTTGAAAACTTCTAACAAGATTCCTCAAAGATACAGATTGTAATCTTTTCAATTTCCTCCATGGGTAATTCCTAGCTTGCAACCAAGACCTTAAAGCTGGAATACTCATATTATCAGGATCAGGATGGTCAGCTCAGAGCTTGATAATTCTTCTACATTAATACTTTCTTTAGCTCTATTCCATTCACCATGTTCCATTACAATCTTATTTGGATCAATAGGAGCAACTGACTCTACAGTAATGCATTTCTCATATTCATCATTTCTTTGAGAAACAGTCAGTTTGTATTTCATCTTCACAAGGTAGTTGTATCTATCTTCAAAGTCTTGTGGAATTTCATCTTGATCTTGAGTTGGTTCTAGTGAAGAAAAATTTGATACAAATTGAGCTTCATCTATGTCTTCTTCATCTAAGACTTCGTCATACCACTCATCATTGTAAAATTCTTCAGTGTCTTCTAAAGCTTCAATTTGTTCTTTAATGTTTTGCTCTTCAACAGTTTCTTCTATTCTTTATACTTTTGAAGATGACTCTTTAAAAATTGTATCTGCTACATCATCAAGTTTCCTTTTTCCTTTGATCACATCAGGATTCTCTTCAACAATCATCTCAGAACTTATCATTTGATCTGGTGAGATAGGCTTTTAAGATTCTTTTACCTTTATTAATTCATCTTTCAATTTTTCATTTTCATCAGATAATTTCTTGAATTTCTCTTCAAGAATGTCATAATCCTTTATCAAAACTTCAAAATTTTTGATAACATCTTCTTTGTCTTTTGCATAGCTCACAAGCTTTTCATCTTTCAGTAAATTTTCTTCATTCAACTTAGAATTTTCATCCTTTAACTTTTGAATTTCCTTTTCAAGAGATATATTCATCTCTTTCAATCTTTCATTCTCAACTTTTAATTCTTCAATTTCTTTCTCTTTAATCACATTTTCTTCTTTCAAATTCTCCATCTCATCTATATCAACTATCTCCTCTGTTTGTACTGACACATTGTGTGTTGTACTCAAAGGAATTTCTTCAACCTCTTCATTCACTTCAGCTTGAAACACTGGTTCAAATAACATATCATTCATGAAATCAAAATCAAAAGTTTGATTTTGTGAATCTTCTTCATGTACAGAATCATCATGAATATCAGCATCAATAGTTTCTTCAGCTAAGTTCTGAGTTTCATTGACATTATCATCATCATTCCTTTCATCAATGGCTTCTTGATGTGCTTCAGTTGCACCATCATTACCATCATCATCATCATTATATCATCATCATCAGTATTATCATCATCATCATCATCATCTGATGAGCTTTCAGTAGCTTCATCATCACTTTCTTCATCATCATCGTCAATCATATCATCTACAACATCCTCAATAAGATCATTTGGATCTATTGGTTCATCTTCAGATAAATGATAGTGTTGTTGATTTATGTCTACTTCATCCATAGCTACATTCCTTATATAATCAAATAATGGAATGTTTTGAGCACCAGTAATCATAGCAAGTCTCTTATACACAGCTTTAGACATGTGCTCTAATTGCAATCTATCTCCTTCAACTCCTTCAACATATAAATTTGGATTCTCTTCATTAATGAGCAGTTGGAGAAATCTTGGATTCATCAAGTATTTGTTTCTCTTTCCTCTTTCAAGATTGAATATGAATCCATTCATTATCCACTTTGCCATGTTAAACCTTCTGTTTGTGGCTAGAGCAATGATAGGAGATGCAATGTCCACTGGAAATGAATCCCAACCAGCACTTCTTTTGAACATGCAATGTTGAAATATATAACACAACAATTTTCAGTGTTTATATTCTCTTGCTCTGAAGAATTGTTTCTTAGGAAAGTGATCAGGTTGACCCATTTATAGAAATACATCTCTACATTCATTGAAAGTATACTCAGATAAGTCTTCTGGATCATTTTCTCCAAGTTTAAGAGCTGTTCTGATTGCTTGTTCAGACACTTCAAGCATTCTATCAGATGTAATGAAAGCTCTTAAAACTTTATTCCCTTTTTCATCTCTTTCTATTTCTGCTGTTATCCAGAATCTTTTGATCAATGTTGCATTAATCATAGGTCTTGCACACATTGCATAGACATATTATGATCTTAGCAGAAATCATATAATCTCTTCATAACCAACAACTTCTCTGTTTTCATCATCTAAAAATGCAGCAACATTATGTTTAGGCTCAAACTTCAAAGCTGCCATCTGCAAAACAACAAAAAAATACTAGAACATTAAAGTTTTGATTAATGAATTTCATTTTTTACATATGAATTTGCAATTTCGTAATATTGAATTCAATTTTGACTTATAATTTTGAATTTTTATTAAATTTTTTTTATTTTTATTCAAAAATTGAATTTTGTCTGTTCATCTTCTTATTCTTCCTTCATAGAACTTACTGATCAATCTATAATCAATATCATTCACAATTTCAGTCGATGAACTATATATCAAATTTCTTGAAATTTGATACATATCAACATTCCAGAATCAATTTTAGATATGATTAAGATTTGATTAGTTA
Source organism: Flaveria ramosissima (assembly GCA_025215565.1). Classification (NCBI taxonomy): domain Eukaryota; kingdom Viridiplantae; phylum Streptophyta; class Magnoliopsida; order Asterales; family Asteraceae; genus Flaveria; species Flaveria ramosissima. The sequence continues at coordinate 27,086,168 of CM046043.1, read as the reverse complement.
AACTTTGAATGTTATAGTATTCGAACGCCCGAATTGCAGTCAAAAGACTATGCCAATCATCATGTTTTAACCAAAATCTACTGATTTGAATCACAAACTTACGTTTATAAACTCAAATAATATCTAACAATCAACAAGATTTGTTGCAATCACTGAGAATCTGAAACTTCAATGACGACGAGTCGATAGTTCAGAGATTTGTTTTTGGAGAATTTTTGAGTGTGAATGAGAAACAAGTGTAAGTGCTCAATTTATATTAAGTGAAATTTTAGACACTTTAGCACTGTTTGTGCGTATGAAACCCTAAAATTCACAAAATAATGAGATGTATGAGCACTGTTTGTGCGTATTGACTCAGACGCATGAGAACTGTTCAGTCGCATGAGCACTGTACAGACGCATAAGCACTGTTCAGCCGCATGAAGTTCTTGAAACGTCTAACTTGTAACACTTGAAACATTTCAACACTGTGTAGACGCATGAGACATTTAAAACGTCCAACACTTGGTTAAAATGAGACTCATTATCACTGTTTAGGCGCATTGGGTTGTGTAAAACGCCCTAATACTTGGTTAAACTCATGGAGTTATTGCAACTGTTTAGGCGCATGGGAATATGAAAAACGCCCAAACACTTGTATAATTCCTGAAAGTTCACCATGCTCCTATTTAGACGTATGAACACTATTTAGGTGCATGAGTTGACTTTGAGTTGACTTTCATGATTCTTACACTTGTGTTTTTCAAAAATTCTTTACCTGCACACTGTTTAAACATATTAGTAATATTTCATACTAATATTTAAACATTTTAAGCATAATTTTGAATTTTCCAAAATTTACCTTTTAGTCCCTCAAATTTGAACTGTTTGCATTTTGCACACTCAATTTTTAATATTTAACAATTTTATTTCTTCACTTGTTGTTTAACTTTTTTTTAAATTAATCTTTCCCTTTATTTTAGTCTCAAAACAAAATCAAATATCATCTATTTTTCAACTTTTGAAAGAAGCATTTTCACTTGCAAATTTATATAGGTTCATATTATCATTTTCAAGAGTTACATTATCAAACTCACATACACTTTGAACATATAGCATCATCCTTTCAATTCAACATTTTAACTTTGATTTTGATTTTCTGAGAAAAACTCTTCCATTTATTACTCCCCCTAAACTTTTAAGTTTGAACAACTTATAAGTTTCCTAAGGTAACATAATAAGATCACCCATCTCATTGTTATATTGCCTTCACACACAGAAAACATGCATAAAATCAAAATGAAAGCAGAATCAAAATCTAATATAAACAAAAGAATTAATGTCTGCAGTGAGATCATATCAATGAAGATCAGCACATTAAAATATAAAAAATGTGAATAGCCATAGACAATGAATAAATCCTGATCAAGTGTGTTCCAGGTCAGTGATATCACAGCAAAGGAGACAAAAGATCTAAGGACAGAAAATGAGTGTTTTTGACAAAATATCAACTCACTTACTTTTTCAATTCTTGGATTGATTAGGGTATATTTATATATGACATGATGTAAATCATACAGAGACTTAGAGAGCTCAACTATTATCAAGAAATGCAAGAAAGAACACATACTCAACTTGTTACCTGAAACATATGTATAACCTGAGTTCATGTTACTTAAATTAATAGAGAATGATCATGGATAACCATTTGATCAGCTCTAACTATCCATTTGAATAGTTTGTGCACATTGGCATCTTTTGCATCAAAGAGAAAATCCATGTCTGTAATGACTTACAACAAACGACATCTCAGCACTTCAGGTCTATGATGACTCATAACAAAGAAGTGATATGATGCTTGTAACAGATCTCATGATTAATCACATTACCATCAGGTGTGAGTGGTGTAACTTAACAAGCAATCAATCTGATAAGCCAATACATCTCAAAAGTACTCAGATGAATACACACAAGCATAAAGATTTAGTGTAATCACAAGAATTTACTTTTTCAGTATAGTAGCATGATATTGTCTACACATCATATCTGATCATGTTAGACTTTATTAATGAGTGAAATATGTAGCTGATCTCACTAATGTACTATCATTTCTCACATATTGCATAAACATATTCTTTTCTAAAAATAAACTGACAATTAGAAATAGATTCTATTTTTGGAGTTTTCATTTATACTTTTGTATTTGGTTTTTCTAAGAAAACAAAAAAAACACATACACACACAAAATACAAACAGGCAATTAACATTGAGAGGATCACTTATGATGATCTTTTGATTTAGAGAGTTCACATATGATTAATAAAACCAATTGACTCCACTAAATACTCAAACCGTCCTGGTAAGAAGGCTTTAGTAAATAGATCCGCTAGCTGTTTTTCCGTTGCAATTTGAATCAATATGATTAATCCTTTTTCAGAGTTATCTCTGAGAAAATGATATCGAATTTCGATATGTTTTGTTTTTGAATGTTGAACAGGATTAGCTGTAATGAACATAGCAATAGTGTTATCAATGTAAATAGGTGTTTTAAGAAAATTGAACCCATAATCCAGTAGTTGATTTTGCAACCAGAGGATTTGAGAACATCCTACTGATGCAGCAATGTACTCAGCTTTTGCAGTTGAAACGGAGACATTTGTTTGTTTCTTACATTGCCACGAGACTAATCGGGGACCAAGAAATTGACACCCACCCGAAGTAGATTTTCTATCTTGACAACATCCACCATAATCACTATCTGTGTATCCATGTAGTTCAAAGTTACCCTCGTAAGGATACCAAAGCCCTAAAGCTGGTTTACCTTTGAGATACCTGAATATCCTTTTGACAGCAATTAAGTGAGATTCTTTCGGGTCTGATTGATACCTGGCACAAACACAAACAGTATACATAATGTCTGGTCTAGATGCAGTAAGATACATCAAAGAACCAATCATTGATCTGTATAATGTTTGGTCAATAGATTTTCCTTTTGGATCAGGTTCAATCTTGGTATTAACATCTGCTGGAGTTCGTATGGACTTACAGTCTTGCAACTTAAATTTCTTCAAGAGCTTGTCAACAAACTTCTCTTGATTGATAAAAATTCCATCTTCAGTTTGCTTGACTTGAAGTCCAAGGAAAAAAATTATCTCTCCCATAGAACTCATTTGGAACCGAGATTTCATGATTTCTTCAAATTCATTGCACAATTTTGGACTGGTAGAACTAAATATGATATCATCAACGTACACTTGTACACATAAGAGATCATCATGTTGAATTAAGTGTTGTGATAATATCTCATACCAAATTCTAGGGGCTTGATGAAGTCCATATAAAGCTTTACTCAGCTTATATACTCGATGTGGAAATTCTGCATCCACAAAGCCCGGAGGTTGCTTCACAAACACATCATCAGTGATAGGACCATATAGAAATGCACCCTTTACATCCATTTGATACACCTTAAATTTCATGAATGAAGCATAAGCCAGGAAAACTCGAATGGATTCAAGTCTTCCAACTGGAGCAAACACTTCATCATAATCTATCCCTTCTTCCTGTGTGTACCCTTGTGCAACAAGTCTCGCTTTGTTCCTTATTACTACACCACGATCATCAGTCTTATTTTTAAACAACCATTTCGTGCCTATAGCATTTTCTCCTTCAGGTAAATCCACTAATTCCAAGCTTCTTGTTTGCGAAATTGAAGTAATTCTTCTTGCATGGCTTTTATCCAACCATTGTCCTTTAATGTTTCGGTAACATTTTTAGGAACAATTTGAGAAAGGAAACAAGAGTATAAGCACAAGTTTGCTTGTTCTGATTTACTCCTTGTTGTTCTCTCATTCAATGGACCAATAATCTGTGAAATTGGATGATTCTTGTGAATACGAGATGTTCTCATCACATTGAACATTAACATCCAGATTTGTTTGGTTTAAGTTGGAAAGCTGATATAACAAATTAGAAGAATGTGGATTGAAGTTTGGAACTTGAGTCGGTGAGTTAATAAAGTAATCAAAGTTACCGGTATCAACTGCATCACCTGAGATGGATGATGTTCCAGACTCAGGTTGCACAAACTCATTACCATCATTAGGAATAGGTTGTGAGTCTTCCTGATCAAAAGATACTGAATGATCTGAAGCTGTATTAGCATGATTATTGTCATTGAATTGTATTGTTGAGTCCTTGACAAGTGATAAAAATGGGTAGTCTGAGCTAGAATCATCTGGGTCGTTGGAATCTGAATCTTCACTGAAAGATCCAAGATCTCCTCTAGAGTTCTTCTTATCTGTAGAATCAAGACAATTTGATTGATTAAACAAGTTAGATTGAATAGAGTTTGATAATGAATCTAAATCAAATAACCAGGCAGGACCATTTGAAACTGATGGAAAAGAATTTTCCAGAAATTTAACATTGAATGTTTCAAGAATTATATTCGTCCTATAGTTGTACACTCGATAGGCTTTTGAAACAGATGAATATCCAACGAAAAATCCATTATCAGATTTTGATTCAAATTTTCCTAACTGATCATTTGAATTAAGAATCATAACAGGACAACCAAATGATTTTAGAAAATTTATGTTCGGTTTCCTGCCAAACATTAACTCATATGGAGTTTTCATTTTATCTTTCACAATTAAGATTTTGTTCTGAACAAAACACGCAGTTGATATAGCTTCATCCCAAAAAGTGATAGGAATTTTTGCATCAGCTAACATAGAACGAGCAGCTTCAATCAGTGTTCTATTCTTCCTTTCAGCAACTCTATTTTGTTGAGGAGTTCTGGGAGCACTGAACTGATAAGCTATCCCTTTTTGTGCACAAAACATTTCAATGTTAGCATTTTTGAATTCCGTTCCATTATCACTTCTTATTATTTTCACTTTATTTTCTAATTGATTTTCAACTTTAATGATAAATTCTTTCAGTAAATCAGCCGTTTTAGATTTAGCATACAAAAAGAAAACCCATGAAAATCTTGTAATGTCATCAATGATAACTAAACAATATGATTTTCGTCCAATACTCTTGACATTTGTGGTCCAAAAAGGTCCATATGTAACATTTGAAGAGGTTTGGAAGTTGAGTTTATGAGCTTGGTCTTATAAGACGCTCTGTGTTGCTTTCCCTTCAAACATGCTGAGCAGTAAGCAGTCGTTGCAAACTTCTTAGATGGAAGTCCAATGACATGATTTCCTGATACAAGCTTGTTCATATTCTTGAAATTTGAATGTCCGAGACGTTTATGCCAAAGCTGGCTTTCATCATTTTATGCTTTAGCAATTAGGCATGTTGTTTCAGTTGAAGGATCAACTTGAGACATATCCAGCTTGTATACATCTTTATCCCTTTCAGCAGTAACAATTACCCAATCTTTGCTTATCTGAAAACCTAGCTTCAAAACATAACAGAATGAATCATCAAATAGAACAGAGTATGATTTATCACATATTTGGGATAAACTTAAAAGATTAAAGTTCAACTGTGAACAAAAGTTGACTATGTCAAAGCTTATTATCCCATTTGATACTGTTCCTTCTCCTGTTATTTTTCCTCCTGCATCACCACCAAAGGCTACGTGTGTTCCATCCTTTAACTTAAAATCTTGTAACAAGGTAGGATTGCCTGTCATATGCCAGCTACACCCACTATCCACATACCATGTATTAAGTGGTCTTCTTGGGCGTACCTGCACAACAAGAAAATTAAGTTGAGATATCCACCCAAGCCGAGATGGTCTTGGGTTTTCCAAATTTATCAATAATGGTAAATTGTTTGTAATGAAGATTATTCAAATCAGGTTTATTCTTGATGAATTTACTAATCTTGTTTTGAAAATTCTTTTGAAAATTCTTTTGAAAATTGTTTGAGTTATTTTTTAGCACATTCATACCATTTGATTGATCAATTTTTGACATGTATTGATGACTAACCTTTTTATTAGTCATTCTTACAGATCTTGGTATGAATTGTTCTTGCACATTTTGTTTAGATCTCACATAATTATTCTTTTGAAAAGATCTCAAACCTAAGAAGGTTGATTAGTTAATTTTTGAAATCCATCAGTTTGATTTCTCGTATATTGAGGATTAACATAACCTTTGCTCATGTTTGAATTTGAAAATCCTCTAGTATGTGATCTCTTTCTAAAATAACAATTTGCAGTATTGTGAGTCTTCTTATCATAATAAGTACAGTATTTGTTAAAATAACAATCTGCTGTGGAATGATTTCTCATGTCACATATGTGACAGTACTTGTTGAAATAGCACTCAGCAGTATTGTGATTTTTCATATCACAAATTTCACAGTACTTTTGTGGAGTTAAAAACAACTGTTTGTTAACTTTTGACATTGACACTGTATTTGATTCATTTTTATATTTTGGTGTCAAATAGTTAAACTTTTGTTTTTCATTTTTCACTTTTTGATTTTGTACCAGATTATTTTGCATTTGTTTAACATGAACTTCCTTCTTGAATTCATTAGAAACAAATCTTTTTGCTACAACGGAAGTCTTAGAATCTGAACTTGATTTCAGATCAGAGTGAGATTTGTTCATAGTATTTACCTTGTTGTTTTGAAGAGAAATCAAATTTAACAAACCGGCTGACAAAAATTTTATCGGTTTAAGTTTTGTTGCCTGATTTGTTGCTTTGATCAACTTTTCTGAACTTTTGTTTTGTTCAGATTTTGTTTTTGATGATTTCTTTCTTCTTCTTTGATTCTTTGACTTAGAAGAACTTGGTTTACTTCCAGATTGAACATCATCAGAAGAAGATTCCTTTTCAGATTGAACTTGTTTTAGATTAATAGTGTTTGAATCTTCTAATGTTCCTACCTGTTGTTTATCTTTATCTTTGCTTTGAACTTTCACTTCTTCTAATACAAAATGAATTTGATCAGAAGTGTTTTGTTTTGTTTGTTTTGGTTCATAAGATTTTATCTTGATTGGATGACCATTTTTAATCTTTTCTTGATCATTTTCAACAAAAAACTTGTACATTTTCCTTTTCTTCTTCTGAATTCTTGTTTTTGACCTGAAAAGCTTTAAGTTTAGCTTTATTCTCAGGAGAATGATCATGTGTATTAAAGTTCTCTGGTAAAGTGTTTGTAATAGATTCAGGCATAGATTCATGAGTGAAACCTAACCCTGCTTTCTGTTTATCTTTTCTCTCACTTACCAGTTTTTCTACAATCATTTTTTAACTATTTACTTTAGCAAGATCCATTTGAGTAGCAGCATGTGTTATCTTCTCCTGTTCAAAATTTTTGGTCATCTCTTTCAATTGTTTTGGAAACAATTTCTAATTCTTTTAGTGTTTTGTTCCATGAAGTTTGAAGAGAAATAATCTTTTGATGCTGTTTTATGATCATATTTTAATTTGTTATGCATTGACTCTTCTAGTTTTAGTTTCTCACAGATTTTATATGAGTAGTTTATATAGTATTCAACATGTTCATAACATGATTTTCTGCAGAGTTTTTCACTCACTTCAGATGGGATTTTAGGTAATTTTGGAGTTAAAATTTTAGATTTTGAAGATGAAGTGTCAACCTTAGGTTGATCAGACTGTGCCATTAGAGCTACTTCATCTGTATCCTCCTTAGGATCAGATTTGTCACTCAAATCATAGTCATCTTCTTCATTCTCACCTTCCACCTTTGGATCATTATTTTCTGACCAATCTTCTCCCTAGATTTCTGCAACAAGAGATAAACTAGATGTTAAATCATTAGTAAACTGTTCAGCATATGCACTCCAATCATGACCATCTTTAATGCTGACTACTAAAGCTTTCTTGGTTTCATAAGATGATTTTGTTTCATCTTTAAGCTCAGGCATAGGAAGACTTTGATAAGGCTTTTGAAAAGTCTTCTGAGCTGGTTGAAACCTTTGATTGCTAGAACTTGATTGAGCATTTCCTCCATTATTCCTTGGAGCTTTGCATTCTCTGGAGAAATGTCCATAACTATTACAGTTAAAACACCTTGATTTTGACTTATCAAACCCAACAGTCTTGTTAGCACTTGGCTTGTACTTCTTGTTGACATATGAGTGTTTTTGTGTCCTGTAAGCAATCATCACCATCTGCCAGTTTAAGTCCATCTCTTTAACATCTTCAGGATCCATTTCAAACAAATCCTGCAAAACAAAGTCTAATTGAGTTAAATGGCTACCTTGATATGCTTGAAAACTAGCCATAAATACAATGAATGCAGTTTTAGACTCTTCATCCTCTAATAGGATGTTTATTGCATCTTTAACTTTGCTAGATTTAGCAGAGTTAGATGAAGAAGTCTCTGTTTGAACATTAGATGTTTGAGACTGAGATTTAGGAGGAGATTGAGAATGAGACTGTGTTGTATAGGCAGGAGCACTAGTAAATGATGAATTAGTGAAAAATCCTGCTCCAACAAATAAATCTCCCTCTTCTTCTGTAATTTTCTCACTTTTTGCCATGAATGCATTTTCAATAGTGTTTGCAGGAGAAGCAACAAACTGATACTGAGACATTGATGCTGCTCTATCATTATTCCTTAAGCTTTCATCAATCTTTACTGACTCTATCTTGGCAATAAGTAGATCTAGATCCATAGGGAACTTCTCAGTATGGTTTAGTAGGGTTACTGTTTGTTTCCATGATGAGGGTAAAGCATTGAGTAGTCTAAGATTTAGATCTTCAAGATCAGGCTTAATACCAGCTATTGAATCTCAGTTGTAAGTTGAGCAAATCTGTTCATCATCTGATTCATGGTTTCTCCAGACAAATGTTAAAACAATTCTAATTGCCTTTTCAACTTTTGTTTCTTGAGATTTTGAATCTCCTTGCCTCCTTCACAAATGGTCTTTAAGGCTTTATATATGTTGTATGCAGTTTGATATCCATCAAGCCTTGTAAGATCTTCTAGAGGTAGTCCTTTACACATCAAGGAATATGCTTTGATATCATTCTTAACTCTTCTCAAATCATCTCCTTGAAGACCATCTTCAGGATAGGGTTCTTGAGAATCTTTAGTATAAACAAACCCTCTGTCAGGCCCATCAGTGATTATAGGAATGTATGGTCAATTCTCTATAGATTTCCAAAGATCAGTGTCAATGGAATTAAAATGTTGTTTTAACCTAAGAGATCAATTTTTGAAATCAGCTCTATTTTTAAGTTTTTGAACTCTATTTTCAGAATCTTTTGATTTCACCATTCTTATATTTTTGTTTTTTAAGATTTTGAATTAAGAAAAGAAATGAAAAAGTTTTTGAAAAATTTTCTTAAAAAAAATTCTAAGTATCAAGGGTGATACGCCTAAAGAGTAATCAAACTCTCAAACAGTTAATCCGCCTAAGTTGAGAGACGTCTAAGGCAATGCCTTAGAAAAATTTTCCAAAACGCCCAAGTTGATGCGTCTGAACAGTAGTAAAACGCCTGAACAGTTGAAATGCGCCTACACAGTTGTAATGCACCTCAACAGTTATTAATTGTCTAAACAGTTCTAATACGCCTCAACAAATATGATACGTCTGGACTTTTACTCTTCAATAGTAGTCAAACGTTTGAACTGAAAACGTCTAAACAGTGTTAATGCGACTAAACAGTAGTCAAACGCCTAACACTTAGACAATTTTTCAGCAAACCTCAACTCTAATGTGCCACATTCATCATGTTCATATGAATGTAACTGACTCAATCTTCTGAAATTCTTCAAAAGTTGATGAATTGGATTGAAACTTTCCAATTAGACATGTTTTATACGGATAATCATTCTTCTAACATCAATTTATTTCAATATCAACAACAAATCAATCAATTTTGTGATTTTCAGTTCGAAAAATAGTGACCTTTTTGAACACAAATTTAACAAATTATCTCGAATTTGATGAATTTAACTGCTGATTGTGGTTCAAAACATGTTTCTGATGATGAAACACATCTGAAATCCATAAATTTTCAATTGAATTGTCTATCAATCACAGATTCAGTGAATTTTTTAGTTTGAAAGTTCGACAAACCTCAAAATCACTCAACCAACAGCTCTGATACCATTTGATAGGATCAAATGTATCAATCTGTGATGATGTATGAACACAATTCAAAGAAATACAAACAAAGAAATCAAATCAAGCAAGATATCAACAAAATTCATAGTTTCATTGAAATCAAGCAAAGACAATTACAAAGTAAGTAAGCAGTTATGAATCTGTTGTTCGTCCCTCCTAACTGTTACAAGTCTAAGCTATTTATAATGAAACATAGGAACTAACAAAATTACAAAACTAGTCCCTATACTATTAAAAATAGTAAAAAGACACATAATGACAACATGTTAATCTTTCTAGAGAACTAACATTCAAGCTCAAACACATCACCATCAGTAGAGCCCTTCTTGGACACATATGTCAGGGGTCATTCATCAACTTCATAGTATTCGGGCTTAAAATCATAGTCCACAAACTGTTCATCATCCTTCTCCTCATGAATCAAGCTCCTTTCCCCTGTCTTCTGAACATTTTCAACAGTCTCCTCTCTCACTATCTCCTCACCAATTAAATCAGTATCAATATTGATTCCTTAGTCTATAAATCCCGCTTCAATCACCTCCTCCTCATGTTCTCCACCCTCTCTTCTAACAGTCACATGTTTAGCCTCATCATCATCTCTAACACCTGATCCTCCTGCAGTCTCATTAGCTGTACTACTTGTCCCTTCTCCGGCCTTGGAAGAGGTACCCACATTCAGGATTGAGTTAGTTGATTGGGCAGGCCGGCGGTAGTCTTAAGCTCATTTACTTCAGTAAGCAACTTCTTGATCAAATTTTGCTGATCGACCAGCATCTTAGTCATTCCTTCCAGCATCTCATCCTTTCTCTTTTCTCTCAGCTCTTGATTAGTCAGCTTTGTCTTTATCATACTCAAATCGTTAGCCAGAGACGAGATCTCATCCAAGTTTCCCCTCTCCTCTCTCCTTTGAGGCTCAGTAAATGATTGATGCTTATGCTCTGTTCTCCTTTAAGTCTCACCTTGATCAGCCGTTTTCTTTAATCGTTTCTCTCTTTCAGCTCTCAACGCTTGCTCCACCTCATCTATCTCATCTTCAAAATCATAGTCTTTTTCTTTCGCATACCTCTTCCTCTTCTTTACAGACTCAGCCTGCTTTTCTCTTGTTTCCTCAACAGGTTTATTCTCAGCCTCTATCACCCTCCTGATGTAGTTCCACCTTTCGGCTAGATACATATTCTCCCATAGATGGGTGACCTTCCCGCTGAAAATCATGCCTGTTGGCAGAGCAATCAGCAAATATTCAGGTGTTCATCTAAACTAGTCTTTTAATTTCTCCATGTCTAAGCACATTGGGAAATAGATCATCTATCAGCATCTGGAGAAACCTTGGGTATAGCAACCACTTATCCTTCTTCAAAGCCGTATAATTCTCGGCCATGCAATCAAATATTAGCTTAGCTATGCTGGCCTTTTGCCCTCTGCAACAGATAACCATAGTTTTGGCTCAGTCTAAGTTAAGCCCATCTGATCCACCCTTTTGATGATCCAAACACATGATAAAGACGTGGGCAATATAACTCCACTCCTTGGACAGGAAAGGCTTTTTGATTTATTTCCTTGGAGGACCCTCATATCCCATACTTCTGAAGGCCTCAAACACCTCCTGATCAGATAACTCCACTTCATTCCCACAATCTTCATGCAGTCTTAGCACCCGAGCAATGACCTCCCAAGTGATGGAGATATCATTCTCCAAAACTCTAGCTACAATCGTCTGAGGATTAGCTCTCGTGTCATACTCAGCAGATCTCTAGAAGTCTCTGATATGAAGATCATATATAGTTGGAGAGTGAAAGATGGCATAAGCTATAGGAGATCCTTGGAGCCAATGTATACAGTCGGGAAAACCCACAGCCTTAGAATTACTGTCATCAAGAATGGCGGTTATGTTGTTCCGCTCGTCAAATTTCAGATTGGCCATATATCTGAAACGAAGTAGATAAAACACGTTAGAAAGATGTGACATAATAAATAATAAAGAATAACAATTAAGAAGAATAAAAATAAAGAAACCAAATTAATTTCGCTGGTCGAAACTATAGTTTCGCTGGCCGCAACAGTAGTTTCGGCAAGCGAAAGTGCAATTTCGGTAGAAAATCACAAGTAGTTTCGGCCAGCCGAAGAAGTAGTTTCGACAAACCGAAACAATAATTTCGGCCATGTGAAACTGAGTTTTATCAAGCGAAACTATCAAGTTCGCTCGGACACCATAACTTCACAGTTTCGCTGAAAACAATAGAACTTTCGTTCAGTTTCCCAGAAGCATCTGTACTTTCGCAGTAAGAACTGCGAAGGTACCGAAGAGTCGAAATCAATAGATCCATTAATCATTGATTAAACCTAGATTAAACTATCAACGAAGGTTCGAAACACACGCCTAAGGTTCAAATGATCATCAATCACACAAAACCCAAACTAAAAATCAAAATCGCATGAAAGGTTCTTTTTTAGGGCTCGAGGACTCAAACAACTCGATGGTTTGAAAATGAACATTTAGTTTCGCATTACCCGATATATAGCACTTAGTTTCGCAGACAGCGACACTATAGTTTCGCTCGGTATATGTTTTGATCAGAATGGATCTGAAATGAGCGAAAGTACCGGCGAAGCTGTAATTTCGCTTGGCGAAACTGTAATTTTGCTGACACCCAAAAACTTAAAAAATTTCTATTTCTTTTTAATACTTTTTTGTTAAAAGAAGAAGTTAAAACGAAGACTAAAAGAAAATAAAGAATTAGAAATGCCCCACAAGACCTAACAAAATTTCACAAAACTAAGAAAAAGTAAAGACAAATAAAAGGATATAGAGATACAATAAACTAAAGAGATTTTCTGGAAAATCAGAGTTTGAAGGGATTGATGATATACTTGTCCTTTTAAACCCATGTCTTCTTCTTTTCAACAAGTGAACTGCAATTTCTGTTATCATGTTTTTGGTTTGATTAAAGAAGACTTAAATGACTCAGTCCCCACAGACATTTGGCAAAAATACTCATCCTGTCCTCATGATATATTGAACAAAATGACAAACTCAACTTGATTATTGTTGGCCCATTTGATCGATGTGCAGTACAAATGATATGTTGAATTGTTTAATATCAAAAACAGTAGAGAAATAACAAAGATGAAGAAGACTAAGAACAACCACAATGTATTCAAATATGAACAATAAGGATCAATACAATCAAAGTAAACAAAGCTCAAATGTATTTCGGTGAATATATAGCTTACAAAGGTCTCTTGAAACAATAATAATCGATTAGGGTTTTGCAACGATACCCAATAATGAGAAAGATCAAAACTATATATAGCAGACCTAGTTTCACAGACAGTTTCGCTGACAGCGAAACTGTGCTGCCGAAACTATAGTTTCGCCCGGCAGAAACAACAGTTTCGCCGGGTGAACTAAACAGCTGACTATGAGCGAAACTCCAGTTTCGCTCATAGTTTTGCTGGACTGTAAAACTAAACAAAATGAACAATATTCAAAAGTAAACTAACATTAAACCTATTACAAAGTAATATAAACATAATCTAATCGAAGGTGAGTCCAACCTATACATGATCTTCAATACTCCTCTAGGTTGGATCTCACCGTCTTCACTTGTCTTGATTTGTCTAGTCGGCTTCAGTCTCTCGTACTACCTCTGATGTATCTTTATCCACTCATGCAGCATCTTCCTCCGGGGCTTCAGTCATAGATTCTCCTTGGTCAGCTTCAGTCTCCCCCGCTGCCTCTGATATATCTTGCTCAGGTCCTGCAGCAATCTCCTTAGAAGCTTCAGCCACTGATTCACTTTGGTCACCTCCTGCTTCATTAGCTCCCTCGGGATGAGCACTAGTTTGCTCAAGTTATCTCGTTAAGTCCCGCACATCCATATCCAGATCGTCTTGTGCTCTCACCTTCTCAGCTATCTCTTTCACCTCTGCTTTCAAACGTCTCACCTTATTAGCCATAGTCATAAACAGACTGGCTTCTTTTCTTGTCTCCTCCCCTGCCCCTACTATAATGTGATTCTCACAATGTACTAGCAGGTCTTCATCACAAAATCCAAACAATTCCATCGGATCAAACAATCTATGCTCAACCCCGTTCTTCACCCTGATCACAGCCTACCTCGTGTTGTTATTATAGAACCACTTCTCAAAGTTTTGTAATTGCTGGGGGAGGGGATCTGACAGACTGATCCTGTTTACTGTCTTTGGGGGTTTCACCCTCAGCACAATCTTTCCTTTGCCCGTCTCCCAGTCTTTATCCTTTTTAGATCTTCTCCGTTCAGCCTTCATGAATCCGAATGACTCAAAATCGTCATTCACACCATTCTTGATGTCCTTCTCCAGCAACATAGCTCTCTCACTCCGATGAGCATCAAGTAATGGCAGCACCGCCAGCCTTCTCAAGTCGTATTTTGGCAAGGTCTTGAAGGCCTTCCTCTTATGGAAGTAGGTAATTCCTCCCCCTCTCCTCTTTATCATAAACATCTTGAGGCCGGGGTTATACTTCCAACTGATGATTCTCTTGTCAGCCTCAGTCTTACTCAACCCTTCCATGTTCTGGAATAGGGGAGTTAACTCCTCAGTCTCTTTCTCTCTCACAAACCCTTCTTCTTTAGCCATCTCAATTACATCTCCATCATCATCACCCTTCTTTGCAACATAGGTCAAAGGTCTCTCATCAACCTCATAATATTCAGGTTCAAAATCATAGTCTATCAATTGCTCATCATCTTCCTCTTCATCCACCAATCCCTTCTCAAAAGTTTTCTCAACACTTTCAACTGGATTCTCTCTCACCACCTCTTCACCAATCAAATCTTTCTCATAATCGAATTCCATGTTCACGAAACCAGCATCAATCACCTCTTCAACATTCTCCACATTCTCAGTCTCCTGCCTCACACTAGAACCTTCTGCTTCCTCAGCTGCTGCACCAGATGTGCCCTCTCCTGCTCGAGAAGATGTACCTACATTTAGAAATGAGTACTTGGAAGTATAAGTAAAATCATCTAAATCAAGTTGAGTTACCTGATTGGGCAGGCCGGCTGCAGCCTTCAAATCATTCACCTCTTCAAGCAATTTCCTAATCAATCTCTGCTGATCAACCATCATCCTGGTCATCCCTTCTATCACCTCATCCTTCTGCTTTTCCCTTAATTCTTGATTGTTAAGTTTGGTCTTAATCATGCTCAACTCATTAGCCAGCGATGAGTTGAGGTTTCTTATCACATCCTCATCTAAACCAGCTCTCTCCTCTCTCCTCGAGGACTCAGTAAAAGATTGATGTCTGTGTTTGGTCCTTCTCTCAGCTTATCCCTCATTTGCTTTCTTTTTAGATCTCTTCTCTTTCTCAACCCTATCCTCCTCAGCCATCTCATGAACTCATCCTCAAAATCATAATCTTTCTCTTTCGCATACCTCTTCCTCTTCTTAACAGCATCAATCTGTTTAACTCTCCTTTCTTCATCCCTTTTCTCCTCCGACTCATTTACCCTCCTGATATAATTCCATCACTCCGGAGGATACATGTTTTCCCAAAGATGAGTAATCTTCCCGCTAAAGTCATGTTGAATATCACAACAGTCGGCAAAGATACGGGTGTTCATTTGTACTAATCTCTTGACCTATTCATGTCTGGGAATGTTAGGAATGAGATCATCTATAATCATCTGAAGGAATCGAGGGTAAAGAAGCCACTTGTCCTTCTTCGATGCCATAACATTTTCTGCCATACAATCAAAGATCAAACGTGCAATTTGGCCTTCCGTCCTCTGCAACAAATCACCATGGCTTTGGCCAAGTCTAGATTCAGCTCGTCTAATCCACCTTTTCGGTGATCTAAGCACGTGATAAACATGTGGGCTATATATCTCCACTCCTTGGAGAGAAAGGACTTTTTGATTTCCTTTCTCGTACCAAATGGAGGTCCCTCATATCCCATAGACCTGAATGCATCAAACACCTCCTGATCAGCTAGTGTGACCTCCTCTCATGTATCCTCATTGAGTCTCAACACCCTCGATATATCCTCTGTAGTAATAATCAGCTCATTCTCCATCACCCTAGCCACAATCCCCTGAGGATTGGCTCTCGTGTCATACTGTGCCGTCCGCCAAAAATCTCTGATGTGTAAATCATATATAGTAGTAGAATGTGAGATCGCATAGGCGATTGGAGATCTCAGTAACCAGCGTATGCAGTCTCTGAAACCAGCAGCTTTCGGATGAGTCTCGTCTAGCAGAGCAGTAATATTGTTCCTCTCGTCAAACTTTAGATTGGCCATTTAATCAGAAAAGCAGATGAAACGCATTAGTACAGTATATTAAAAAATAATACTAAAGAAAAATAAGATAAACAATAAAATTAAACAAAAAACAATTTAATTTCGCTAGCCGAAATTATAGTTTTGCAGGATGAAGTATTAGTTTTGGCAAGCGAAAATGTAATTTCGGCAGCAATTATTTATTAGTTTCGGCAAGACAATGCAGTAAATTCGACATGCCGAAACTATAGTTTCGGCGCAGCGAAACATAAATTTGTTCTGCGAAACTGTTAAGTTCGCTCGGACAACATGACTGCACAGTTTTGCTGAAAAACCTTGAACTTTCGTTCAGTTTCGCTGGACTATCGGTACTTTCGCAGTAAGAACAGCGAAGGTACCGAAGAGTCTCAATCGAATAACCACGCAACAATGTTGCCATAAAACCTAGATTAGACTACGGTCCTGAGTTCAAAACTAACTTGCAAAGATAAATCAACGGTCAATCGTGAATCATAAGCATAAAAACTCAGAATCGCATGAAACCACACGGTTAAACCCTAATACGTCTAAAACCATGAATGTGTGAAAATGAGAAAACAATTTCGCAAATTGAGTTATATAGCACTTAGTTTCGCAGGTAGCGAAAGTTTCGCCAGGTGAAACTACAATTTCGCCTTGTGAAACTCTGGTCGAAACTGACCATGCAATGCGCTAAAGATTCGGCGAAGCTACAATTTCGCCATGCGAAACTACCAGCGAAAGTATAATTTCGCTGGAAACCTAAAAAATTAAAAAATTTTATTTTCTTTTTAAAATAAGTAAAGTAAAATTATCTGGAAAAGAATTAAAACAACGTAAACAAAATGAAAGAAATCAAAAGGAATTTGCCCCACAAGACCTCACCAATTTTCACATATTTTTAAACAAAATCAAACAGAAGAAAAATGATATGAACGAGAAGCTGAAAATATCTTCTAGAGAGTCAAAGTTTGGCAGGATTGCTGATATACTTGTCCTTTTAAGTCCATGCCTTCTTCGTTTTAACAAGTGCACCGCAGCTACAGTTATCATGTTTTGGTTCTTTTAAAGAAGACATTGAATGACCAAGTCCCCACAGACATTTGGCAAAGAAACTTATCATGTCCTCATGATATATTGAACAAATGACACACTTTGCATGACTCTTCCTCTTAGAAGCAACATAGGTCTTATTTCAAAAGAAGCAATGCCATTATAGACATCAAATGATGAGAGCTCCAGGTCTATACTTACATATAACAGAGGAGTTAATCAATTGAGTCTTACAGATGAGAGCTTCAGGTCTATATTTACGTATAATAGAGAAGATCATCATATTGTGCCGATGAGAGCTCCAAGCCAGTAGTATGGTACAACAAAGGAGATCATCACTCCAGGTTAATGTTCACACATAGCAGAGGAGATAAGCCCCAGAGAGAATATAACAGGGAGCTTCTTAGATACAAAGATAAGAAAGCATATAGCTTTTGAGATAGGGTGGAATGTTTTGATGCAAAGATACTTTAGATAAGAATAACTCAAAACAGAGATATCACATTCTCAACCCTTTTTGAACAAGGACTTGAAACTTTGTGAAGGCTAAAAATGTCAAGGGGATTATCCGATTCATCAAGTTTCTTGCACTATTAATTAAGCTACAAGATTACTGTTTACTTCGCTTTCTGGCTGAACCTATCAACCATATCTCACACAATACTGTTAACCTCCTTTACATCGTCCATGCTTCTCATTTTATTCTTCAAAAGAAAACAAGAAGAACATTTAATATATATTCTCCCCGAAATTTCTACGAATAAGCAAGATGTAGAAATTTCTTATTTGACTATATGTCACCAGCATACATTTTTTTATTTTTTTATTTTATATATATTTTTGTTTTTTTTATTATTTTTTTATGTGAAAAATGATGAAGGAAAATGGAGCGGACATAACGAAAAGGAAAGTAGAAAAATAAAGAAAGAAGTATAAACAATATGTACATGAAATAGTTTGAAAGAAAAAGGGTTTCAAAATGATATTAATCCTAACATAGAGATCAATTCATAAAAACAAGGTTTATCAAATGTTTTAATAAAAAGATCCGCTTTTTGATTTTTGGTGTCAATGGGAATAATATCAATGAAACCCTTCTCCTGAGCATCACGGATTGCATGAATCCGTGTCTCGATGTGCTTGGTTCGGGAATGATGAATAGGATTCTTAGCAACGCTAATAGCTGCTTCGTTGTCACAGAACAGTGGTGTATGGAGAAAGTTGATCCCATAGTCAATCATCTGGTGCTGTATCCAGAGCACTTGTGAACAACAGATGGAGGCAGCAATGTATTATGCTTCTCCTTTAGAGAGAGAAAAAGTTGTCTGTTTCTTGCTCTGCCATGATACCAGACAATTTCCTAAGTACTGATAGCCTCCAGTAACCGACTTTCTATTTAACCTGCAGCCATTAGAATTACTATCTGAATAAACACGTAAGTCAAATTTCCCACCATAAGGATACCAAAGCCCTAAACGAGAAGAGCCTTTAAGATAACGAAAGATTCGTTTTATAGCCTTTTCATGAGACTCTTTCGGGGCAGATTGGTATCGAGCACAATATCCTACGCAAAGGTGATGTCAAGACGACTTGCTGTAAGAAACATAAGGGAACCGATCATGGATCTGTAGAGATGTGGATCAACAGGTTTCCAGTTCTCGTCAGGAGTGAGGCATGGATCTATAGAGATGAGGATCAACGCTTGCTCCACCTCATCTATCTTATCTTCAAAATCATAGTCTTTTTCTTTCGCATAAATCTTCCTCTTCTTTACAGACTCAGCCTGCTTTTCTCTTGTTTCCTCAGCATGTTTATTCTAAGCCTCTATCACCCTCCTGATGTAGTTCCACCTTTCGGCTGGATACATATTCTCCCACAGATGCGTGATCTTCCCGCTGAAATCATGCCTGATGGCAGAGCAATCAACAAATATTCTGGTGTTCATCTAAACTAGTCTTTTAATTTCTCCATGTCTAAGCACATTGGGAATTAGATCATCTATCTGCATCTGGAGAAACCTTGGGTATAGCAACCACTTATCCTTCTTCAAAGCCATCACATTCTCGGCCATGCAATCAAATATTAGCTTAGCTATGTTGGCCTTTTGCCCTCTGTAACAGATAACCATAGTTTTGGCCCAGTCTAAGTTAAGCCCATCTGATCCACCCTTTCGATGATCCAAACACATGGTAAAGACGTGGGCAACATACCTCCACTCATTGGACAGGAAAGACTTTTTGATTTCTTTCCTTGTCCCGAAAGGAGGACCCTCATATCCCATACTCTTGAAGGACTCAAACACCTCCGGATCAGATAACTCCACTTCATACCCACAATCTTCATGCGGTCTTAGCATCCGAGCAATGACCTCCACAGCGATGGAGATATCATTCTCCAAAACTCTGGCTACAATCCTCTAAGGATTTGCTCTCGTGTCATACTCAGCAGATTTCCAGAGGTCTCTGATATGAAGATCATATATAGTTGGGGAGTAAGAGATGGCATAAGCTATAGGAGATCCTTGGAGCCAATGTATACAGACGCGAAAACTCGCAGCCTTAGAATTCCTGTCATCAAGAATGGCGGTTATGTTGTTCCGCTCATCAAATTTCAGATTAGCCATATATCTGAAACGAAGTAGATGAAACACGTTAGAAAGATGTGACATAATAAATAATAAAGAATAACAATTAAAAAGAATAAAAGTAAAGAAAAACCAAATTAATTTCGCTGGTCAAAACTATAGTTTAGCTGGCCGAAACAGTAGTTTCGGCAAGCGAAAGTGCAATTTCGGCAGAAAATCACAAGTAGTTTCGGCCAGCCGAAGAAGTAGTTTCGACAAGCCGAAACTATAATTTCGGCCATGTGAAATTGAGTTTTATCAAACGAAACTATCAAGTTTGCTCGGACAGCATAACTTCAAAGTTTTGCTGAAAACCATAGAACTTTCATTCAGTTTCGCAGAAGCATCTGTACTTTCGCAATAAGAACTACGAAGGTACCGATGAGTCGAAATCAATAGATCCATTAATCGTTGATTAAACCTAGATTAGACTATCTACGAAGGTTCGAAACACACACCTAAGGTTCAAATGATCATCAATCACACAAAACCCAAACTAAAAATCAAAATCGCATGAAAGGTTCTTTTTTAGGGCTCCGGGACTCAAACAACTCGATGCTGCGAAAATGAACATTTAGTTTCGCATTACACGTTATATAGCACTTAGTTTCACAGACAGTGAAACTATAGTTTAGCCTGGTATATGTTTTGATCAGAATAGATCTGAAATGAGTGAAAGTACCGCCGAAGCTTTAATTTCGTTGGGTGAAATTGTAATTTCGCTGAGACCTAAAAACTTAAAAAATTTCTATTTCTTTTTAATACTTATTTATTAAAAGAAGAAGTTAAAACGAAGAGTAAAAGAAAATAAAGAATTTGAAATGCCCCACAAGACCTAACAAAATTTCACAAAATTAAGAAAAAGTAAAGAAAAATAAAAGGATATAGAGATACGATAAACTGAAGAGATTTTTCGGAAAATTAGAGTTTGGCGGGATTGATGATATACTTGTCCTTTTAAACCCATGCCTTTTTTTCTTTTTAACAAGTGAATTGCAACTTCTGTTATCATGTTTTTGGTTCGATTAAAGAAAACTTAAATGACTCAGTCCCCACAAATATTTGGCAAAGAAACTCATCCTGTCCTCATGATATATTGAACAAAATGAGAAACTCTACTTGATTATTGTTGGTCTATTTGATCGATTTACAGTACAAATGATTTGTTGAATCGTTCAATATCTGAAACAATAGAGAAATAACAATGATGAAGAAGACTAAGAACAACCACAATGTATTCAAATATGAACAATAAGGATCAATACAATTAAAGTAAGCAAAGCTCAAATGTATTTCAGTGAATAGACAGCTTACAAAGGTCTCTTCCAACAATAATAATCGATTAGGATTTTGCAAGGATACCCAACAATGAGCAAGATCAAAACTATATATAGCAGACCTAGTTTCGCAGACAGTACAGCGAAACTATGCTGCCGAAACTATAGTTTCGCCGGGCAGAAACAACACTTTCGCCGGGTGAACTAAACAGCTCACTATGAGCGAAACTGCGGTTTCACTCTTAGTTTCGCTGGGCTGCAAAACTAAACAAGTGAATTGCAACTTCTGTTATCATGTTTTTGGTTCGATTAAAGAAAACTTAAATGACTCAGTCCCCACAAATATTTGGCAAAGAAACTCATCTTGTCCTCATGATATATTGAACAAAATGAGAAACTCTACTTGATTATTGTTGGTCTATTTGATCGATTTACAGTACAAATGATTTGTTGAATCGTTCAATATCTGAAACAATAGAGAAATAACAATGATGAAGAAGACTAAGAACAACCACAATGTATTCAAATATGAACAATAAGGATCAATACAATTAAAGTAAGCAAAGCTCAAATGTATTTCAGTGAATAGACAGCTTACAAAGGTCTCTTCCAACAATAATAATCGATTAGGATTTTGCAAGGATACCCAACAATGAGCAAGATCAAAACTATATATAGCAGACCTAGTTTCGCAGACAGTACAGCGAAACTATGCTGCCGAAACTATAGTTTCGCCGGGCAGAAACAACACTTTCGCCGGGTGAACTAAACAGCTCACTATGAGCGAAACTGCGGTTTCACTCTTAGTTTCGCTGGGCTGCAAAACTAAACAAAATGAAGAACATTCAAAAGTAAACTAACATCAAACCTATTACAACGTAATATAAACATAATCTAATCTAAGGTGAGTCCAACCTATACATGATCTTCAATTATCCCAAAGAAAGCACAACAAGGAACTTTTCAAACGAAGCACATACCTTATAATTCTCAAATGATGAGAGCTCCAGGTCTATACTTACGTATAACAAAGGAGATGATCATTTGATCTTGGTAAATGAGAGCTTCATGTCTATATTCACATATAACAAAGAAGATCATCATAGTGTGCTGATGAGAGCTCCAGGTCTATACTTACGTATAATGGAGGAGATCATCACCCCAGGTCAATGTTCACACATAGCAGAGGAGATAAGCACGAACTAATATACAACAAGGAGCTTCTTTGATACAAAATGAGCTAGGAAGTAGCACTTTTTGATAATAAGGGAATGGGGAACAAGGATTTTTCATTAAATAACATATCAAAGAAGAGATATCATGTTCTCAACCTATTTTGGACAAGGACTTGAAACTTTATGAAGGCCAAAAATGTCAAGGGGATGATCCGAGTCAATAAGTTTCTTATCCTAAATAGTTTAGCCACAAGATCACTGTCTACTTTGCGTTCTAGAAGAGCCTATCATGCATATCCGAACACAATACCGTTGACCTCCTTCACATCTTTCAGGCACCAAAAATTTTATTCTGCACGAAAGACAAATAAACTATATTATTCTCCCCCGAAATTTCTACAAATCAGCTAGATAAGGGACATTTCCCAATTCTTTTATTATATATATATATATATATATATATATATATATATATATATATATATATATATATATATATATATATATATATATATATAATATATATATATATATATATATATATATATATATATATATATATATATATATATATATATATATATATATATATAATGTAAAATAATGAAGATCTATGGAGCTTAAAAATGAAAAGAAAGAAAGAAAAAGAAGAAGAAAAATTATGTTCAATTTTTTACATGAGACAATTAAGAAAACGGTTTTAAAATGATATTAATCCTAACTTGGAGATCAGTTCATAAAAACAAGGTTTATCGAATGTTTTAGTGAAAAGATCAGTCTTTTGATTTGTATCAATAGGAATAATATTAATAAAACCCTTCTCCTGATCATCACTGATTGCATGAATCCTTGTCTCGATGTGCTTGGTGCGGGAATGGTGAATTGGATTCTTTGCGATTCCAATGGCCACTTCATTATCACAGAATAGTGGAGTATGGAGAAAGTTGATGCCGTAGTCAATCATCTGATATTGTATCCACATCACTTGTGAGCAACAACTAGAAGCAGCAATATACACTACCTTCCCCGTGCAAAGAGACACAGTAGTCTGTTTCTTGCTCTGCCATGATACTAGACAATTTCCAAGATATTGACAGCCTCTAGTGAAAGATCTTCAGTTTAACCTGCATCAATTAGAATCACTATTAGAATAAGCATGCAAATCAAAATTCCCACCATAAGGATACCAAAGACCCAAACGAGAACAATACCCCACAACAAAGGTTATGTCAGGACGACTGCCTGTGAGATACATTAAAGAATCGATCATTGATGTGTATAGATGAGGATCAACTGATTTCATGTTCTCGTCGGGAGTGAGGCATGTTTGAGTTGTGAATGGAGTTAATTCAGAAGAAGCGTCATCTATCTTGAATTTCTTCAGAATCTCTTTGACATACTTCTCCTGATGAATAAGAATTCCTTCAGGCGTTTCTTCGATTTGCAATCCAAGAAAGAAGCACATCTCCCCCATCATGCTCATTTCAAAGCAACTTCACATAACCTCCTCAAACTCCCGACACAGCTTTGGATTGGTGGAGCCAAAAATAATGTCGTCAACGTAGACTTGCATAATTAGCATCTCACCATCCACCTCTTTCTTGAATAAAGTCATATCGATGGTGCCACGAGAGAAACCATTGCTCAGAAGATACTGTGTTAGAGTCTCGTATCAATCAACATGGTGCGAGCGGCTTCTATAAGAGTGCGATTCTTTCTTTCAGTAATATCGTTTTGCTGAGGTGTTCCGGCAGCACTGAACTATCTCAAGATTCTTTTGCTTGCACAAAAGGAGTCAAACATCTGATTTCGGAATTTGGTACTGTTGTCACTTCGAATGGCCATTGCCTTCCTCTTGCTTATCATTTCGATTGAAAGAATTAACTTCTGCAACTCTTCAGCAGCTTATCCTTTATGAGCTATAAATCTCATCCATGAATACCTAGAATAATCATATGTAACAACAAGGCAAAAAGATTTCTTAGCAATGGATTTAACACTGATTGGGCCAAACAAATCAGTATGTAACAACTCGAGGTGATTAGAAATGCTATTTTCAAGTTTTGGTTTATGAGGTATCTTATGTTGTTTCCTTTGGCACATGCCATGCATTTCTCAACAACAAAAAGTCTTTTAATGGTAATCCCCTAACAAGATTGTTTTTAACTAATTTGTTAATATCTTTGAAATTAGCATGGCCCAATCTGCAATGCCACAAGAAGGATTAAGAGGTGGAAGCTTTAGATAGAAGATAGGTGACAGTGGACTTTGATTCTTTAGATCCCATGTCAAGAAGATATGTATCATTATTTCTCGGAGCTCGCATGAGCACCATCTCCTCAGGAACAACAAACCCGGGTTTCAGAAATAGACATTCATTCAAGAGAAAAAGAACCAGGATGTCTTTATCACAAATCTAAGAGACGCTCAAAAGATTGAATGCGAGCTCTAGCAGAAAATTGACTTTTTCAAGTGTAAGGGATCCATTAGAGACCTCCCTTTGACCAATCATTTTACCACCTTTCTTGTTGCCAGCAAATGCAACATATCCTCAATTGATGATGCGATAATTTGTCAGCAAGTCCTTCAGCGCTGTCATATGTCTGGAGCATCCACTATCAACATGCCAAACACTATTTACAGCTTTAGTGGATGACTCCTGCAAAAATAGAGAAATCAATTTAATCAGTTGAAACAGGAACCGATGTTTGGACAACTTTGGGTTTTGGGATAGAAGTTCATTTGCAAAAGAAATTATTAACAAGATGAGTTAATCTACTGCCAAAAGAATTCTTATGAACATGTCTGTGATGAAGCTCAGGACAGTTTTTAACTACATGATCATCTCTACCACATCTAAAGCAATGAGATTTTAATCTAGGTCTATTATGCAACAAGTCAGGAATTTTATCTACACATATTTCCTCATTGAACTCAAACAATCTAGAATCAACATCACTATAAGTCTCATACATTTCTCTGGTTCTGATTTTGTCTTTTAAAGAATGGTTATTTTACAAATGTTGATGCATCCTCACTTGAAGTACATGTGGTACTTGTACCACTTGTGCTTGCACCAGAAGATGATATTACCCTTTCAATAGATTGTGAAATATTAATTGGGGTAAACGATGGAATGGGATGAGTAAAGAATTTTTCAAAGCAGTTGGTTTTTGTTTTATCTTCACCATTGATCACACAATCATTCACAATCTCATTCAGACAAGCATTAGAAGCATCATCATTACATCTGAAATCATTTAATAAAGAAGGAGAATCACCACTAGAACAAACAGAGTCAATGTCTGAGACAGACTTTTTGGAAACAAAAACAGTACTTAAACTGGAACTATGATCTAAACAGAACGTTGAGGTTAGGTGTACTAAAACTATTGCATCCAATCCCACTAGTCGGTCCATAACCGTACACCTCACGCACGTCCTTAGAATTCACCACCTTCTAAACCTGCACACAGATTATTAGTATCTGTTTGAATGAAATCATTTGAAGAGTGTGGAACAGGCATAGGTGAATAACAATAAGTACTAGGAGGAGGATAAACCAAAGCATTTTCATAACCCAAACCCGTTTTAATCCTAGCCCCCCGTTGAGATTTACATAAATCGTCATGTTTCATTCCAGAAATTGTTCATTTATCAAGCTTTGACTGAAGTTTGCTTGTTTCAAGCTCAGCAAGTGCAACTCTTTCAGTCAAAGTATTTATTTCATAATTTCTTTCTAAAACGATTCTTTTTAAATGTTCATTCTGTTTTAAAGCCTCATTTAATTTAACAAAATATTTTGACTCAATTAGTTTAAGCTCATCATTAATTCGTTTTAAATCTTTTTCATTGTCAATCAACAGACAATTTGCTTTATCACACCAAATAACCTTATCTCGCAAGAAGAAGAACACATGTCTTGTATTACCTCATAAGGGAGCCCCATCACCACGTTTGCAGCTGCCAGAGCCTTTTCACATTGACACACTGAAGTACTCTTCACATTTTCCTCAACAGTGGATGTAGCATCGTTCTTCTCTTTGCTCTTCTCTTCTGTCTGGTTCCCTGCTAACTTTACCTTCTTACCTTCATCTTCTTTCAAATCATCAGCCATCAAATTACCAGTCTCATTCTTCTTAACACACTCCTTCCTCTCATTCTTAACACCCTGAGATACTTCAGCTTCACTTCTAAATTCCCTTAGGGGTATGCACTTACAACACAACAACACAATGAGGAGAGTTCTTTAGAACACTTAACATATCAAATAGGAACTCGTGAACTTATAAGTAAGATGCTAAGAACACAAGTAAATATGTGAGACAGAACAAGATAGCAAACAACACAAGTGTATGGTTTTCAATAATCCTGTATATTGCTTCTCATGTTCTTTTACAAATGTTACAAAGCATAGAAAGAAATTTACAAGTACTTGAGATACTTTATACTACATCCTACAGCCAGCCATACTATGAAGTCCAGCTGGATACATAAGACTAGACAACTACAAAATCAAATGTAGAGTCAAAAGGTTGGTTGCCTTTTGACTAGTGACTATGACATGCCATAGATCACATTCTAATATATTACAAAAAGGATAAAAGTACATTAAGTAAAAACCTCAGACTCAAGACCTCAATGCACAGTTACCAAAAGCTTGAACCTTTTCACTAACTCATGTAAGTTGGTGACTGAACAGAGTTGCACCGGAAAGGTGGTCCAGCTTTATGGTAAAGTACATCAGATAAAAGCATGTTCATAAAAGTCTTCGGAAGAAATTTGTCTTCACTCTTTGGCTTCGGAAGACTTTGTCTTTGAAGGTTTGGAAGACTTCACTTTTGGCTTCGGAAGATGTTGGTCTTGGCTTCGGAAGATTTTACACTTAGAATATTTTCTAGTGTATGGTGTAAAACTTCTGAAGCATTTCTACTTCTGAATATCAGTGCATGCATGTAGTGAGACTTTGGATGTTTTGGCTGCATCAGACTTATAGGAATCCTTACAAAGTCCCCCTATGCTGACGCTACCAAAACATTTGAAGATCTTATTGACAGTCCTAATCATGATGATGACCATGCCCTTCTTCATTAGATGGTCAGGATCACTCAGAATTTCATAGTATCTTCTCGTCTCAAAGAGATCATGCAAAGGTAGCATGAATAAGTCTTGCCATGTGTA
Organism: Flaveria ramosissima; assembly: GCA_025215565.1. NCBI lineage: Eukaryota > Viridiplantae > Streptophyta > Magnoliopsida > Asterales > Asteraceae > Flaveria > Flaveria ramosissima. The sequence goes on along the minus strand of CM046043.1, from coordinate 27,058,528 downwards.
GACATCTTCACCACCTTGATCTCTAATCACATGTCATCTTTCTGGATTAGTTGTGAAGGTCTAGGATAAGATAGGTCTCTCAGATGCAAGAGGAGCAACTTGAATTAGAGTTGATAGGACTGCCTCTTCATGAACTTTCTCAGGCTGATCTGATTCACCCTTAGGCATAGAGATGGATGATTCAGACTTCTTCTTCTTCTTTGACTTTGGTTTAGAAGCCATCCTCTTCCTCCTCTTGGAAGAATTTAACTGAGAAGACTGGCTTGCAGCACCTTGTTCATCAGTCTTGTCTTGCTTAGTTGGGTGTTCCTCCCTTACAGGTTCAGAAGGAGAGGGAGTTTGACCATGCTGTGGATCAGAAGATGAAGCTTGCCGAGATTTAGCGAGAGGTCTAGGTTGTGTTGTCTTAGGTTATTCAACCTTAACCTCCACTTCAGGAGGAGTTTGACTTGGAGGGGAGTATAAGTCAATGAGCTCTCCAGATTTGATCTTCTGCTTGATTACCCTAATGTGCTCATCCATTTTGGATAGAGACATATGGTCAAGTCTCCTTCCGAAGAATCCATACAGCTTCAAGAAGCTCATCATCCTTTGTCTGTCAGCAGACTTCTTTATACTCTTTAGGATGATGGCTCTTGACTTTGCAGCCTCTTCCCTCATCTTTCTTATTGTTGCTTTTTCTTCTTTGAGCACTTGAAGTTCATGCTGTTTGAGATACTCAAACTCAATGTACTCACAGGACAAAGGAAGAAGTGCAGATGCCTGGTAGAGACCTGTGGCACTCAAGTAGTTAATCATATTTTGCCTATCTGTTTCTTTGTCTACCTGAGGTTCTTGTGTAGCTGCCATAGTCTCTTGCATAGGGCTTTCTTGAACTGTGGAGAGAGTACAAACATGCTTGTATAGTCTTTTCTATCTCTTGTCTTCTTTGATTTGGAGGAGCAGCCTTGCATCCTCTGCTTCCTTCATCTCTCTTGACACTTCCATGTCAGCCAGTTCATTGAGTTCCTCTAAGGGGAGAGATATAATCTCATCAATGTCATAGTTCCTGGTCTGCAAGTAAGTAATCCTGACTGCCCTCAACTCATCATCTTGAGTGTTTGGTCTGGGGGAAGCCCTGGTTGCAGCTTGCATGAAACCTACAGGAGTTAAAATCCTTTTCCCTATAGGAGTTAAAGACCCAGAGGAACTTTCTCCCATTAGCTTCCTCTTCCTCTCTCTCCTTCTCCTCCTCAATCTCCTCAGGAGTTAAAATCCTTTTCCCTTTGTCACCGATAGACCTTTGTGACACAGGATGGAGAGAGCTTTGGCCTTCATTGCTTGGTGTAGCATCCAAGATCTAGCCAGAGAGAGGTTGTGATACACCTTCACCAGCAGGTGTTTCACTGAGGGAATGAATTGCTGAAGTAGTTGTTGGTGTGACAGGGCTCTCAGGCTCTATCACTGGGCTTTCAGTCAAGGTTTTCCCTTTAAAGCTAATCTTAGGGTCTGCCTCAACATCTAATTGACCAATGACATTACCTGATTGCCTTTGTCTCCTTCTTAGGCTGAACTCTTCAGCAATTCTGTCTTGAATCCTTTGTGCCAGCCTGCCAGCTTGTCTAGATTGACTTGGGTTGACAAGTGGCATATTGATCAAGTCAAGACCTTCATAGTAGTTCAGGGTTTGAAAGTTGAATACCTCTTGCTTCCCTTGAACTTTTTGAAGAATGAGGGCTCTTTTGTCAGCATCATACCTCTACCCAATGATGTAGTTTGAAGTTCCTTGGGGTAGGGATGACATAGCCCTTGGAAAGCCTTCCTCAAAAAGACTCTGAATGAAAGAGTCTAGAGAGTCCACATCAATGTGAACTTGAAGAAGTTGCTGAGTATGCACAATTGCAAGTCAGGATGGTGGGTCCTTAATGTCCATACTCTCTGAAGAACTCCCAGGTTCTGTGATTGCAATGACTTTCTCCCCCCTTTTTGGTAGCATCACCCTCTTGCATAGGTGATCTAGGAGTTAAGTTAATCACATCCACAGGTTCTTGTGTTCCTGGTTGAGCTCTCCTTAAAGATCTCCAACTAGTTTTTCTCTGAGATAAGATATCCTAAGTTGTTGATCATTGACCCTGTTTTGCTGGGTAGTCACTTGAGATTCAAGGTGACTAACCTTAGAGACTAGGTAGGTGCATGTTTTTGACAGTTTTTACACCTGTAGTCTCAAATTCCCCTCAACTTCATCAGAAGAATCACTGGGGGATGAGGGAATTGGACCAAAGTCCTCACTCCCACCACCAGCTTAATGTTCTTAGCTGCTGGATTTCCTCTGCTCACTGACAAATTCGATTGAAGTGTCAATGGGCTGAGTTGCCATGGTTGAGGTCTTAATGATATAATCACTTGCAAAAGTGAGAGCCTCTTCCATATGGATCTCCTGAACAGGTTTAGAGAAGTCCACCTTAGTAATGGGTGACTGATGTGGGCTAGACATAGAAGACTCAAGAGCACTCATCTCTCTTTGAGTAGGAGAAGAGTAGAGAGACTCATGGTACTCACTGAAACCTAAGTCTTCATCAGTATAGAATTCAAGGTTAGGAATGGGTTGGTTTAAGTCTAAAGGCTGGGGATGGTAACTGTCCCCTGAAGGTTGTTTACGTGAGTGTTGAGACTCATAGTGAAGGCTTAAGGCAGTTGGCTTAGTGAGCTCATCATGTTGAGCATGAGGAACCTCAACACTGATCTTTGAAGAAAAGGAGTGGTTTGCTCCTCAAGAGAAGTGGGAGCTCTAGTATCCACTTCCTCCTGTATGGGTGAGTATATGGGGGCCTACACAAGCTCAATAGCTTGAGCGGGGGTTCGTTTGAATTTTCTTTGGTAGGAGAGGGTGATTTGTGGCCTTTTTGGTGGTTGAGAGGTAGAAGGTGTGGGTTCAACACTAGCTTGTGTTGCTAGGTTGTCACCTTGAGCAATGAGCTCTAACATTTTGGGGACAAGGGCTGTTTCTACCCCTGAGAAGCCTACAGTTGGCTTCTTCATGATTTTAAAGATGCCGGGCTTTATCTGTCCCAATTTAAGAATATTACCTGTTTCCCTCAATTGTGCGCCCAGTTAACAGTGGAGAATGTATTGAACATATCTAGGAAACATGTAATACTCTAAGGAGTCCTAGTTTGCAAGCGAATTTGTATAAACAAACTGAGAGTACCTGAACTTCACCCCTTGAACCATTCCATGCACTATGAAGGAGAGATCCTCAGGAATCTGGTCCCACCCTCCATGCTTGTTTGACAAGCTGTGGATAACCACATGTATCAAGTATTTCCACTGGGATGAGACCTTCCTCTTCTTGAAGGTCTTGATAGAGAAATATCCCTCATAGCCTATCTGCATAAAGAAATGATTAACAGCTTCCTTTGGAAAGGACAACACACCTTCTTCATCATCTAGCTGAAGATGAGTGTTGATGATGGTTGGAGTGATAAAGATTTTCCTCCCCTGCACTGTGGCAGACAGTGCCTTCTCCCCATCCATGATGACCTCTTGGAAGGTCTTCCAAAATTCAAGCAGATGATCCTCATAGAAAGTAGGATCAATGGTTAGAGAGGTGAAGTAGTTGGATAAAGCCAGAAAACGGCAAACCTCTGAGAAACTATCATCTTTCTCAGAGTTCAACAGAGCAACTTGGTTGTGTTGCCTGTGAAGTTGCATGGAGAAATCAGGGTTGTTTCTGCGGTTTAGGTTGGCCATTTTTAGAAGCTTAAGGGTGAAGGTAGGTGAAGAACAAAGGCGTTTTGAGTGAATTTAGGTTAGAGGAATAGTGCAGATGAAGAAGATAGTGAAAGAGAGGGGAACCGTTGGGTATATATATGAAATGGATTTAAGACAAAGTTAATGAAAGAGTATAAACTTTGAAATCCGGATGTTGGTCCCACCTTTGAAAAAGTAGTTTACTTTTAACAAAAAAGTAGTTTTCTTGGAAGTCGACAAATCTTCCGAAGGTTATTTTGCTTCGGAAGTTCTGAAGAAAAGCTTCCGAAGGCAAATTAGCTTCGGAAGATATTCCAAAGGTTTTTTTGAGAATTTTACTTCGGACGAGATTTATTACTCAGAGTTTTTATTATAAGAAGAATGAAAACTTCCGAAGGTGAATTGCTTTCGGATGAAAACTGTTCTGACTGGGTGTGAGAATGATATTCTCTGTTCATGTGAATCAACAAGGACCGAATATGATGATTGAGTCAATGATTATAAGGCGGAATCAAACAATCAATGAACATTGAATGCAAGAAATACTCATAAATGCTCTTTGTATTAATGAAGGTGATCGGTTACAATGAATGCTAGGGTTTGAGCATTAAACAGTAACAATACACCTTGAGAACATAAGACTAAACAAAATATTATGATTGTCTAAATGTCTATCAACAATCACCTCACATACGAGGATTTCTATTCTATTTATAGGCTGACAAAATGCCTTTACAAAAAGACTAAACTACCCTTGACCTATACATCAGAGAACTAGTATTAAGTACAAAAGTCTTCATCAGCATTTCTTTTGTTCATCCACATTAACTAATGTGGATGTTGTGATCTTCATCAGCATTTTCTTTTCTTCTTCAGCATTAGTGTTTGGTCATTAGCATTGACAAATACGGATGAACAAACACTTATGCGCATTTGTTGTTGAACATCCGTATTTACTAATGCGGATGTAAAATTACTTGTCAGCATTTGTTTCGGCTATCCGCATTTGTTAATGTAGAACAAACACTTTTCAGCATTTGTTCTATGGTCATCCGCATATACAAATGCAGTTAGCCGACACTTGTCTTTTATTCTTTATGCAGATTCTTCATCCGTATTGGTTCATGGACTTGTGGGATTTCCAGCAGAACAACCATCAACCCACCACATGAATTGGCATGTATGATCGTTTTAGGGTCCAACAATACTCCCGCTAAGGATTATACAGCCTAAGTACTTCAAGGGTTTGATGGGTGATGAGGTTGTGAGGATTCTGCTGTGTCTTATGCAGCTGGAGAGAAGACCAGTGGTTCTGTGAGTGATGGATCCAAAATGGCCTTTGTCATGTTGACAAAGTCATTGGCTTCAGACATATTTTCTCTATTCAGCACATGAATCTTCATCTGGCTCATAGTGTGAATGGCTATAATAGGCAGCTTTCTCAATGAAATAGGCTCCCAGATGGACACAGTTGACAGTCCATCCCTATGAATCATAAGATATCCGTCCACATCTACCTCTAGCTTCACAATATTTCCCAGTTGCAGAGGAGTCTTCTTCCTCCTCTGCTCTCTCTTGGCAGTGATTCTATCAAATGTCATCTATAGAATCTTTATGCACTTAAGAAGTGCATGTCTGCTTCTCCCAGCTTATTGTTTATCTCTCTAAAGTCCCTTGTGTAAATATAGTGGATATAAGATTCATCTAGCAATCTCACTTTCATATGCACTAAATAATCTGATTTCAGCACCTTCTTTTCCTCCCCATCTTCTTTCAATCACCAACTCATATGTCTTTTCATCATAATAGACATTTGAGATTGGTTTGGAGGAATGAGTTCCAGCTACCATCTTTCTCTTAAATGATTCTGTTGGTTTCACCTTAAGCTCAGGGAATACCACTTCTTCATCTGGTTTTGTCCTTTTCTTCTCAAGAGGGTTAACAAAGGATCTATCTTTCCTCATGCAGATAGACTTGAGAGATTGAAGTTGTTTGTTCTTTTAAACATCCTCAAAATATCTTCAAACTCATAAACCATGAACATAGCCTTATGATTAATCAATTCTATATTGGCTAGTTCTTTTAGATCATGGATCTCCAGGGAGTTTAACAGAGTAGAGTACTCTGTGAAGAAGTATACTAACCCTCAGATCCTTTTGACCATAAACATGTTCTAGTCACTGTCATACTTCCAGGAAATTATCTTCCGATCAATCTTACCGTGGGGAGTAAACACACCTCTGATCATCTCTACAGTGGTGAGCCCTTCTTGAAGTTTTAACTGTGAAGGCTCTATAAACCACTCAGGATATCTATGCAAAACAGGTGCCAAAGAGTCATGATCTCTAAGGGTGAGCTGCATCTCTTGTGCTGAGACTCTGGATCTTGGCTTTTTACTGGTTATTTCTTCTTCTAGTTTCTTCAGCCTTTCTTTCTTTTCATTAATCAACCTAAGGATACCGGCCCTTAGGGAATTTGTCTTCATGTTGCCTAGTTTTCTCTTTGTGAATCCTTGATCAGACAGATAGTCCTTCATTTCCCTGTCAGTGACTGAGGAGTTGCAGTCGCTTGGCCTTTGAAAAGGATTTAACCATTGGAGCTTTGGGTGAAAGAGTCTTTTCATACTCAGTCTCATGTGTAGGGTCCAGCAGTTTGTTTAACTTTTCTTCTTCTACTTTCATTCCCTCATAAGTCAACCCGAATACGTCATCAGGATCATACCCGTCGTTAATCAAGAACATGGCCTTCACCACCAGATCATCAGATTAGGCTTTCTCTACTATCTTCTGTATTGATGACTCCTCCTTCATAGGGCTTTCACTAGCTATTGGTTCATCAACTAATCTCTCCTTCTTCCAAATTAATGAATTCAACCTTCTTTTTTCAATTGGGCTTCAACTTTTTCATGTTCATCTAAGAATTCAGCAATGGCTGCAAGGCTACGAGGGTCATCTTTTTGCTTCTCTTGATTAGTTCTTCTTCTACTATTGGTCTTTTGCCCTTTGCCTTTTCAGATAAGCATTTCCTCCTTTTGGTATAAGTTTGCATTCTTGAACCAGATGAGGTTTCTGCCATTTCAGCTTCTTGTGGCACTTTTTCAGCCTTAGTCTTTTTTGTTTCATCAAGAGCAGCTGTTGATTCTTCTCTCTATTGTTGTTCTTCACATAATTTTCATAGCAGCTCCTTTTGTTCATCAGACAATGATATAGCAGACACAATTTGCAGACTCAATTCCTTCTTAATTGGGACAGGAGATTGAGGAATGACTACTATGGGTTCAGCAACTTGCCTTTGATCAACAATGAAGTCCCAAAACTCATCATCTATAATGAACTCTTCTGCAGTGAAGATGTCAAGAGTTTTAATCATATCACTTAATTCAGACTTGTAAGGATTCCTTAAGTCTGATGCAACCCAAAACATCCAATGTGTCTCTGCAACATGCACTAAGTACTGAAGTAAAGAATGCTTCGGAAGTTTTACACAATACACTAGAAAATACTCTAAGTGTAAAATCTTCCGAAGCCAAGACCAATATCTTCCGAAGCCAAACATGAAGTCTTCCGAAGCCTCAGAGACAAAGTCTTCCGAAGCTTCAACCTATGAAGACAGATTTCTTCCGAAGACTTTTAGTATACATGCTTTATCTGATGTACTTTTCCTTAAAGCTGGACACCTTTCCGCTGCATCTCTATAAAGTCACCAACTTACATGAGTTGGTGAAAAGGTCCATGCTTTTGGTAACTGTACATTGAGGTCTTGAGTCTGTAACTTTCTACTTTATGTACTTTATCCTTTTTGTAATATATAAGGATGTGAGCTATGGCATGTCATAGTCACAAGGTCAAAAGGCAGATATGCCTTTTGATCCTACAATTGATTTTGTTAGTGTCTAGTCAATTGTATCCAGCTGGCTTTCAAAGTATAGCCGGCTGCAGGGTTTACTATAAGTATTCCAAGTTCTTGTATCTTTCTTTATGCTTTGTAACACTTGTAAAAGAACCTGAGAAAGCAATATACTGCCTCCTTGAAACCCAACTCTCTTGTTCTGTCTCTTTACTTTACTTGTGTTCTTTGTATCAACTTGGTTAATCCAGTTCACTATTTGATCAAAGTTTAGTTGCTCTCCTCATTGTGTTGTTGTGTTGTAATTTGTTCAAGCCCTTAAACGGTCATGCAATTGGTATCAGAGCTTTTCAAGCTCTTGATATAAGATCTCACCATCTTAAGATCCCTCACACACACAAAAACTAAACTCTCCAAATGGCATCCATCTCAAAGACTGATATGGAGACTGGAACCATGAACAATCCCCACTGATCACTCTTGATGATTTTGACACCTAGTGTATAAGAATGGAAGGTTTCATCAGGTCTCTGGATTCAAGAATGTGGGAATCTGTTAAGAATGGACCTTTCATACCCAGCACTCCTTCTCCTACTGGTGCTGGTATGATTCCAAAAGATGTGGCTAACTACTCTGATGAAGATAGAAAAAGAGTAGAGATTGATAGGAAGGCCATGACTGCTCTTCAGACTGCTCTCCCAAACTCTGTATACAGGTGCTTTAAGAAGTGCAAAACAGCTAAACAGCTGTGGGATGCACTGAAGCTGATGTATGAAGGCTCCTCTGAAGCCAAGGAGAACAAGAAGGATCTCCTGAAGTAGCAGTTTGAAAACTTCACCTTTAAAGCAGGTGAAACCATGACGCAACAATACTTCAGGTATGTTGAGATAGTGGATACCCTAGTGGATGGAGGAGTTCCTCTTGAGAACAGGGACATTGTAAGGAAGTTCATGTCCTCACTTCCTAGGCAATGGACACACTATTGTGTGGTGATCAAGAGGACTGAGAACCTCAAAACTCTTACTCTGTAAGAGTTATATGGGATTCTCAGTGGATACCAGATGGAGATGAACATGCAATGTTCATCTGGCAACTCCAACAATCAAATGGGTTCAGCCCTTCATGTGGTTGAAAAGGATAGCATAGAACCCCAACATCATCTCATATGCTACCCTTACAACTCTCAAAAGGGTCCTTTCATCACCTTCCCAGAGACACCTAGGGAGAACTTCACTCAAGGAAGCCCATTCCAAGAGACAAGTTCTTCTCAAGCCTTTGTGTCTACTGATGAAAGCTGTGGGAACTCTCTCTTCACTCTTGAAGACCTGAACTGTATCCATCCAGATGACCTGGAATACATGGAGATAGTTCAGCAGATGGCTCTCCTCACTCATAGAGCCAAGAAGTTCTACAAGAGAATAGGAAGAAGGTTTCCAAGCAATGCTACCAGTGGAAAGTTTGGGCTGGAAAGTTTGCTAGGGAGTGTAAGGCACCTAAAACAAATGGGGGCCAAACACAAGCCAGACCAAACTACACTGACAAAGCCCCTCAGAATGAGAAGCCAAAGCAACATGTTGTTGTTGCTGTTGAAGAGGGAGGCTTTGACTGGAGCTTTCAGGTGGAAGATGCTTCTCCAAACCAAGCACTGATGGCAGACCATGATGAAGCCAAGGTATTGGAACATCTTTGTACTCCTGAATGCATTGCTAAAGTAAATAGATACAGGTCCTACAACTTAGAAATGAGATCTGATCTTGAGTCATTAAACATATTAAAATCTGATTTTAGAAAGTCTGAAAATGATTACAAGTGAAAGATAGAGGACTTGGAGAAAACCATTTCAGTACTAAAACATGAACATACAGATTTTAGAACTCAGACTAGGATCTCATAACTAAGTTGACTGAGTGTCAGGCTGAGCTTGTGATCAGCAAAGCCAAGGCAGAGAAGAGTGATCTTGAAGAAGAGACCTTCAAGAACATGATATCCTCATCCCTGCACAACAAAGTGTGCTATCAAAATAGACAGGGACTGGGATCAAATGAGATAGCTCCTCCACACACAATCTTGTCTGTAAGATCTCTTAGGTGTGGAACTTATGAAGATGAGCTTCCTCTCATAGATCCTATAAGTGAGGAGGATGAAGAAGTGATAGTGAAGAATTTCTCTGAGAAGAGTGAAGAAGAGGATTCTTCCAAGGGCCACTATCCTTCTGAGGAGAAGAAATCCACTGTGATGAGCAAGTCCAAGAGAAAGAACCTGATCAGGAAGAGCAAAAGAAAAGCAAAGAAGGCTCAAGAGATCAAGGCTACTTTTGATTCTAAGCAGAAACAAGTGTTTATCTCTGCAGGTTTCAAAGTAGTTAGAACTGAAGACATCAACCAAGACTCCTCAGCTAAGAGTCCTGGTTCTTGTTCAAATCATCTCAGTGCAAAGAAGAAGACTGAGCTGCTGTCTACCACTGCTGCACAGCCTGGACCATCAAACTCCAAGAATAGTTCACATCCCAAAAGAACTGTCTCAGCATCTACCAAGATGAAGGTGGAGAAGGGATGTGACCAAAGCCAGTCTTGCTCTCATAAGGAGACTCCTTTGAAGAAGAAGATGTTATGTGTCATGTGTGAAAGTACTTCTCACATTGCTAAGGATTGCCCATACAATCCTAAAAGTACTATCCACATGACCAATACAAAGACTTCAAAGAATCTCAAGAAGACTCAAGCTTCGAAAGGAAAATCTGTTTCCTTCGGAAGCTCCAAATCAAAGAAGAAGGTAAATGGAAAATTATCTTCGGAAGTAAAATTGGTCTTGGAAGAAAGGAGTTCTTCCGAAGCACTGATGTCTGCTGCAGTGACTGTAGAATCTTCTGAAGGTTCAGTCATCAAAACTTGTGAAGTCCCAAAAGCTTCTAAGGTTTTGAAGGTCAAGTCCAAGACTCCAAAGGTGGTGTGGAAGTCTAAGAAAGACCAAATGACTGAAGTTTCTCCATCAACAACAGCTGAAGATCCCCCTAGTACAACCATAGGATCTATTACTGTTGCATTACCTTTTATTACTCTTAGTGAGCCTAAGAGAAGTAAGGCTTGGGTTTCCAAATGTAACTAATCATTTTCTTTGTGCAGGAATAGCTCAAGACAAGCAGGAATGTCTGGATAATTGATAGTGACTGTTCCAGGCACATGACAGGCAATAGGTCTCTACTCCATAATTTTGAGAGAATTGATGGAGGACCAGTTGCTTTTGGAGGAGATGAAGGTGGTTACATTTCAGGAAGGGGCAAGGTCACAAATGGTAAGCTCAGCATTGAGAAGGTAAACTTTGTTAAGGAGCTTGGGTACAATCTTCTGAGTGTATCCTAATTTTGTGATCAGAGTCATAACATGCTCTTTACTGAGCATGAGTGCATTGTTCTCAAGCCTGGAGTGGTCATTCCTCATGAGCATATCCTGCTCAGAGCCCCCAGGAAAGGGAACATGTACAAGATGGATTTGCAAGAAACATCTCCCTCTGGAGAAGTTTCATGCTTTCTATCTAAAGCAAATAGTGATGAGTCTTTCCTATGGCATAAAAGAATGTGCCATGTGAACTTTAAGAACATGAATAAATTAATTAAACATGATTTGGTAACTGGAATGCCAAAGAAAGAGTTTACAAGTGATGATCATTTTGTTGCATGCCTAAAAGGGAAGCAACACAAGGTATCTCACAAGCCTAAGGAAAGGAACTCCATCACTACTCCCCTACACTTGTTACATATGGATCTCTTTGGCCCCACCAGTGTAATGAGTCTAGGAAGGACCTCTTACTGTTTAGTGATCACAGATGATTTTACAAGATTCACTTGGGTTTTCTTTCTTAGAACTAAGGATGAAACCCCTGAGATTCTGAAGAATTTCATCTTAAAAGTTGAGAATCAAAGTGATCACAAGGTCAAAACCATAAGATGTGATCAAGGAACTGAATTCAAGAACCAAATCCTTGATACATTTTGTGATGAAAAAGGTATTACAAGACAATATAGTGCTCCCAGGACTCCTCAGCAAAACGGAGTTGCTGAGAGGAGAAACAGGACACTAATTGAAGCTGCAAGAACTATGTTGTCTGACTCTAAACTGCCCATCACCTTCTGGGCAGAGGCAGTAAATACTGCTTGCTATGTGCAAAATAGAGTTTTAGTAGTTAAGACACATGGTAAGACTCCTTATGAACTTTGGCACAAGAGGAAACCTTTCATTGGTTTTCTCAGGTCATTTGGATGTCCCTGCACCATCTTGAATACCAAGGATCAAAGTGACAAGTTTGCTGAGAAATCAGATGATGGACACTTCATTGGATACTCTTCCCAAGCTAAGGCTTATAGAGTATACAATCTCAGAACTAGAATTGTTGAGGAGTCAGCCAATGTGACTTTCAATGAACACACACCCTGTGTGGCTGGTTCTGGTCCTGATTGGCTATTTGATCTTGATTTAGTTACCAACTGTTTTAACAAATCTTGTGAGAATGTTTCAGGATCTGCAGAAAATCTAAATACAGGTGATCCTGATCCAAGATTTGAGCTAGGAAGACCCTCAACTCATACATCTTCAGCTCCAGTTGGAACTACTTCAGCAAATGAGGTCTTTATCAGCACTACAATGACAAATTCTGCTGATACATCTGGTATGCCTTTAAATTCCAGCTCAGATGCTCCTTAACAAGATAAAGATACCTCAATTGTAGAAGACAACAATGGTGATGGTGATAGTGATCAGGAATTCCTTGATGCTAATAACCACACCATGGATGACAACATCAATGATGTCACACACTCATTGGATCAAGTTAATCTTGATAAGTGTGGAAATGTGGAGGGTGAATCATCTATGCCAGATCTAAATTTCTCAAATTTAGATCTTTCTCAGCAACTTGCTGTGATCCCTCAGCTAAGGATCCACAAGTCTCACCCCACCAAGAACATCATTGGAGATGTTGTCACAGGGGTAAGAACAATAGGACAAACCCAATGAAGCAAATGTTTGTCTTCACTCTTGTTTCTTATCTCAGATAGAGCCAAAGAAAGTTTATGAAGCTCTGAAGGAAGTTGGGTTGAAGCTATGCAACAAGAGCTGCTTTAATTCAAAAGGTAGAAAGTTTAGAACCTTTGTCCTCTTCCTCATGGGAAGACTACCATTGGAACCAAATGGGTTTTTAGGAATAAGAAGGATGATAGAGGTATTATCATCAAGAACAAGGCAAGACTAGTTGCTCAAGGATACACACAAGAAGAAGGGATTGACTACACTGATGTCTTTGCTCCTATAGCAAGATTAGAAGCTGTTAGAATATTCCTGGAATTTGCTGCATCCAAGAACTTCAAGGTCTTTCAACTTGATGTAAAGTGTGCTTTCTTAAATGGAGTGATTCATGAAGAGGTTTATGTCAAACAGCCACCTGGTTTTGTAGACCCTGATCATCCTGATTATGTCTGTAAGCTTGACAAAGCTCTTTATGGGCTGCATCAGGCACCCAGGAAGTGGTATGAGACACTGTCTGAGTATCTTTGTAAACATGGATACAGGAGAGGTACTATAGATGGAACTCTCTTCATCAAATGACAGGGAAATGACTTATTGCTACTTCAAGTATATGTAGATGACATCATCTTTGGTTCAACTAATCCAAAGCTCTGCAAAGACTTTGAGAAGCTGATGAAAGACAGATTTGAAATAAGTGCAATGGGAGAACTCAATTTCTTAATTGGGAATTCAAGTGAAGCAAGTTGAAGATGGCATCTTCATAAGTCAGTCAAAGTATGTTCAGGGCATACTCAAGAGGTTCAACATGGCTGATTGTAAGATTGCTAAGACACCCATAGCCAGAAACCACTCCCTTGGACCTGATCTTGAGGGGGAGTGTGTAGATGAACATTTATACAGGGCTATGATTGGGTCTCTTATGTATCTTACAGCTAGCAGGCCTGATATCATGTTTGCTACATGTATTTGTGCAAGATATCAAGCCAACCCTAAGATGTCTCACTTAATCACTGTCAAAAGGATTTTAAGATACCTCAAAGGTGCTTCAACACTTGGTTTATGGTATCCAAAGAATCCTAACTTCAATCTGTATGCTTATACAGATAGTGATTATGGTGGTTGCAACATGACTGCAAAGTCTATATCTGGGGGATGTCAATTCCTTGGTGGAAGGGTTGTCTCATGGCAATGCAAGAAACAATCCTGTGTGTCTGCATCAACTGCTGAGGCTGAATACATTTCTGCTGCAAGCTGCTGTGCTCAAGTGCTTTGGATTCAAAATCAGATGCTGGACTATGGATTTAACTTCAAGGAGACTCCTATCCACATAGACAACAATAGTGCTATCTCTATCACTGAGAACCCTGTGCAGCACTCAAGGACCAAACACATCAACATCAGGTATCATTTAATAAGAGATAACTATGAAAAGGGATTAATTAAACTAGTCAAAGTTCATACAGATGAACAATATGCTGATCTGTTTACAAAAGCTTTCGATGAACAGAGATTTAAATATCTGATATCAGCTATTGGGATGATTAACTTTGAGTAGTTTTTTCTTAAAACTAATTCTAATTATTTCTTCGTAAAATATGTGTGTCCTAAGTTGTCTAGTTCATCACTTTCATAAGCTCTTGTTTTCTTTGGATATAAAATTCTTTTTGAAGACTTTCCTTAGATTCTTGAAAATTTTCTGATACTTCGGAAGATAAAATTTTATCTTCGAAAGAAAATCATGTCTTCAAAATAAATAACTATCTAAGAAATTTTACCTTTGGAAGAAGTCTAACTCTATCTTCTAAAGCTTAAATTCTTCTCTCAGACACTTATTTGTTTTTAAGGACTTTTTTCTTCCGAAGCAAAATTAACTCTCGGAAGCTTTGTTGTTTCTTATACAAAGCATCCAAGTGTTTATTTCTCTTCCGAAGCATAAATTTTCAGAACTCTCAGGAAAATCTTCCGAAGCCATTTTAGCTTCGGAAGCTTTTTCATTAAAACTTCCGAAGATAATTTACCTTCGGAAGCTTTTCGAATTCCAAGAAAACTACTTTTTGAGCAAAAGTAAACTACTTTTTCAGAGGTGGGACCGACTTTCGGATTTCAAAGTTTATCCTCTTTCATTAACTTTGGTTCAAATCCCCTTTCACATAAATACCCAACGGTTCCCCCTCTTTCTCATTATCTTCCTCAATTCACTATTCCTCTAACCTAATTCTCTAAACCGCCTTTGCTTTCTACCTTTCTTCACCCTTAAGCTTCTGAAATGGCAAACCTTAACCGCAGAAACAACCCAGATTTCTCCATGGAACTACACAGGCAACACAATCAAGTTGCTCTGTTAAGCTCTATGAAAGATGCAAGTTTCTTAGAGATTTGCTAATTCTTAACTCTATCCAACTACTTCACCTCCCTGACCATTGATCCTACTCTGTATGAGGATCATTTGCTTGAATTCTGGAAGACCTGCCAATAGGTCATTATGGATGGGGAGAAGGCACTGTCTGCCACAGTGCAAGGAAGGACAATCTTCATCACTCCGGCCATCATTAACCATCATTTGCAGCTGGATGATGAAGAAGGTGAGTTGTCCTTCCCAAAGGAAGCTGTTAATCATTCCTTTGAGCAGATGGGCTATGAGGGAGATTTATCAGAAATAACCTTCAGGAAAAGGAAGGTCTCATCCCAGTGGAAATACCTGCTCCATGTGGTTATCCACAGCTTATCAAACAAGCATGGTGGGTGGGACCAGATTCCTGAGGATCTCTCCTTTATAGTTCATGGAATGGTTCAGGGGGTCAAGTTCAGGTATTCTCAATTTGTTTATACTAATTTACTTGTAAACTTGGACTCCTTAGAGTATTACATGTTTCCTAGATATGTTCAACACATTCTTAACTGTGATCTGGGCTCACAGTTGAGGGAAACAAGTAATATTCTTAAATTGGGACAGATGAAGCCCGACATCTTTAAAATAATGTAGAAGCCAACTGTAGGCTTCTCAGGGGTAGAAACAGCCCTAGTCCCCAAAATGTTAGAGCTCATTGCTCAAGGTGACAACCTAGCAACACAAGCTAGTGTTGAACCCACACCTCTTTTTTCTTTACCACTAAAAAGACCACAAATAACCCTCACCTATGCAGGTCCCCATATACTCAACCTTACAGGAGGAAGTGGACACTAGAGCTCCCACTTCCCTTGAGGAGCAAACCACTCCCATTTCTTCACCTATCAGGGCTGAGGTTCCTCATGCTCACCCTGATGAGCTCACAAGCCCAACAGCCTTAAGCCTTCACTCTGAGTTTCAACACTCAAGTGAACAACCTTCAGGGGACAGTTACCATCCCCAGCCTTTAGATCTTAACCAACCAATTCCCAACCTATCCTTCTATACTGATGAAGACTTAGGATTCAGTGAGTACCATGAGTCTCTCTTCTCCTCCCCTACTCAAAGAGAGATGAGTACCTCTGACTCTCCTCAGTCTATCCCACATCAGTCACCTGTTACTGAGGTTGACACTTCTGAACATGTTCAGGATGTCCATATGGAAGAGGCTCTCACTTTTGAAAGTGATTACATTATTAAGACCTCAACCATGGCAACTCAGCCCACTGGCACCTCAACTGAGATTGCTAGTGAGCAGAGGAAAACTAGCAGCCAAGAACCTCAAGCTGGTGGTGAGAGAGAGGACTTTGGTCCAATCATCTCATCCCCCAATGATTCTTCTGATGAAGAGGAGGGGAATATGAGACTAAAGGTGTAGAAACTGTCAAAAACATGCTCCTATTTACTCTCTAAGGTTAGTCACCTTGAATCTCATGTGACTACCTTACAAAACAGGGTCAATGATCAGCAACTTCAGATTTCATATCTAAAGGAAAAACTAGCTGGGAGACCTTTAAGGAGAGCTCAACCAGGAACACAAGAACCTGTGGAAGTGATTGACTTATCCTCCAGCTCACCTATGCAAGTGGGTGATGCTACCAAAAAGGGGGAGAAAGTTATTGCAGCCACAGAACCTGGGAGTTCTTCACAGAGAATGGACATAGAGGACTCACCATCCTCACTTGCTGTTGTGCATTCTCAGCAACTTCCTCAAGTTCACATTAGTGTGGACTCTATAGACTCTATCATCAGGAGTCTCTTTGAGGAAGGTATACCAAGGGCTGTCTCATCTCCACCACAAGGAACTTCAAACTACATCATAAGGTGGAGGTATGATGCTGACAGAAGAGCCCTTATCCTTTACAGAGTTCAAGGGCAACAAGAAGTTTTTTGATTTTCAAAGCCTGAACTTCTATGAAAGATTGGATCTAGTCAACATGCCACTTGTCAATCCAAGCAACTCAAGACAAGCTGACAGATTGGCTCAAAGAATCCAAGATAGGATCCTTGCAGAGTTCACTCTAAGAAAGAGACTTAGGCAATCAGGTAATGTCATCGGTCAACTGGATGTTGAGGTGGACCCTAAGAATAGTTTCATAGGGGAAACCTTGACTGAAGGCCCAGTGACAGAACCTGAGACCCCTGTCTCATCATCAACAACTGCTGCAAAGGTTCAAACTCCTTCTAAGGCACCTGCTGGTGAAGGTGTTTCTCAGCCTCTCTCTGGCCAGAGCATGGAAGCTACACCAAGCAATGAAGGCCAAGCCTCTATCCACCCTGAGTCACAAAGGTCTGTGGGTGACAAAGGGAAAAGGATCATGACTCCTAAGGAAATTGAGGAGGAAGACAGAGAGAGGAAAAGGAAGCTAAGGGGAGAAAGTTCCTCTGGGTCATCTAGCTTTATGCAAGCTGCAATCACGGCTGTCCCCAGATCAAATACTCAAGATGATGAGTTAAGGGCAGTCAGGATTACTTATTTACAGACCAGGAACTATGATATTGATGAAATCATCTCCCTCCCCTTAGAAGAATTGAATGAACTGGCTGACATGGAAGTTTCAAGAGAGATGAAAGAGAAAGAGGATGCAAGGCTACTTATCCAATTCAAAGTGGAGAGGAGACAGAAAAGACTCTACAAGCATGCTCCCACTCTCTCTCCAGTTCAAGAAAGTCCTGTACAGGAAGATGTGGCTCCACAAGAACCTCAGGTAGACAAAGAAGAAGATAGGATTAAGATGATCAACTACCTGAGTGCCACAGGCTTCTATCAGGCAGATGCACTTCATCCCTTGTCCTATGACTTCATTGAGTTTGAGTACCTAAAGCAACTTGAACTTGAGCTAGTCAAAGAAAGAAAGACAACCAAAAGGAAGCTAAGGGAAGAAGCTGCAAAGTCAAGGGCCATCATCCACAAGAATATGAAGAAGTCTGCTGATAGACAAAGGATGATGAGCTTCTTGAAGCTGTATGGATTCTCCAGAAGGAGACTTGGCCCTATGTCTCTATCCACAATGGATGAGCATATAAGGGTGATCAAGCAGATGATTAAGAGTGGAGAACTGATTGACTTGCACTCTCTTCCAAGTCAAGTCCCACCTGAAGTGGAGGTTAAGTTTGAACAACCTGAGACACCTCAATCCGGACCTCCAGCTGAGCCTCAGCAAGCTTCATCTTCTGATCCAAGGCAGGGTCAAACTCCCTCTCCTTCTGAACCTATGAGGGAGGAACACCCAACTGAGAAAGACAATGATGATCAACAAGGTGCTGCAGACCAGTCTTCTCAGTTAAAGTCATCTAAGAGGAAGAAGAGAATGGCTTCTAAACCAAAGTCAAAGAAGAAGAAGCCTAAGTCATCTACCTCTACACCTCAGGATGAATCAGATCAACCTGAGGAAGTGCATGATGAGGCAGCCCAATCAACTCCTATGCAAGTGGCTCCTCTAACAACTGAGACATCCATCTTGTCCTGGACTTACTCTACTAATTCGGAAAGATGGCATGTAATCAGAGATCAAGGTGTTGAGAATGTCTACTCTTGGCAAGACATAATCAACTTACCTCTGCATGATCTTATTGAGATGAGAAGATACTATGAAGGTCTTGATGATCCTGACCATCTAATGAAGAAAGGCATGGTCATGATTGTACTAAAGACCACCAACATCTGAAGATCTTCTAAGTGTTTTGGTAGCATCAGCCTAGGGGGAGTTTGTAAGGATTCCTTAAGTCTGATGCAACCCAAAACATCCAATGTGTCTTTGCAACATGCACTAAGTACTGAAGTAAAGAATGTTTCGGAAGTTTTACACAATACACTAGAAAATACTCTAAGTGTAAAATCTTCCGAAGCCAAGACCAATATCTTCCGAAGCCAAACATGAAGTCTTCCGAAGCCTCAGAGACAAAGTCTTCCGAAGCTTCAACCTATGAAGACAGATTTCTTCCGAAGACTTTTAGTATACATGCTTTATCTGATGTACTTTTCCTTAAAGCTGGACACCTTTCCGCTGCATCTCTGTAAAGTCACCAACTTACATGAGTTGGTGAAAAGGTCCATGTTAGGACCTGGTATTTGAACGAAATACCTAGTGATTAGCGTGTTAAACAAACTCAAATAGTGCGGAATCCTATTTGATTGGCGAACCAATCAGTGAGAACACACGAAGAATCAATCAAGAATTGAATCTAACGTTAGAAGTCGATTAGGAATCGATCTAATGTGTTCTGTGAACTTGGAGAACGATTTGGGAGGTCTCTGGACAGCTAGGGTACGTCTGGAATCGTAATGGTATGAATGCTTACGTTTTTTCATGAATTGGGTCTATTTATAGGTTAGTATTGTTCAATCGTACGACTGGGCCATAAGTATGATTCAGTCGTGCGATTGAACCATGCGGTTGATTCATCCGCACGACTGAGTGTTCAAACGTGCGACTGAGCCAATCTTATGTGTCAATCATACGACTGATCCAGTCTCCTGGTTCAGTCGTGCGATTGAGTCAATCGTATGAAGTTATTCATGCGTGTGGTCCATTCGCATGGGCCATTCGCATGAGAACTTCATTAAGTTAAGTTTGAATGTTTTAATTAATATAACATTATATGTAACCATTCAAACAATCATAAACCCAATCAATTCAATCACGACTCATTAATGAAATATTAAACATTACCAATAACAAACAATCCATGTCATTTCATTAATCAATACAAATTACATCATAATCAGAAAGACAAGATCTATTACATTACAAATCATGATCTAGGGACATACATGCATCAACAAACTCCCCCTTGGACCTAGATCTATCTAATCTCTTGTCTTCTGCATAACCTCCTTATACTTCTTGTATTTCTCCTCTTTGGTGACTCCTGCGTGAATCTCAAACGCAAAGCAGAGTCGTATAACGTTTTGGAACTGGAGGGCTTGTACAATATCTTGTGTGTCATAGAACAGTGGCCACTTGTATAATGTATAGACATCATTAGCAGACAAGTTGGTTAGCCACATCGGGTCGAATACCCTGATTGTATCCATTTGGCCCTCTTTATTTAGAACTATGACAGCTTCAGCTGTTCTCCAATCATAGTACCACCATTTGAAGTGTGGAGTGAAGTCCTGTGGCATTTCCCTGAGAGGGATTCTCGACATAGTGCGCGGAGGACTCCACTTCAACACAATCTTGGGCTTGCCAGTAATGGCATCAACCTCAGACCTTCTTATGTACCTAGTAGGCTGTTGGGGTCTTAAGTTAACCCATCTGGTGTGGTACTCCTTCTTAAGGGCAGCCTCGAACCAGCCTGACATTTTCCTTGGGTCAGCATACAAAAGCTTTAGCTTAGCCAGCTGGTTGAGCTCAAAACCAGGTAGAGTCTTCAGATCATGTGGAAATCTGAAGTACTCTATGCCCTGTTCCCTCTTAACTGCATACGCGTTAAGATCATCAAAATAAGCCCATGCTGTAATCCTGCCTGACACCTTTTGGTGTTTCTTGACTCTGTAGAGCCTGGTGTAGGCATCTTTCTTTGGTGCAGCACGTTGGGCTTTCACTTCTTCAAAACAGGCAGCCCACTCAGCCTTTCGAATGTCAACTTCTTCATTTGAGGCTTGGGCTGTTCCTTCTGCCTTCTCCGTTTCCTGCTCCATCTTGTTCAGTACCTCAAAAGTATCACTGACTAGGGACTCACCCAGATTGGGGACCACATTACCCTCGTTGTCAGCATACTGAGGATACTCTTCTACAGTGATATCTTCGACCTCTACTTCATCAACATCATTTAGCTCTTCATCACTGGTCGAATCAACAGTTGGAGCATCTTTGACGATTTCATCCGGATTGAGTCTGAACATCTCTGCCAGTTGCTCGTTAGTTAGGTCATGAATTATTTCCCCTTCTTCAGGGGTATAACTCACAGACCTTCTTACAATCCCTTGCAGATCAAGAATCATGGTTAGTTGAGTCTTGACCTGTTGAAAGGGAGCAATATCAAACTCATCTCCTTGAAAATTTGGATCTGTTTGATTTAAACATTCAACACATAAATCATTAGTAAGTAATCAAACAGAATTACATTAACTTAATATATAAACATTCAAAACATTTGTTTTCATTACATGATTCAAACACAAAAATAATTAAACACATAAAACATCTAATCTGTACTTTTGTCTTGAATCATGGTCTCATCGCTCGGAGGAGCAGAGGTGGTAGATGACTGGTCCTGTCGATTCTTGGATCTTCGTTCTTGACCAGAAGCAGAGGCCGATGCAGCCGCATCCCCTCCTTCTGCTTCGTCATCATCATCTTTTCCCTCTGTCCTTTCTTCATCTGTCTCTTCCTCATCCTCATCATCTTCCTCATCCTCATCATCATCTTCATCCTCGTCATCACCATCTCCATCATCTCCATCACCCTCCTTTATCTTTAAGGGCTCATCCTTTGATCCCTTTAACCGCAGCATGATGGTCTTGTTGGTAGTCTCCAACTCCTCTATACGTTTGGCTGATTGGGCCTGCTGGTCCTGGAGTTGGGACATCTCGACTCTCTGTGCATCCATCAGCTGGGTCTGCTGCTCTATCACCCGAGCCTGCTCTGCCATCTGCTGAGACTGGGCAGCAGTCAGGTCGGTCAGCTGGCGAATCTGTGCAGCTTTCTCCTCGTCTGCAGCTAGCAAGCGCATCACCATACGGTTTAGCGCCGACAGCTGTTCCTCTACTCCGATTGGAGGTAGAGGAGATCCATACAAGTGTGAGGACTGGGCTGATGGTCCTGCATGATGTGAGGTGGTGGTGGTAGTGGCAGTGGTGAATATGGGTCGGTAAACTGGTGAAGGTGATGTAGGTGTAAATGGTATGGTGGTGGATGGGAAAGGTACAGTGGTGGTAGGTGAGGTGGTGGCTGTGGTAGCAGTGGTGGATGTGGTGGCTGTGGTGATGGGTGGTATGTCAGTGGAGGTGGTAGTGGTGGCTGTGGTGATGGGTGGTATGTCAGTGGAGGTGGTAGTGGTGGCTGTGGTGGTGGAAGTAGAGGCTACAGTGGTAACGAAGGTCAGTCGACGCTTCTTCTTCTTAAGTCCATGGGGCTGAGCCATCCTCTTCCTCCTAGTCCCAGTGGAAGTGGATGCTCCCCCTGCAGCTCTGCCCGCTGAACCCGGAGCATAGCTCGGGTCAGTCTCTGTCTCTCTGGAGTCCCGAGGGTGTTCACCAACCACCCTTAGCCCGTGTTCTGTGGGGACAACCTTGCTTCCCACAGTCCTCGTGAGGGGCTCCTCATCAGACTCCTCCTCCTCCTGATCACCAACAACAAACTCCTGATGAAAACCGGCCGTCTCAGCAACCTCTCCGGCAGGGGCAGACCCCGGGGGAATAACATCTGAATCAGTGCCTCTAGGTGGAGCAGGCATATCATCCCTGGCGTCTCCACTATCATCATCATCAGAATCCATCTCTGGGAGGAGCAGCCTCTCATCATCAGAGTCATTGTCCTCATGACGCCATTTGCGTCTGCCTGGCGCCACATACCTCTCGTTGGCCAGGTGGCCAATCAATCTCTTCACTTGGGGTTCACCTGCTTCCCCCTATAAACCCTCATCCGACCCAGAGTCGTATCATCCATGATCTCTAGAGCCACTGCATCATGACTCTCTTTGGGCAGATGTGGCAGCTTCTCGTTGAAGACGATCTGTAAGAACCTGGGGTACATACAAAACCCCTCCTTTCCCTTGGTCTCCAAGTTCTCCACCAAGTAGGAGAATATCATGCTAGAAAAACTGAAGGGGTGGTTCAGCACCAGTGCCACGTAGGCATTTTGGATCTGGTCTGAGAGGTCGTCGAACCCACCCCTCCTCGATGCAACACACTTGAGGATCACGTGTGCTAAGTACTTGTACTGGGGGCTCAAGTTGCTCTTGTTGAGCACACCTGAGTTGATGTCCCCAGCGTACTTTATCCTCAGAAAGCATCCTCGCACTGTTAATGGATGTAATCTAGTAGGATGATCAGTGTCGTCCCCGAACTCGAGGACCCTCTGGATGTCGGCAGCAGTGATCTCAATATCATGACCCAGTATAGAGCTCCTAATGCAGTAGGGCTCACGGGAGCGGTCCACAGAGGCATTCTCCCAGAATGCCTGATGGAGTGATCTGTATGGCGTGCAAGGAGTGGAGATAGCCTTATGAATCCTGGACCGTCTAAGAAAGGCTATAATGTCGGTAAACTCGGCCCCGTTCCTGGTAGTGTGATCCAAATGAGCACAGATGTTGTGCTTTGGATTTATGGACCATCTCTCTACCATTTTCCTGAAACATACATGACATAGAACCATTAGTACATAAGACATGAAAATTCTGTTCTAAGTGTAATGTTGAAACTCATTCTGATTCATTCGTGCGAATGAATCATGCGACTGAAGTCAGTCGTCTGTTCTTTCATGCGACTGAGCTCATTCTGGTCAGTGTGACATGCGATTGGGTCCAGTCTGCTGACTTCAGTCGGCCGACTGAGCTCAATCGCATGGTTCATTCGGGCGATTTGTCCAATCGCAAGTTTCAATCGTGCGATTGGAGTTCATCCGGGCGACCAGTCGCCTGTCCTGTAGTTCAGTCGCCAATCGTTCGAATCTTCAACAAAACAAGTGTTTTAACACATATAACCGGTTCAATAGACTCGCATTCTTGTTACTAATAACCTATTAGACTTAATTTTAACGTTTTGCTTAGTTTTGATAGGTTATTAGGTCTTTCTTGTCTTGGTTCTTGTTTCACAGTCGAGTAGTCAGAATTAGGGTTTGAATCTTTCATGTTTTTGAAAGATGAGTCTTCAAACTACCTGGATAATCAATAGCAAGCGTCAGTGAATGAAGATCAAGACGAAAACAAGGTCAGATGAAAATTTGGCAGCGTAACGGTAGGGAATGCGATTTGAGGGCGATTTGGGTGTGGTGAATGAAATGCGATCGACTGTGCCCTATAAATACTAAAGCTGAGTTCAGTCGGCCGACTGGCCTCAGTCGCCCAATTCATTCGGGCGACTAAGGCTCAATCGTGCGATTGGCCCAGTCAGTCGCATGCTATTGACCGACTGAGGTTTAGTCGGTCGACTGACTCAGTCGTGCCTTTCATTCGCATGTTCAGTTGACCGAATGAGTCTCAGTCGGTCGACTGACTCATTCGCCCCTTTCCAATCGGTCGAATGGGCCATTCTGATAAGCCATTCGTGTGAATGGCTCATTCTTATGTCCATTCGTGTGAGTGAAAGCCATTCGCATGGTTGGTCCATTAGCATGGTCCAATCGTGCGAATGGGTCACACTTAGTTAATTTTCTGCCATTTTTTCAATTTACATTTAAAACCCTTTTTAACTCTTGAAATTAACGTTATGAGCCTTTGATCATCTCAGACATGATCATTTTATCTTGAAAACATTTTGATCACCTCAGACGTGATCCTTTTAACCAATTTAGTCACCTCAGACGTGACCCTTTTAAACACTTTGTCACCTCAGACGTGACTGTTTTAAATTTTTAAAACACATGTGGTCATCTCAGACATGACCCTTTTTAGTGAGTTGATTCCTTACTGATTTTCCTGATGTAGTCCGACAAACTAATAAAATTAAATTAAAATTAAAAACGACTAACTAACTTAGAAAATTTAAACTAATTACTCAAACAAACTGGTTTTTGGCTTTTTGTGAGAGATAAATCCTAAGATAGACATCTACGGGATTTGGTTCCGGAATAGACAGCTTCAACTTGGATTGATCACACCTGGACCAATTCAATTTTGGAATCATACAGGCAAGTCAAATCATTTGGGACTTGTTATCAAAATCTTTTGATGCTCAATTCTCGGTGTTAATCCAGAGTCGTTAGCAACTTAAGGAAATCATACTGGAACTCTTAGATTGTCACATTGATTTGAACTTTTGAGAATGGAGCCACAATGATTGTCAATATGTTTGTCCACTTAAATCCATACACAGACTTTTGACACAGACTGGTGATTGATTTAGGTTTAATTATTTCAACTAACATTTGTGGATCCCACACTTATATGGTAATCAACATTCCTCAGGAGCTTTTGAGCGGTCTACGGGTATTATTACAAGAAGAGACTATTCTTAGAGCTTTCAAAGAGAAGCCAGTCCTCAGGTCAGTGCCATCGCACAGCAGAGAGGCGGCAAACAACAATGAATTCTAGAATATCTAGGTTATGCTTATCCTCAGGTCAGTGCCATCGCACAGCAGAGAGGCACACAACCTATCTCTTGTTAGAGCAGCTTATTTTATTTTACACAAAATGCACCAACAACATAAGTCATTAGCTTTATAGCATTTGTCTTTTAATTTTTTCTTTGCTTTGCTCTAATTATGGTCATCCGCACACATTTGTGGCGTTTAAATTGCTCATTACCCCTTATTGAAATATTGTTGATTGTGTTAACCAGTGATAAGATGGAAGCCCACAGTCAGTTGAACAACTTAGTTTGATCTTGAGATCACCAATCAGGTCTAATTATCTATTGTGTTGAATCTACCGACATATCATTTGTGGTCTAGCAACCTCTAAGTCTACTTTTTTTGTGTTACCTTAGGAGTTACTAGTTTTCTATCATCTTCCCTTTTATATTGCTTAGACTACACAGACTTATACTTTGAATTTTTGCATCTTTTCAAAACTTAAATTTTAAAGTCCCTCTTGATTTGTTCCTGTGTACTATCATTTTCCAAAGGTATTGAATCGGTATCACAGACACGATCTACCTTATATCAGCTATTTACTCCTTCTCCCTCGTTTTTTTTTTTTAATGTTAACTTGCTGACATATTCTCCCCCTAAAATACTAAAATCATTACTGGTTTAATTATTTTAGGATTTTAATAAACAGCAACATAACATGAGTTTAAATTTAACAGACGAAAATAAACAAATAAAATAAAATAAAAAACGTTAACTAAACTACATCGGACTACACATTATCATCATCAGGAATTACCTCACTTTTCTTTTTAACGCCGTTGACCTCTAGCAAATATTGAAAACGTGGTTTATCAAAGGCTTTAGTATAGAGGTCAGCGCGTTGAAAATCAGTATTAATTTTAACCACATCAATTAAGTTCTTTTCAAAACAATCTCTTATGAAATGGTATTTAATACCGATGTGTTTGGTCTTAGGATGTTGAACCGGATTTTTAGTTACTGCAATTGCAGCAGAGTTATCAACAAAAATAGGAGTAGATGAGAATTTTAAACCGTAATCCCGCATTTGCTGTTGAATCCAGATGATTTGTGAACAGCAACTTGCAGCAGCAACATATTCGGCTTCACAGGTTGACAATGCAACCGATGTCTGCTTCTTACACTGCCAGGTAACTAATCTTCTCCCAAAGAATTGACACCCTGCTGATGTAGACTTGTAGTTCATCTTGCAGCCCCCGTAATCCGAGTCACTATACGCGGTAAGCTCAAAGTCATCATCATGAGGATACCACAATCCAAGTGTGGGTGTACCCTTCAGATAACGAAAAATCCTCTTGACCCCGATCAGATGGTTGACCTTAGGTTTAGCCTGATATCTAGAACATAAACATGTAGCATACATAATATCAGGTCTTGAGGCAGTGAGATACATGAGGGATCCAATCATTCCTCGGTACATCGTGGCATCTACAAGATCTCCATTCTCATCAGGTGCTATATCGTGATTCGTAGCAAGTGGAGTCCCAGCAGCAGAAGCATTCTCCATGTCAAAGCGACTGAGAATGTCTCCTACATACTTGGTCTGATGTAGAAAGATCCCCTTAGGTGTCTGATCCACCTGTAACCCGAGAAAGAACTTCATCTCCCCCATAGCACTCATCTCAAACTCTTTGCATAATTCTTCGTTCTTTGAACCGAAGATTATGTCATCAACATAGATCTGTACAAGCAGTAGGTCGCCATCCTTTTCTTTAATAAATAGTGTGCAGTCAATGACTCCCCTGCGAAAGCCGTGTTTCACAAGATGAGTCGAGAGTTTCTCATACCAAGCTCGAGGAGCTTGATGAAGCCCGTATAAAGCCTTGTCGAGCTTGTAAACTCTATCCCGATGATAAGGATCTTCAAATCCCTCGGGTTGACTTACATAGACTGTTTCCCTGATTTCCCCATGAAGGAATGCACTCTTCACATCTAATTGGTAGACTTTAATCTTCATGTACGATGCATAGGCAAGGAAGATACGAATGGCTTCCATCCTTGCCACGGGTGCAAACACCTCATTGTAGTCAATCCCCTCGACTTGGCGAAAACCTTGAACCACCAATCGAGCTTTGTTCCTGATAATGACCCCTTGGTCATCCTTCTTGCATTTTAGTACCCATTTGGTGCCAATGACTTTAGCACCTTTAGGTCTATCAACCAGAGTCCATACACCTAACTTCTTGAACTGCAGAAGTTCTTCTTGCATGGCACTCACCCACGCCTCATCATTTAGTGCCTCACTGACATATTTTGGCTCAACCTGCGAGACAAAACATCGATAAGCACCATCATGAATGTAACCCTTCTCCATAACCGAGGCGTAATCAGCTGAGTATAGCTGATTTCGGGTTTGTACTCCTGATCTGACATCCCCAATAACATTGTCAAGGGGATGATAGACGTTTAGTCGTGATCCTGGAGTAGTAGGAACAGTCACCTCAGAACCGAGATTATGAACATGTGGTTCTGCATCTGAGGTAGTTGGAGTTTGAGGTTCCGAAGTCGAAGGTGCATCACTTGTAGATGCTTGTGGACTTTCAGGAACTGGAACCTGTTCCTCCTGACTGTTCTGGTCATCTGCTTCAGCTTCATCTTCAGAGGAGGAGTCACTGTCATTGACTACTCCCCCTGACTGAGTAGATGATTCTCCTTGTGAGCTAGATGGTGTATTCAGGATATCATACATCATCCTAGTAGCTAACTCATCATCCGAGGGAGAGAGAGGAATGTTGAAGGACTTGAAGAATCCATCATAGTCGAAGAAGTAGGCGGGTCCTTTGCCTGTAGGTGGTGTGGTATATCGCTGAACGTCAACATTACACCACACTTCTACAAGACCCGTTGAGTTGTTGTAAACTCGCTTGTTCGGTATGTTGTATCCTAGAAAGATTCCTTCATCCGCCTTCTCGCTGAATTTGCCTTCTTGTGTCTTCTTCAGAAGTGTGCACGGCGCGCCAAAAGGTTCAAGATACTCCAAATTCGGTTTGCGTCTTTGTAGTAGCTCGTAACATGTCTTTCCGTGGCGCTTGACTATTAGGACTCGATTCAGTGTATAACATGCATTCGCCACTGCCTCATTCCAGAATTGGATAGGCAGTTTCGAGTCCGCCAGCATAGTCCGTGCTGTCTCTATCAAGCTTCTGTTCTTCCTCTCAGCAACACCATTCATCTGAGGCGTGTAGGCAGAAGTGAATTGATGCACAATTCCCTTTTCCTTGCAGTATGCCCCATCCATTGATTCTTGAATTCTGTCCCGTTGTCTGAGCGTACTTGTCTAACTTTTAGCTTGTAGAGAGATTCCAGTGTGGTTACTAACTCCTTGAATGACTCAAATGTTTCTGATTTGGATTTCAGAAACATTACCCAAGTGAACCTTGAGTAGTCATCAGTGACCACAAAAAATACAAGTCGCCTGCAATGCTCTTTGTACTGACTGGACCAAACAGATCCATGTGAAGAAGTTCAAGAGGAAGTTCTATTGAATGAACTTTCTTTTCCTTATGAGACTTCTTCGTCTGTTTGCCTTTCTTGCAAGCTACACAAAAGTCAGGAAGCTGGAAGTTCTTGACATTAACTCCTCTCACCAAATCCTTCTGAATCAAATGATTCATCTTCCTTTGACTAATGTGTCCCATTCTCCTATGCCAGGAGATGGAATCCTTCTCAGTAGCTTTAGATAGAAAGCACTGAACCTCATGATCCGTTGTAGCAGCTGTTGACAGATCCAAGACATAAAGGTCTTTATATCTTGAAGCAGTCATCAGAACTTGGTCCTCTGGGATCACGTAGTCTTTCTTCAGCACGTAACACTTCTTGTTGTCGAAGATGACTTTAAATCCTTTATCACAGATTTGGGAAACAGAAAGTAAGTTATTCTGAAGTTGTTGAACGTAGTTCACCTTATCAAACTTAACTTTCTGATTTCCCACTTCTCCTGAGCTGTGATATAGCCTCCCTTGTTTCCAGCAAAGGAAACATGCCCTCCTTTTATTTGCTTGACGTTTGATAAAAGGGCTCTATTTCCTGTCATGTGCCTGGATGCTCCGCTGTCTACAATCCACGTGTTAGTCTCAGCACTGTATCGAACACCCTGCACATACAAAGTAAATGAATTAGTTTAGGTTAGGAACCCAAGCCTTTACTGGCTTGGGTTTCCCAGAGGCATCACACATCATAAACTCCACCCATTGACCCTTAGAGGGTGAGGGTAGCTCAGGTTCCTTCTTGTCATCAGTATCAGACACGCAGGATGACTTCTCTTTCCATAAGCCAGATTTGTGCAAGGCCTGTTTATGATAAACAGTCGTCTGGCTTACAGGTTGGACTTTAGGTTCACTAGCTCTTCTAGGTGGAGTCAAGAACTCCTCTTAGAAGACCTAGGCTTAGAGTCCTGAAGATCAATCTTCTTCCTAGGTGTCTGATAGAAAGGACAATAGGAAGCAATGTGTCCACATTCTCCACAGTTGTAGCATGACCGGCTATCAACTTTATGAGTAGACTTTCTTTGTGGAGAAGTGCGTGACACTCTAGTAACATCAATCACTTTAGGTTTTGACTCTTGTGCGTTTGATGTTTTTCTGGTTTAACAAAATTAACTGTTTTAACCTGTTTAACATCTTTCTCTTTTTGGTTAACTGGTTTTTGACTTGAAGCATGTGAAAAATTAACATTTGAAGTCCTTTTAGGTTCTGATTTGACTCTGTTTGACCCTGACTTTAAGTTAACTTTTTCAAATTCATTTTCCAGATTAAACAAGGCAATTTACCCTTTGCCTTTGAAGTGGCCTCCTTTTGTTTGTGTCCAGATTCAGTAGATGAACATGATGGTATCTGGATCACTAACAAGAGGAGTAGACACCACGTGATCCTTGATGGGGTTATTATTTACTGGTCTAGTCTTAGTGTTCATCAAGGTCTCAGGTGGTGGTGGAACCACTTTGTAACCTAATCCCTCCCCGTTATTCCTTTCTCTCACTAAGTGTTGAACTATGTGTGAAGAGCTAGTCCAACTATGCAGTTTCTGTTTTAATGAATTTACTTCTACTTCTAGAACTGCCTTTTGCTTCTTAGTGTCTTCTAGGGAGTTTAGATAGTACCTAATGTCATTTGCTTGGTTAAAGGCAACTACTTCGGTTTCCCTAAGCTGTTTAGTCAATAGGTCTATCTTTTCTTTATAACTATGCTCATTTTGTTTTAGTACTCTATTAGCCTCAGTGCACAGTTGTAAATCTTTTACTAAGTTATCATTATGATCTAATAACCTAGCAAATTTTTCATCTATGCTATTCCTAAAAGTATCACAATCAGAACAAGCATGATTATTAAACATTTGGTCAGTAGTACTTACCTGAGTTGGTTCAGAAGAGCTAGCCATCAACGCAGCATCAGATGTCTCTGGTTCTGGTGATTCTGTCTTTTCTGTCTCTGACTTGGAAGTCTCCTCCTTTGGCTTGTAACTGACCTCTGCTGCAGTTGCTTCTTCACTATGTGACATCGCTATCTCAACTGCTAGATCACCTTCACTCGCAGAATCATCATCAATATCCTCTACACTTCCAATGTTTGATTCTCCTGGTGAGACAAACCTAAAACTCCAATCCTGTCCTTCATCATCATGAGCAGTCAAGGCTTTTGGATCCTTGTTTGATGAAGTAGAACTGGAAGCTTGCTTGTCTTGGCGAGTAAAGGACGAGAACGGGTTCCCATTACCCGTCTTCTTTGGCTTGACACATTCTCTTTTGAAGTGCCCCTTCTCTCCACAGTTGAAGCAGGTCACTTTGCTCTTGTCAAAGCCAAATGTGGTATCCTTAGTAGCTACCAAGTTCTGTCCGGTCTTTTTAACAAACTTCTTCGCCCTCCGAACAGCACTAGCTAAAGCCCACATTATATCCATCCTCTCAAGCTCCATTTCGTCCACTTGCTCGTAGTCCTCATCTGCCAGATGGCAGTTTCCAATCTTCCCGGCAACAAGTCCATCATATGAATGAACTACTGCAGCTAAAAGATCCATATGCTCTCGAGCTACTTCCACAGTCACATTACCGAGGTTCTCGGTCTTCAGTTTGGTAGCACTTGCTTCTGATCCAATATAGTGGGTACAAGACGACCCTGACGTGTCTGATCCAGACGGAGAAGCATGTGAAGGACCTGACGAGCTAGACACAAAAGCAGTCTGGAGAGGCGCTCCAGATGTCTTAGCTTGAGGCGTGGCGTTGTATAAAGCTGGATTTTGTGTGTAAGAAGACTTCTGCGCTCTGTACTTCATCCTTAGCGCTTCTTCTCGCAACTTAAGAATGAAGTCATTAATATCCAGCTTAACAAGCATTCCATTCTGTCTCAGGTTAGACACGAATGAAGCCTACTTATCAGGCAATCCGTCTGCGAAGTTACTCACTTTCTCTTCCATGGTCGTTTCCACTCCATGTGTATGCAGTTCGCTCATCAAGTGGTAGAATCTATCTATGACATCGTCTAAACTCTCGTTACCAATCGATGAGAAGTTATCGAATTCCTTCTTTAACTCCTTTGCCTTGATTGCCTTCAACGAAGCATTCCCATCATACCTCTTCTCTAGGTCATCCCACAGTTTCTTGGACTGCTTATTCTCTGAATACTGGTGGAATATGTCTTTGGGGATAGACTGAGTGATCAATGCATAAACCCTTTTTCAGCATTGTACTTGACTTTTTGTGCGTCTGTCATCCCACCTAACGTTAGCTTAACTCCATCAGCTCCCACCAGCGTACTATACCCAATCTCAATGGCTTCCCACAGATTAGGATCTACTCCATTGAAGTAGATCTCAAAACGTTGTTTCCAGTGGGGAAACTCATCTAAAGTCAAGAGCTTTGGTGGTTTATTGTGATTACCCACCTCACTCTCAAGCAGCAGCAGGTTCTGTATCCTCGAGTCCTTCCCAGCAGTAAAGGCTGACATCTAATCTTCCATGGCGAATAACTTTAAGTCTAATCAAACTAACTCTCACTGATGCGACTGAAGGATGCGAATGGTCTAGTCGTGCGTATGAACTCTGCGACTGGTTCAATCGGGCGACTGAACTGGGCGATTGGTTCAGTCGTGCGAATGAATCTGGTGCGTATGAGCTATGCGAACGAACGGTTCAGTCGGCCGAATGAAGGTGCGACTAGGTCCAATCGTGCGAATGAGCAATGCGAATGGAGTCCAGTCGTGCGAATGGGTCACTCGTGCGACTGAAGCTGCTGTTTTGCGAAATTTTCTAGGTTTGACGGGTTTCAGCCGTAAAAATTCGAAATTTCACAAGTCCTAATCGCCTAAGTCCGTAGAAACCAAACTTCGATGAGCAGGGAACGTCCAAGATCACTTTTGACACCAAAGATTGCGTTTTTAGTGCAAAAACACAAACTTTTATGCAATCTTGATTGAATCAACACGTAATCAAGAGCCAAAGCTCTGATACCACTTGTTAGAACCTGGTATTTGAACGAAATACCTAGTGATTAGCGTGTTAAACCAACTCAAATAGTGCGGAATCCTATTTGATTGGCGATCCAATCAGTGAGAACACACGAAGAATCAATCAAGAATTGAATCTAACGTTTGAAGTCGATTAGGAATCGATCTAATATGTTCTGTGAACTTGGAGAACGATTTGGGAGGTCTCTGGACGGCTAGGGTACGTCTGGAATCGTAATGGTATGAATGCTTACGTTTTTCCACGAATTGGGTCTATTTATAGGTTAGTATTGTTCAATCGTGCGACTGGGCCATAAGTATGATTCAGTCGTGCGATTGAACCATGCGGTTGATTCATCCGCACGACTGAGTGTTCAGTCGTGCGACTGAGCCAATCTTATGTGTCAATCATACGACTGATCCAGTCTCCTGGTTCAGTCGTGCGATTGAGTCAATCGTATGAAGTTATTCATGCGTGTGGTCCATTCGCATGGGCCATTCGCATGAGAACTTCATTAAGTTAAGTTTGAATGTTTTAATTAATATAACATTATATGTAACCATTCAAACAATCATAAACCCAATCAATTCAATCACGACTCATTAATGAAATATTAAACATTACCAATAACAAATAATCCATGTCATTTCATTAATCAATACAAATTACATCATAATCAGACAGACAAGATCTATTACATTACAAATCATGATCAAGGGACATACATGCATCAACAGTCCATGCTTTTGGTAACTGTACATTGAGGTCTTGAGTCTGTAACTTTCTACTTTATGTACTTTATCCTTTTTGTAATATATAAGGATGTGAGCTATGGCATGTCATAGTCACAAGGTCAAGAGGCAGATATGCCTTTTGATCCTACAATTGATTTTGTTAGTGTCTAGTCAATTGTATCCAACTGGCTTTCAAAGTATAGCCGGCTGTAGGTTGTAGTATAAGTATTCCAAGTTCTTGTATCTTTCTTTATGCTTTGTAACACTTGTAAAAGAACTTGAGAAAGCAATATACTGCCTCCTTGAAACCCAACTCTCTTGTTCTGTCTCTTTACTTTACTTGTGTTCTTTGTATCAACTTAGTTAATCCAGTTCACTGTTTGATCAAAGTTTAGTTGCTCTCCTCATTGTGTTGTTGTGTTGTAATTTGTTCAAGCCCTTAAACGGTCCTGCAAGACTCTTCAGTGTGAGTTTCTTCTTGTTTGCTTATGTAGATCACCATTTCCAAGCTAGATTCATCATGTTTGAATTCACTGGTTTCTGCCCCTTTCTCTAACTCAGTGAATTTCATCCTTTTAGTAGGAGGGGAGTCATCACCACTCTCCCCTGATGAACCTTCATCACTGTCATCTTTATCATTTTCTCTTTTTCTTTCCTCTTCTCTTTTATCTCCCTTATCATCTTTCTCTATTTCTGCTTCTATTTTAATCATGACTAGCAGCTCTAACTCAGAGACTCTCTTGTTTAGAGATTCTATCTGTTTCCGCAGGTCTATGTTAATATCAGCTTGCTCTTCAATCAGCCCTTTCTGTTTTTCCAGAGCAATGATTTGGATGGCTAAAGTGTCAACGTGACCACTTACTTCATCCCTTGATTGCTGAAGAGCAGCCTTTAAACTTTCTATCTCCTTTTCTTTCTCTTTCTTCTCAACCTCATGCTTTTCTTTCATATCTTTTAACTCTTTTTCTTTTCCATCCAATTCCAAAAGTCTGTCTTGAAAATACTAGATCTTATATCTAGCAGTTTCTCCATCTTTGCTACTTTCTTCAATAGTTCAGAGATCATCTCATCTTTCTCATCTAGCATGTTTACCTCTAATTCAGCAACACTTTCAGATGGAACAGCCTCAGAAGTAACTTGCCTAACAGGCATCTATCTTTGATGATCCTCCTCATCACATGATGATTTGGATTCCTCTGAAGAGCTGGCAGAGTGTATAGGTGAATATATGTGAATGATGAATTGGTGAAGCATGGGGTGAGTGTATAGGTGATATATGTGGATGATTGAAAAGGAGATATAGGTGAATGATGAATTGGTGAAGCATGGGGTGAGTGTATAGGTGATATATGTGGAGAGAAGATGGGTTGTGATTGTGGTGATGGGATTGGTGATCTTTGTGGTGATGGTATTAGTGTAGGCATAAAAAGTGAGGCTATATCAGCTTCATGGATAGAAGGCCCAGTGTGAAGATCACCCCCTACATCAAGTCGGGGTGACACTGGCCTCTGACCTTCATCTCTTTCAATAGCATGCTCATCAATAATTTGTTGATCATGAGCAGCATGTTCTTCTTCTTGATTAGGCTCATCAATAGGAGCCTCTTGTTCTTCTGCTTGTTTATCTGGATTAATCTGCTGCACCGTCCAGGGTAACAAGGGAAAGAATGTTCCACTGTAAAAATTCCTAGGGTCTCTCTTCTTAATGTACTTGTAGGACTTGGCATTATAATGAGGGATATCCACCATAGGTCCTTCAGGTACAATATCAGGGAAAGCTTCATTGATGAGGCATTGCAAGAATCTTGGATACATAAGGAACATATGTCTTCTTCCTTCCTGAGTGTTTGATACCAGACCATTAAACACATAAGCAGACATGTTAAATGGCCTGTTAGTGCGCAGAGCACATATAGCAGATGAGGTAGTCATTGGAATGTCATTTCATCCAGTCTTTCTTTTTGATAGAAAATGTTAGTAGAGATGAATAAGGAACCTCCATTGTAAGTCAACTAACCCCTTCACAATCTGCTTGCCTTCATATCCTCCCTTATATCCAATGTTGGCAAAGAAAGTAGTAATATCATCATCTTCAAGTTCTAAGGGAGTGTTGGCATCATCACCAAACTGCAGACACTATCTCACAGTTTGTTTAAAAATGGCCAAAGTATGATCATCAGAGATTCTCCCAGATAGAATCCTGACACCATCTATCTCTGTCACCTCATGAGCAACTCTGGTAGTGGATATGAATCTGATCATGTCTCTAAGACCTTCTGCCTCAGGTACATCAGGGTCAAGATAACCACTGACATTATGGAGCTTACTCCACGTGATATTTGCCATGTACCCTACATTAGAGACATATGAATTAGAAGATTTGATAATAGTCATTAGATTGTAAAGCATACATCAAGTGAAATTTCTCAGTTTGACTTTTGATGGTCAAATTGAATGTTTATAGGTACTGTTCCATAGGAATCATGCCTATACTTGATGTTATCATGAATAATCACTATTATTTTGTTTTTTTAAAATTTAATGTTTTAGTGATCATATTTTTTGTTTTTAAACTCTTTTAACTCTTAGAATCAAGATTTGATTTCAACATTTTCATGTTTTTGTTCTGCTCTGTTCATACGATAAACAAAGGTATTAAAATCACTTGTTTATTTTTATCTTCTTAGTTAACATGTTCATTGCAGTCGAAAATGATCATCATTTCTTAATCTAAGTTTGATTTTGAGTTCCTTTTCTTGACCTAGGGTTCTAAGTTAGTCATGGGTTCGAAAGTCCAACATTTTAGGTCACGAACTTCAAAGATTATCACCTTTTGTTTGATACTACTGTTGTAGAGAATCAAAACAGAGAACTAATCAGGGAAATAAAAGATGAACACTGGTTTGATGATGGTGATGATGATTGATGAAGAACAATGAAATTCGCTCGTTGCACTATAAAGACTCTCAAATTTGAAAATTA
The DNA here is from genome assembly GCA_025215565.1 of Flaveria ramosissima. NCBI lineage: Eukaryota > Viridiplantae > Streptophyta > Magnoliopsida > Asterales > Asteraceae > Flaveria > Flaveria ramosissima. The sequence goes on along the minus strand of CM046043.1, from coordinate 27,022,159 downwards.
TTAAATGACATTTTGAAAGGGCTTTAAATAGTCAATTAATGTCATTTACAAAAGTTACAAGTTTCAGGACAAATGCAGTCAATTTTTTAAATTCACTGTAGCAAATGCGGATGTGTTTTGTTCATCAGCATTTGTGTACTGTTACAAATGTGGAAGAGTAAAGCTTAACAACATTTGTTCACTGTAGCAAATGCGCTTGAACAAAGTCAGTCAGCATTTGTTCACTGTAGCAAATGCGGTTGAGCAAAGTTAGTCAGCGTTTGTTCACTTTAACAAATGCGGTAGAGTAAAATTCCTTTATCCATATTTACTTCAACAAATGCGGCAGAACTATAAAGTTGTCCACATTTTTTGACTTTGATCATCATGGTAGAAGAGATTAATTGTTTATTCATTTTGATACACATGAAAAGTGTGTTGATGTCAACCACATTTCAGGAAATGCAGATGAGTAAAAAGAAATGCGGCAGTACATAAGTTTACCACTTATGTATACTTCTTTGAACACTTTTGTCCGCATAGGTTTTTAACATTTTTTTATGTATACTGCTTTGAAACAAATGTGGTAGAGTTAACTTGTCCGCATTAGTTTCACTGTTTTAAACGACATAAACAGTTACCCGCATTGGTTATATGCATGGGTTACCTTCACCCGCATTAACCAATGCACTTATCCGTATAATATTTTGAACTTAATCAAAATTTAATATTTCTGCAGAGAAATTATTTCTGTTTTTCTGCTGATTCCATTCTTGTTATGAAGAACTGTCTTTGATTGACTTGTCTCTTATGAAATTTTCTGATTATTGTTGCGGTTGTCAATTCTTGCTTGGATTGACTTGTATATCAGATGTGATACAAGTTTCCCATTGTTTGACTGATCTTGGACTTCTTATGCTTCCAAGAATCTACATTAACTACGATACTATAGTATAACTTCTGCAACAACACAGTCAGCTTCTTTTTGATTTGTTTTATAAGTTTTAAGAAAGTATATATCTATACAAAAACTGATTAAAATTATAAATTACTCCCGCTAAAGTTTATATCCATAATGTAAGGATTCCTATATGTCTGATGCAGCCAAAACATCCAAAGTCTCTTTGCATGCATGCACTGAAGAACAGAAGTAGAAATGCTTCGGAAGTTTTACACCAAGCACTAGAAATATTCTAAGTGTAAAATCTTCCGAAGCCAAGACCAACATCTTCCGAAGCCAAAGTGTGAAGACAGATTTCTTCCGAAGATTTTTAGAGACATGCTTTTATCTGATGTACTTTACCATAAAGTTGGACCACCTTTCCGCTGCAACTCTGTAAAGTCACCAACTTACATGAGTTGGTGAAAAGGTTCATGCTTTTGGTAACTGTACATTGAGGTCTTGAGTCTGTGCTTTCTACTTTATGTACTTTTATTCTTTTTGTAATATATCAGGATGTGAGCTATGGTATGTCATAGTCACTAGTTAAAAGGAAAATCTGCCTTTTGACTCTACAATTGATTTTGTAGTTGTCTAGTCAATTGTATCCAGTTGGCTTTCAAAGTATGGTCGACTGTAGGATGTAGTATAAAGTATCTCAAGTACTTGTAACTTTCCATTGTATGCTTTGTAACATTTGTAATAGAACTTGAGAAGCAATATACAACATTCTTGAAAACCAATTACTTGTGTTGTTTGCCATCTTGTTAGTCTCATATTTACTTGTGTTCTTAGCATCTTTCACTAAAAGTTAACCAGTTCCCTATTTGATTTGTTAAGTGTTCTAAGCAACTCTCCTCTTTGTGTTGTTGTGTTGTAAGTGCATACCCTTCAACGGTCCTGCATTTGGTATCAGAGCATTTAAGGCTCTTGATATAAGATCTCACCATCTTAAGATCCCTCACACACACAAAATACTTAACAACTCAAATGGCAGCTATTACAAAAGTTGATATGGAAACTGGAACCATGACAAAGTCTCCACTGATCACTCCTGAAGACTTTGATACTTGGTGTCAAAGAATGGAAGGCTTCATCAAGTCTCAAGACTCCAGGATGTGGGACTCTGTTGTTGAAGGACCTTACATACCAAGCCCCACTTCTGCTACTGGTGGTGGTATGATTCCTAAGGTTGTGGCTGATTAATCTGAAGAAGACTGGAAGAGAATAGTGATTGATCAGAAAGCCATGACAACCCTTCAAACTGCTCTTCCAAACTCCGCCTATAGAGGCTTCTAGAAGTGCAAAACTGTCAAGCAACTATAGGAAGCACTGAAGTTGATGTATGAGGGGTCTACTTAAGGAAAGGAGAACAAGAAGGATCTCCTGAAGCAACAACTTGAAAACTTCACCTTTAAGGTAGGTGAAACCATGACTCAACAATACTTCAGGTATGTTGAGATTGTGGATACTCTAATGGATGTTGAAGTAACTCTTAAGAACAGGGACATTGTAAGGAAGTTTATGTCCTCTCTTTGTAAACAATGGACACATTACTGTGTTGTTATCAAGAGGACTAAGAACCTTAAGACTCTTACTCTTACAGAGTTGTATGGTATTCTTAGTGGCTACTAGATGGAGATGAATAAGCAAATCTCATCTGGTAACTCCAGCAATCAACTGAGTTCAGCCCTCCATGTGGTTGAAAGGGAAAGCATTGAGCCACAACATCATCTTATATGCTACCCTGACAACTCACAAAAGGGCCCTTTCATCACCTTCCTAGAGACTCTGAGGGGAAGCTACACTCAAGGAAGTCCTTTCCAAGAGACAAGTTCTTCTCATGCATTTGTCTCTGCTGATGAAACCTTAGGCAACTTTCTCTTCACCCTTGAAGTTTGGACTGTATCCATCCAGATGATCTAAAGTACATGGAGATAGTCCAGCAGATGGCTCTTCTCACTCACAAAGCCAAGAAGTTCTACAAGAGGACAGGAAGAAAGTTTCCAAGCAATGCAGCCAGTGGAAAGTTTGGGCTGGATAAAAGCAAAGTAAAGTGTTACAACTGTAACCAGATGGGACACTTTACAAGGGAGTGTAAGGCACCAAGGACAAATGGTGGCCAAGCACAAACCAGACCAAACTACACTGAGAAAGCCCCCTAGAATGAGAAGCCAAAGCAGCAAGCTGCAGTTGCTGTTGAAGAAGGAGGCTTTGTCTGGAGTTTTAGGTAGAAGATGCATCTCCAAACCAAGCACTCATGGCAGACCACGATGAAGTCAAGGTATTGGAACATCTTTGTACTCCTGAGTGCATTGCTAAAGTCAATAGATACAAGTCATATAACTTATAAATGAGATCTGATCTTGAGTCCTTAAATATCTTAAAAGCTGATTTTAAAAAAGCCGAAAATAATTATAAATTAAAGATAGAGGAGTTAGAAAAAACCATTTCAATTCTTAAACATGAGCATACAAACTACAGGACTCAGATCAAAGACCTCATTACTAAGTTAACTGAATGCCAGGCTGAGCTTGTGATCAGCAAAGCCAAGGCAGAAAAATGTGTTCTTGAAAAAGATGTTAGAGACCGTGTACGTACGGAGTACTAACTGATTCTGCATTTATACCAGATCAAATAGTGTTGAATCCTATTTGATTGGCGATCCAATTAGTGAGAACGATAACCCGATCGGTATAAGATTGAACTAGACGTTAAGAACGAGTAGGAATCAATCAGGAACGAACTATGAACTTGGACAGGCTGTTTGGGATGTTCTGGACGACTAGGGTTTATGTGTATTCGCAATATCTCTTCAAGTGTATTGTTTTTCCAAGAATTAGGTGGTATTTATAGGTTAGAGTTTTTCATTCGTACGACTGAACCATTCGCAAGGTTCAGTCGTGCGACTGAATCATGCGATTGAGTAATACGCACGACTGAAGGTTCAGTCGTGCGACTGAGTCAATCTTATGTCTCAATCGTGCGACTGATCCAGTCTCCTGGTTTAGTCGTGCAACTGGTCCATAAGCATGAAGTATTCATGCGTATGGTCCATAAGTATGGTCCATTAGCATGAATAATCACCCGACTAGGTTGTACATAATACTCAATCAATATTCACTTAGAATTGTGTACAACAACCTCAAACCTATATAAGCAGTTCATACATATGAATCAAAGATAAATAAACATCAAATCACATTTCATATTTCATTGAACCATTTCATTACATATGTGTAAGACATGAAAGCCTTTTACATTTAAGCTCATAAACTAGGAACAACATGTATCTACAAACTCCCCCTTGGTCCTAGTTTACCCTATCGTCTAACATTCTTCACATGTTCGTGGAACTTCTTGTACTTCTCCTTTCTTGTGACTCCTGCATGTATATCAAATGCAAAACTGAGTCTTATGACATGTCGGAACTGGAGAGCTAGTACAATATCATGCGTGTCATAGAACAATGGCCACTTTTATAATGTGTAGACATCTTCAGCCGACAAGTTTGTAAGCCACATTGGGTCAAATACCCGGATAGTATCAATCTTTCCATCTCTGTTCAATACTATGACAGCTTCGCCCGTCCTCCAGTCATAATACCACCATTTGAAGTGGGGAGTGAAGTCCTAAGGGCATTTCCCGTAAGGGGATCTTTGACATTATGCGCGGGGGACTCCACTTCAGCACCACCTTCGGTCTTCCAGATATGGGATCCACTTCAGACATATGAATGAACCTTTTAGGTTGTTGAGGTCTGAAGTTTACCCATCTGGTGTGGTATTCTTTCTTTAATGCAACCTCGAACCATCCTGACATCTTCCTCGGATTAGCATATAGAAGATCTAAACATGCCAGACAGTTGAGCTCAAAACCAGGAAGAGTCTTAAGATCATGTGGATATCTGAAGTACTCAATTCCTTTCTCCCTCTTAACAGCATAGACTTCCAAGTTTTCAAAATATGCCCACGCTATAATCTTGCCTGACACTTTCTGATGTCTTTTGACTATGTAGAGCTTTGTGTAGGCATTCTACTTTGGCGGCACGCGTTGGGCTTTCATCTCTGCAAAACAAGCTGCCCATTCAGCTTTCTTGAGATCAACATTTGCGTATGAAGCTTGGGCTTTACTTCCATTCTTTTCCTTTTCTTTCTCTATCTCTTCTAGCTTATCAAAAGTACCACTTCCAAACGTTTCACCCAGGTTGGGGATAACATGTCTTTTAGGTTCAGTGTACTCTGGATAATGCTCAGTTGTGATATCTTCTATCTCAATCTCATCTACATCATGTAGCTCCTCATCACTTAGGACATCGACTTCTGGAGCATCTTTGAGAATTTCGTCAGGATTGAGTCTGAACATCTCAGCTAGCTGGTCATCGGTTAGATCATGTATAATTTCTCCTTCTTCGGGAGTGTAGCTCACTGACCTTCTGACGATCCCTTGCAAGTCAAGAATCATGGTAAGTTGAGTCTTAACTTGCTGAAGGGGTTCGACATCATACTCATCTGTCTGTTGAGCTTCATCTGTTTGATTAAACATTAAGCATATCACACATGAGTCATTATATAACACATTAAAACATAAACAAACATAAATGATCATTAATTACATTAATGTAATATATAATCAAGTACAAAAGTTTTTAAATACAAAGACATGTAATGATTACGTTTGTCTTGCTCTGTCGATTCTTCAGCTGGAGGAGCTGAGGACGAGGCTCCTTGATCTTGGTTTCTTTTAGTACGCCTCTCCTTAGTTTGAGGATTTGAGGCTGACGCAGGTGAATCACCTTCCTGATCATCATCATCCTCTTTATCTTTACCACTCAGTCCTCCTTCATCAATATCTTCCTCAGAATCATCTTCATCCTCATCATCATCATCATCATCATCATCATCATCATCATCATCATCATCATCATCACCATCCTTGATCTTCAATGGCTCGCTCTTTGATCCCTTAAGCTTTAGGAGTATCTTCTTGTTCTTCTTCTCAAGCTCCTCTATCCTCTTGACTGACGCCATCACCAGCTCATTTCGACTAGTAAGCGCATGGTGAGCTCGGCCTAAAGCCCTCTCATACTGAGCATTCTTCTCTCTCAGCTCAACGATCTGCTTGCCTTGGGCGTTGTTGATCGCTATCAGCTGGTTAATCTGATTTCTCTCATGTGATCTGAAGCTAACAGCTTTAGCACCAACCTGTTAAGGTTTGCCAGTTGTTCCTCTAACCCAACAGTGGGTAGACTGGAGTTATGGGTCATTGGGGCTTGGGTGGATGTCCCGGCTTGGTGGGTGGTGGTAGTTGGGTGGTAGATGTGGTGAATAAGGGAGGTGGAATGTGAGTGGGATGTGGTGGAGTGGCTGTGGTAGTGGTGGTGGATGGAGTGATAGTGGTAGTGGGAGGAGTGGTAGTGGAAGTAGTAGCTGTGGTTGTGGTAGTAGGTGATGTGGCGGTAGCTGTGACAGTGATGGTGGTTGTGGCAGAAAATGTAATAACTGTAAACCTCAGCCTCTTACCCTTTTTGCCATGAGGCTGAGCCATTCTCTTCTTCCTGGAGTCCTTTGCAGTGGACGCTCCCCCTTGGCTGTTGCGCTGGTCAGGGGTGTAAGTAGGATCAGTAACATCAGCATCAGCACCCCTCGACTCAACCTGGCGTCCGCCAACCGCCTCTATCCCTCTGTCTGTGGCCACAACTCGGCTCCTGACAGTCCTCACTAACGGCTCATCATCTGACTCCTTATCATCCGACTCCTCATCATCATCGATCAAGAAGTCTTGGTGGAAGGCAGCACTTTCAGTTCCACTAGGTGCCTCACCACCTTGACCTTGCTCATCGTCATCGTCGTCGTCGTCTTTTTCGTCTGTGGGTGCCATGATGGGCTCGATGTCGGAGTCACTGTCATCGTGACGCCACTTCTTGCAAGATGGCGCCATGTACCTCTCGTTGGCCAAGTGGCAAAACAGTCTCCTCACCGGGGGCTTGACTTGCTTTCCCCGGTAGACCTTCATCCTACCCAGTGTCGTATCATCCATAATCTCCAAAACAACTGCATTCTCCCTCTCTTTAGGTGGTCACCGTCTTCACCTAGATCCAACACTTGCCTAACATCGGCCACAGTAATACTGATCTCCTGCCCGAAGATCGAACTCCGGATGCTGTAGGGCTCAGTGGACCTATCCACATAGCCCCTTCCCAGAAGGTCTGCTGGAGTGATCTGTATGGAGTGCATGAAGATCCTCGATCTCCTGAGAAAGGCAATGATCCCCGCAAACTCGGAAGCATTCCGAGTGGTAGCATCTACGTGCGCACAGATGTTGTGCTTGGCGCTCATGGACCATCTATCAGCCATGTTGCTACAACACAAGAAACATATACATTAGATTAGTGCATAACAGAAGACAGTAGGAACTTAAAGTGTTTTGATCAAACTGGCTCAGTCGTGCGATTGAATTATACGACTGAGCTTAGTCGTGCGATTGAATTATACGACTGAGCTCAGTCGTGCGATTGAGCCTGCGACTGAGTTCAGTTTTACGATTGAGCCTGCGACTGAGTTCAATCGTGTGCTATGCCATGCGGTTGAATCAGTCGTGCGACTGAACCCATGCGCATGATACATACGTGCGATTGAATCATGCGTTTGGCTCAATCGTGCGACTGAAGTTCATTAGCATGTCCATTCGCATCCTATACTATTGAACCCTCCAACCTTGAATCTTGGTCAAAACTTGATTTTAGACGTCGTGTTTAGACTCATTAGGTTCGCAGGGACTCTAAATATCACTTAATGTTCTTTATTTCAACGATTATGACCATTTAAGTGGTCTATTTGAAGAGTTTTACTGATTTCTTGATTTTAGTCGATTAAGTCAGTTAGGGTTTGATTACACTGGTCACTTAGATCGATTCCAGTCTCACAATACCTGTAGATGAATAAGAAACCGGTTAGGACAAGTAATCAAGATAGAACAAAATTTGGGCAGAGTGTCTACGTATGAGCGATTTCAGAGAACTTGAAGGGTGGTAAGGTTTACGACTGACTGACCCCCTTATTTATACTATGTTAAATGTTCAGTCGTGCAACTGGACCCATACGCATGCTTCAATCGAGTGACTGGGGTTCAGTCGTGCGACTGGCTCATACTCCATCCAGTCGTACGAATTGTTCATTCTGGTGATCCAATCGTATGGATGTTCCATACTCATGGTCCAATCGTATGATTGCCCCATACTCATGGTCCAATCGTGCGATTGGCTCATACTTATGGTCCAATCGTGCGATTTGCTCATACTTATGAGTTTGACCTCATACACTTTCACACACATAAAGTTTTACCTTTTGATATAACATTATGAACAATGATCATCTCAGACATGACCTTTTAATTTGACACACATTTGATCACCTCTGACGTGATCCTTTTAATTTAAAACCATTTGATCACCTCAGACGTGATCCTTTTAATTTGAATCTCATTGGTCACCTCGGACGTGACCCCTTTTAGTGAGTGATTCACAGAATTCATCTAGTTGTATAGTCCGACTTTTACCTAACAAAAGACTAGAAAATAGAAAACCACTTTGAAATATAAAGGAAAAACAAGATATATTTTTGTGTTTTTTATTAGAGATGGATTGAAATCTTTTAGAAAACCGTCTAGCAGATTTTTCTTCCTGAACAGCACAGCTTCAAGTTAATTTAATCATTTCTGGAACAATTCATTATGGAATCATACATGTATATCAAAATCATTTGGGACATTTTAATAAAACATTTTGATGCTAGATTCTTGTTTTGACCGAGAGTCATTAGCAATTTTAGGAAATCATACTAGAGCTATAAGATGCACACAATGATTTTGACTGTCAAGAATTGTAGCCATGATGATTGTCAGTATATTTGTCTTCTTAAATCCATACACAGATTTTTGACTCACATTGGTGATGAGTTAGGTTATATTATTTCAACAAGCATTTGTGGATCCCACACTTATATGGTAATCAACATTTCTCAGAAGATTTTTGGAGCGGTCTACGGGTATTTGACAAGAAGAAACATTTCTAAGAGCTTTCAAAGATATGCCAAGCCTCAGGTCAGTGCCATCGCACAGCAGAGAGGCACAAACAACAATGAATTCTAGAATATTTAGGTTATGCTTATCCTTAGGTCAGTGCCATTGCACAGCAGAGAGGCACACAACCTATCTTCTTGTGAGAGCATTTTTTTGCACGTAACGCACCAACAACATTAGTCATTAGCTTGATTGCGTTTAACATTTTTTTTCTTATGCTTTGCTTATTTTTATGGTCATCTGCACACATTTGTGGCGTTTATTTTGCTCTTCACCCCTTCTTGGAAATACGTTGATTGTGTTAACCAGGGAAAAGATGGGAACCCACAGCAAGTTGAACAACTTAGTTTGAATTTAAATCACCAATGAGATCTACTCATCTATTGTGTTGAATCTACCGACAGATCATATAATGGACTAGCAACCTCTAGGTCTACTTTCTCTATGTTACCTCAGTAGCAGACTAGTTTTACAATCATTTTTCCTTTTAATTTTGCATCTTAATCATTTAAGTGCTTTTGAGGTCCCAAACAATGTGTTCCATGTGTACTATCATTTTCCATAAACATTTAATCAGAATCACAGATTTGATTTTATTTCTTTTAGCTAAGCTGCCCTCCTCCCTCGTTTTTTTTAAGTAATTAAATACTGCATGAATTAAATACTAAACTAACCTATTCTCTCCCTAAAATTATAAAACCAAAAATCTTTTTGTGTTTTTGAATTTTAATAGACAGGAAAATAAAATAAATAAAAGAAAATAAAAAGAAACAAAAACTTGTCGGACTACACACTTTCTTCCTCTAGAATCATATCACTTTTCTTTTTCAAACCATTAACCTCTAAAAGATATAAAAACCACGGTTTATCAAATACTTTTGTGTAGAGGTCGGCGCGTTGAAAATCCATATTAATTTTAACAACATCGATTAATGCTTTTCAAAACAGTCACGTATAAAGTGATATTTAATACCGATGTGTTTAGTTTTAGGATGTTGGTCCCGATTTTTGGTGACAGCAACAGTAGCAGAATTATCAACAAAAATAGGGGTGTTAGAAAATTGCAAACCGTAGTCGCGCATTTGCTGTTGAATCCAAATGATTTGTGAACAGCAACTTGCAGTAGCGTCATATTCAGCTTCACAAGTTGACAGAGCAATTGATGTCTGATTCTTACACTGCCAGGTGACTAACCATCTACCAAAGAACTGACATCCAACAGATGTTGACTTGTAATTCATCTTGCAACAACCATAGTCCGAGTCACTATATGTTTTAAGCTCAAAGTCATCATCATGAGGATACCACGACCCAAGTGTTGGTGTACCCTTTAGATAACGAAAGATCTGTTTAACTTTGATGAGATGATTCACTTTTGGTTTTGCCTTATATCTGGAACAAAGACACGTTGCGTACATAATATCAGGACTAGAGGTTGTGAGGTACATTAGGGATCTGATCATTTCTCTGTACATTGTAGCATCAACCAGATCACCACTTTCGTCGGGTGCCACATCGTGGTTAGTGGCAAGTGGAGTTCCAGCAACTAAAGCATTCTTCATGTCGAACCGACTGAGTATATCACCTACATATTTGGTCTGATGCAGGAAGATTCCTTTGGGTGTCTGATCCACCTATAAGCCAAGGAAGAACTTCATGTCCCCTATAGCACTCATCTCAAACTCTGCTTTCATTACAGATTCAAATTCTTTACATAATTTTTCGTTTTTGGAACCGAAGATTACGTCATCCACATATATATGTACTAGCAGTAAATCACCATCTTTTTATTTGATGAATAACGTACAGTCGATAACTCCTCTGCGAAAACCATGTTTCACTAGATGAGTTGAGAGTTTCTCATACTAGGCTCTAGGGGCTTGATGGAGCCCATAGAGAGCCTTGTCCAGTTTGTAAACTCTATCCCGATATTAAGGATCCTCGAATCCTTCGGGTTGACTGACGTAGACTGTCTCATGGATTTCACCATGAAGGAATGCACTTTTTACATCTAGTTGATAGACTTTAATCTTCATGTAGGATGCATAGGCTAGAAAGATACGGATTGCTTCCATCCGAGCCACAGGTGCAAACACTTCATTGTAGTCAATGCCTTCGACTTGTCCGAACCCTTGAACCACAAGCCTAGCCTTGTTTCTGATATGACTCCTTGGTCATCTTTCTTACACTACAAGACCCATTTCGTGCTAATCACCTTAGCACCTTTTGGTCTGTCCACAAGGGTCCATACTCCTAACTTCTTGAACTGTAGGAGTTCTTCTTGAATTGCACTGACCCATGCCTCATCGTTTAGAGCTTCACTCACATATTTTGGCTCAAATTAAGACACAAAACATCGATATGCACCATCATGAAGATATTCTTTTTTCTATGACTGAGGCATAATCAGCCGAGTATAGTTGATTTCTTGTTTGTACTCCTGATCGAACATCTCCAATGGCGTTGTCCAAGGGATGATAAACATTAATCCGGGATCCAGGAGTGGTGGGAACAACTACCTCATTATCCAGATTATGAAACCCAGGTTCAGTATCTGAAGCTGTTGGAGTATGAGGTTCCGAATTGTCAAAGGCATCAGGATGTGATGCTTGTGTACTTTCATTAGTGGGAACTTGTTCCTCCTGTTCCACATTTGCAGTCTCAACTGCTTCATCATCAGAAGATGAATCACTTACTTCAAGCTCTCCCCTTGAAGGGCTAGAAGTATCATCTAATGGAGCCGTTGATGTTGAGTCAGGCTGTGGAGTGTTCAGAACATCATACATCATTCTAGCAGAAAGCTCATCATCAGTGGGAGATGGCGGTAGTTTGAAGGATTCAAAGAATCCCTCATAGTCGAAGAAGAAGGAGGGTCCTTTTCCAGCAGGGGGTGGTGTATCTTTGAACCTCAACGTTACACCACACTTCTACCTGACCCGTTGAGTTGTTATAAACTCTTTTGTCTGGTATGCTGTATCCGAGAAAAATACCTTCTTCTGCCTTCTCACTAAACTTCCCAGTCTGAGTTTTCTTCAACAACATGCACGATGCTCCAAACGGTTCTAGATACTCCAAGTTGGGTTTACGTCGCTGGAGCAGCTCATAACATGTTTTCCCATGTCGTTTGACCACTATGACTCGATTGAGCGTGTAACACGCATTGGCCACTCCCTCATTCCAGAATTGAATAGGCAGTTTCGAGTCAGCTAGCATTGTCCTTGCAGTCTCTATCAGGCTCCGATTTTTCCTTTCAGCAACGCCATTCATCTGTGGAGTGTAGGCAAATGTAAATTGATGTACAATTCCTTTCTCTCTACAGAATGCTTCCATCCACTGATTCTTGAACTCTATTCTGTTGTCTGATCGAATCTGCCTTACTTTCAGCTTGTAGAGTGATTCCAAAGTAGTAACTAGATGTTAGAATGATTCAAAAGTTTCTGATTTGGCTTTCAGAAACATCATCCAAGAGAATCTTGAGTAATCATCCGTTACTACAAAGCAATATAGATCTCCAGCAATGCTCTTTGTACTGAAAGGGCCAAACAGATCCACGTGTAGAAATTCAAGAGGAAGATCAATTGAATGAACTTTCTTTGCCTTGTGAGACTTCTTGGTTTGCTTCCCTTTCTTACATGCTACACAAAAATCCAGAAGTTGGAAGTTCTTGACAGTTACTCCATTCACTAAATCATTTTGAACTAAATGATTCATCTTCCTTGGATTAATGTGTCTCATTCTCCTATGCTAGGAGATTGAATCCCTCTCAGTTGCCTTTGACAAGAAGCATTGAACGGTCTGATCAAATGTGGAGGCTTTTGATAGATCCAAGACCTACAAGTGGTTATATCTTGAAGCTGATATAAGAACTTTATCCTCCTCAATCACATAGTCCTTCTTCAACATGTAGCACTTCTTGTTGTCAAATACAACTTTAAATCCTTTATCACAGATCTGGAAGACTGAAAGTAAGTTGTTCTGTAGTTGTTGAACATAGTTGACCTTGTCAAACTTCACTTTCTTGTTTCCCACTTCGCCTTGAGCTGTGATGTAACCTCCTTTATTCCCAGAAAATGAAACATGTCCCCCTTTAATTTGTCTGATGTTGAAAAGGAGAGACGAATTTCCTGTCATTTGCCTAGACGCCCCACTATCAATAATCCCGGTATTAGTGATAGCGCTATAGCGGACACCCTGCACATTCAAAGAAACTTATTAGTTCAGATTTGGGACCTAAGCCTTAACTGGCTTGGGTGACCCGGAGGAATCACACATCATAAACTCAACCCATTGTCCTTTTGGAGGATGAGGGCATATCTTTCTTCTTAATCTCCTCACTATCACACACTATACTTGATTTTTTCTTTCCATAAGCCAATTTTGTGTAAGGCATGTTTGTGATAAACAGACGACTGGCTTATTGTTTGAACTTTAGGTTCACTAATACTCCTAGGTGAGTATTAGATCTCGATTTAGAAAAACTTGGTTTTGCATCAAAAAGTTCAATTTTCTATTTGGGCGTCTGTTAATAAGGACAATTAGGAGAAATATGTCCTCGTTTTCCACAATTGTAGCAAGATCTCTCTTCTACAGATTGAGGAAAATATTTATGTGGGTTTGAGTTTGGTAAAGGTGTGACCTTCGTCTAGTTGGGTTTTATCACTTCTCTTTTAGATGTTTCAACTTCTTTAACAAAATTAAGTGTTTTGACATTTTGAACATCTTTAACTTCCATTTTATTTGGACTTTGATGATTAACATGTTTTTGGTTAAATGATTTAGTCAATTTTGGTTCTGAAGTAGACGTTTGGGGCCCTGACCTTACATTAACCCTTTTAATTTCATCATCCAAATTCTCAACTGGCATTTTTCCTTTTGATTTTAAGATAGGCTCCTTCTGTTTAATGATAGAGTTCACAGGTTTACTTGTAGAATCAGGATCACTAACCAGAGGAGTGGACACCACATGATCCTTTACTGGGTTGTTATTGACAGGTCTACATTTTGTGTTCAAAAGGATTTCATGTGGTGGCGGAACTACTTTGTAACCCAAACCTTCCCCATTATTTCGTTCTTTCACTAAGTTATGAACTATGTGAGAAGAACTAGCCCAACTATGCAGTTTTTGTTTTAAAGAATTGACCTCGACTTCCAAAACTGCTTTTTCCTTTTTGGTTTCTTCTAAAGAGTTTAAATAGAACTTTATATCATTTGGTTGATTTAAGGCAACAACCTCGGTTTCCCTTAGTTGTTTCCCCAAAAGTTCTATCTTCTCTTTAAAACTGCACTCATTTTGTTTTAATATACGATTAGCTTCAGTGCAAGTTGTAAATCATTTACTAAGTTATCATTGTTTTCTAATAACCTAGCAAATTCCAAATCAATGCTTTCTCTAAATTTGTCACATTCATTACAAGCATGTTTTTCAAACAGTTGGTCTTTAGAACTTACCTGTGAGGAATCGGTTGAATCAACCATCAAAGCAGATTTAGACTCTTCAAAGGCTGGAGATTCTGAACTTGTTGCTCTAAGCTCTTCCTTAACCAAATGATTAACCAAATGATGTACGTATGATACGTGATCGCGAATGAAAGTAATGAACGGTTGTAAAAGGATATAAAGTATCTTATTTATAAAACTAGAACTCACTCAGCAACGCTGACTTTTATGTGTTTCCAGTTGGCAGGTAGTGGTTGTTGAGGATGGCACGGGGTAGCTACTCGGCTTATTTTGGATGGCATCCATTTTTATAATGCTTTTGTGATGTAATGCAACAAAAATTTTGTGATCGATAATGATGTATTATTCTGCAAAAGCTTTTATAATGAAATGGAATGTTTGTTTTAATGTTTCCGCTGCAATGTTTCTTTAAGTTAATGAAAATATATGCTTTACGTGCGATGATGGACCAGCTGTGAGCGTCCCGGGAACATGGCCTTACATAATACGGATGTTGTGATCTTCATCTGCATTTCCTTTTCTTCTTCAGCATTAGTGTTTGGTCATCAACATTGACAAATGCGGATGAACAAACACTTATGCCCATTTGTTGCTGAACATCCACATTAGTAAATGCGGATGTACAAAGTACTTGTCAGCATTTGTTTCGGCTATCCGCATTTTTTCATGCGGAAGAACAAACACTTGTCAGCATTTGTTCTATGGTCATCCGCATATATAAATGCGGTTAGCCAACACTTGTCTTCTATTCTTTATGTAGATTCTTCATCCGCATTGGTTCTTGGACTTGTGGGATTTCCAGCAGAACAACCATTAACCCACCACTTGAGTATCAAAAGAATATGAGAAAACGATAAGTAAGGAGGTTGAAAGGGGAACATCAAAAGAATAGAGAACTAAAGAATCAATCCTAGTTACATATTTTAATTGTAAAAAATTCAAAAAAATAATGAAAAGCAGACATACCATTTTAGCGGAAAGAGGAAAGAAAAGTAAAAAAACCGTCAAATTTCATAATGAAATCAATATGCTTCACAAAATAAAGTATATTTTACAAATAAAAATCATTGTAACTTTTTTTGTTTTGTTTTTTTTCTAATTGCGTAAATAAGGGATTTTTTTTATTTTAGGAAATTAAAATGTGGGGTTAGAATTGGTTCCGTAGTTTCTCTTTTCCTGTATTCCCTATTGAACCCTCCATTTGTGTTTAAAAAGAGTTAATATCAATTTTGATTCCTGAGTTTTAAAAACAATTTCAATTTTTCTTTAAAATTTTAAAAATATTAGTTTTACTTAAAAAAGTTCCATCAGTTGTTTTAGTTTCAATTTAAAATTTCTATTATTTTGAATTTAAGATGAAACATTTAATGTGTTTCACAAAAAAGAAAATGAAATCGATGTTTTTAAAAGAAAATCTATTTTACAAGCAAAATCAATGTGACTTTTTTTGTTTTGTTTTTTTCTAATTGCTTTAAAATAAGGGGTTTTTTTATGTTTTTTTGAAATTAAAATGTGGGGTAAGGATTAGTCCTCTAGTTTCCCTTTTCTTGTGTTCTCTAATGAACCTTTCGTCTGTGTTTAAAAAGAGATAATATCAATTTTGATTTCTGAGTTTTGACAAAAATAATAATTTTTTTAAATTTTATAAATAATATTTTTAGTTAAAAAGTTTCATCATTTATTTTAGTTTCAATTTAAAACTTTTATTATTTTGGATTTAAGATGAAACATTTGATGAAACTTTTAAAATGAAATTGAAATAACTTATGAAACATTTGAAGGTAAATTGATGTTTTTAATTAATAATTATTTTTGGGAAAACTCAAGAAAGAAAAACAAATTTATTTTTTTTAAATCTTAATATCAATTGATTCCTGAATTTTAACAAAAGCAACAATATTGCTTCAAAACTTTAAAAATATCAATTTCAGTTAAAAAAATTTCATCATTTGTTTTAGTTTTAGTTTAAAATTTTTATTATTTTGGATTTAATATGAAACATTTAAACTAAAAATAAAACAACTTATGAAACTTTTAGAGATAAATTGATATTTTTAATCAATAATTAATTTTAGAGAACCGAATTTAAGTCTTTTAAAGTTACCCAATAATTTAATTTAAGAAAACCAAAAGTATTGTTATGATTATAAAAATGTCCAAAACTTCATTATTCATAGAGGTTGAAAAATTATATATAGTATATTTATTAGGTCCTAGTGATTATGTTGAATGCGATTCATTATGTTAGTGAATGTAATTTTGATAGCAAACGTCTTCTGAAAAAAATAATGGTCAAATAATTGAATATGTTCAAATTTGATATGTTGTAGACTTCGTGTTGTCACAAGTGTGTTGATGTTGATAACAATTTACTTTTTATTAAGCATTTTACTAGGTATGAAATTAATTAATCTTATTTAGCTTGTACATTGAACGACAAAAGCAGATCGACAGATGAAAAGGGTAGCTAAAGAACAATGATCATCGCAGCGCTATTTGTATAAGATGGATTTTTGTTGTGTACATTGTACCTCTAGTGTTAGCTAGACTACATTGTTGTTTTGTATGTTTACAATGTTAGTTAAACAACTAAACTCGACAAGTTCTTTTGTATAGATTTATGATGTCACTCAGACGACTACTTTTAGCGTGTTATTAATATAAATTACAATAATACCCACTTATGACCAACATTTACTAGCACGGGGTGGTGAGAAGTTCGCACCAACATGTGAATAACAATTCTAATTTTTTTAGTGCAACTTAGGCAATTTCCAATCCTTTGATTTAGTGTCCTATTCAACATATTTTTTACGTGGGTAACTAGGGATATAAAACAATATGTGAGTATAATATCCTAAACTTATATATTGAAGTTCTCTTGCATATTTTGGCATTTTAACTTTAAGTATACCCACTCTAGTTTTCCTTTAGGTACTCTTTACATTGCTTGACTGCATCACTACGACGGCGCACAATGATCGGATATCGCTTCTGAGTTCTTGTTGTAGGGAAAAACACCAGTTTATCATCCTCCGCCGGCTCCCAACTTTTTAGAGAAAATGTAGCCAATTTAGGTTCAGGACTAATAGAATCATATGCGAACTGAATGCATAACAGTTGATATTCTTTACCTATACTGAGTAACGAGATGGTGAAGGAAAACCGAGAGTGCGACTCTTGCTAGCTCGTACCCAGGGCATCTCCTTGGCCCTCCTCCGAATGGCATGAAGTTTGATGGATTTGAAGATTTCTATTAATAACGAAAATGAGAAAATAGGTTCATTATAACTAATATTCGACAAAATGAAGAGGAGGTGAGTGGGTTACGAACCTGCCATCTCCAAGGATAAAAAACGCGAGCATCTTTATAATTTTCTTGACCAAGGTGAACTGCCCGAAGAGAGGTGAAAACTTTGGATCCTTTAGGGATTCTATAACCTTCACGTAAAATATACACTAAGACTATGAACAGATGACAAAATAAGTAACACGACATACTATATGTTGTATAACATAATCCCAAAATATAGTACTATGTTGTATAGTATAATCTTCTTATATGATTGAGACGAGTATGATACATATAAAGTGTTATAGCATGTCTTAGCTTATTAGCAAACCTTTGATGTCAACGTCTGTCATTGTCCTCCTGAATACTCCGCTAATAATGTTGGAGACTCTCAATGTCTCATTAATGACCTATAACAAATACATTCAGGTTTCATATTCCAAAATATAGCCATCGTTTTAAAAAAGAATAATGTTCCGTGATGTCGTCTTACACATTGTGTGAATGGCATGGATTTATAGTCTTCCCATTCGAGAGACACCGAGTCATTCTTTTTCGCTCGAATTTCATCATGTTCTTCCTATGAAATATTGATAACAAGGTTATTTATGAATAAACTAAATAGATAAGAAATTAGGGTAATTTCATATACCTCCTTTCAAACTTAAAATTATATATTTTCTCAAATCACATTGAAAGAACATTATACATTATATATTAAAAACTTATATTTTGAGAAAATATGTAATTTTACAAGTTTAGAAGGGAATATATATAATTTCTTGAATTTTTAAAAAGAACCAAGTTATAAAATTTATTAAACCTAAAGAAAGTGAGCATTAAAATTTGCCTCTATTATACCAACTTTGGCATGTTTTTGCTTATCTATTTGCATGATTACATATATAACCATTTAAAATAATGTCAACAATATATCATGTTACTTAATATTTATTTTCTTTAAATTTTTGACGATTTGGTATATAAAGTGCGATTAGTTATGGTTCGAGTTTTCGATTTACACATATATAAATTTAGGTTTTTGAACAAGAGATTTGATCACAAATTCTAAAATCAAAAACTCGGTTTAAATTGCATTCAACAATATGCTCGTATGGTTCATGGTTGTTGTATATTTAATATACTAGCGGATTAGACCCGCGCTTTGCCGCGGCAAGGTTTAACGTATACGTTAATGTCGTAATGATAGTTTTTTGGGTTATAAAAGTTAAAAGATTTAATCTGATAATTTAATTACAAGTTATTACTAACCACCCAAAAAAAACTACGTGCAAAACACTAATAAAAGTTTAACAGAAATATTATAAAAAATATATACCACAAAACAGATAAGAAAAATAAAAATGCATGTATGGTGACTTTATTAAAATTAACGAGCTATATTGTAAATTGGTTAAAAATTTTTTTGACATAACTCGAAAGCTTATACATAAAACTCTAAAAAATGTTAGTAAATGTAAATTTGTCATAAATTAAAGATTTATGTATAAAATTTTAAAAAAAGTTATGGTGATTAATTGTAAATTTAAAATAACTAAAAAAATCAAGTATAAAATAAAAAAAATGAGCAGGTATCAATTTGAGGAAGTGAGAGAGAGAGAGAGAGAGAGAGAGAGAGAAAGAAAGAAAGTGTTATGATAAGTTTTAAAAAAATCCTTAAAGAGTTTAATTATAAAATTTTAAGAAAAAACAAAGTAGGTTTTTTATTAATTTGAGGGAAAAAAATTTATTGTGATAACACTGAGTAAAAATCTTAACCTACACTTCTCATAATCTTTTCTATTTATTATATATAGTGATGTGGTAGGTTGTATCTAGTCTTTTCTCCGACTTGTCTTAAGCACTGATATGTTTGAGTATTATTATTATAAATATATAATTATTTAGTGATTATGTACTTAAGTACTTAAATAAAATAATACATAAATCAAATAGCATTAAGTTATAAAAATATAAATAATAAATATATGTATTCCAATATTAATTTAAATTATTATAAAAGACAATACTTAAAATTAATATATTAAATAGAAAAAATTATTAAATAGGGGCAAATTAGAAACTATTATATATAATAGTTGTACCTTGTGTTTAAAAAACTTATATTAGGTGTGTTAAATTTTAGGTAGTATTACAAGTGTGTTATCCTCAAATATTTTATATATTAGTATAAATAATATAGATTATTATTATCATCATAAGTATAAAAGTATTTAATATTTATATAGTCAAGTATTAAAAATATACTACTTATTTTTAAATTTTAAAATAATAATAATAATAATAATAATAATAATAATAATTACTATTATTATTATTTATAAAAAATATTATTACTTATATAGTTAAGTATTCAAATAAGATAATACTAAATTTAAATGTTAATTTAAAGTATTATAAATATGTATTAATAATATGAATTAATTAATGTATTAATTTGAAGAAGTTTATAAAATGAAGGGTAAAATATTAATTATTGCATTAAACACTTGTACCTAATATTTAAGAGTTTGTCTTAAATTTTTGTAAAATTACATTTATATCATATCTTTATGTTTTATATAGTAGTATAGATATAGATAGATAAATATACATATTAGTTAGTATATTACTTAATTTGTATAGGTTATGAATGGTAACTTAAGCATTTCTTGTAACGCCAAGTGTTTCACGTATCTCTATTTTTTTTATTTTCCTTCTACCACTTTTAATTCAATTACCTTTTTAAAACGGTGACACACTCACAGTCGTATACTTTTATTTTTAAATCATACTAATATCTAATTAATTTATCTCATGTTATAATTCAGATCCTAGTATTATTTAAAATGTCTTTTACTTCTATAACTGGGCTACCTACCTAGTTATTCAATTCAAGACCTGCAAACTAAAAGGCTTGTGCTTTTACCATGTGAACTAAGATGCATAATGACAACAACCATATAATATTTTTTTCATATATGAGAATAGCTTATGATCTATTCTAATATCTGTTACTTGCGGAATTTGAAACTCTAACGCCTGGTATAGAGGTAAAACAAGTTGTCACTCAACTGTCCGTGTGAAATACAAACCATATACTAATAACCGTATACATAAACTTGTATGTTTAGAAAATGAGTTTTCATTTAGATTGGTAGCTTTCTTTTAGTGGATAGTTAAATAAGAAATGATATGCTCCTCAACTAAATAATTTAGGATTTAAATTTTAGAGTATACAGCTTTAATAATTGTTTTTATAGTAATACGAAATGTTGGTTAAAAAAATATTGTCATGGCCTTGTCTCTACAAACACATCCAGTGTTCAAATATTGATAAGTGGAGGGTGTATTTTATAAGTAAGATATATATATTTTTTACTAGGGGTGCAAACGAGCTGAGCCGCTCACGAGCTACCCGAGATCGAATCGCTAAAGATCTCGAAACGAGCCGAGTTTTATCGAGCCCGAGCTGAGTCCAAGCTTGAAAAAAAACTCATTCAATTATCAAGCCCGAGCCCGAGCTTCACGTATCAAGCTCGTGCCAGCTCACGAGCCTAAACAAGTTTTTTATTTTTATATTTTTATTTAATTCATTAAATATATTATTTAAATAATATTTCTTACATATAAAATTATGATAAAAAATTAAATAATATGTATAATGTTATATATAAAATATATAATTATAAATATATATCAAAATTAGATATAAAAATATTAATATTAATATCTAAATAAATAAATGAGCTGAGTCCGAAGCGAACTTGAGATTGAAAAAGTATTTCTAGAGTCGAGTCGAGTTTGAAAAAGTATTTGTCGAGACGAGCTCGAGTTTATAAAATAAAATTCGAAACGAGTTGAGCTCAAGTTCGAACTATCATAATTAATCACAAGAGCTCCCTCGAGCACATGCGAGCTCGAACTCAATTCAGCTCGTTTGCACCCTATTTTTTGCCATAAAAAAAATAAATTAGACCTCGAATTCCCAAATAAAGTTTGGATGTTTAGGTCAAAGTAGCGCTGGGAAGTGTTACGCCGTCCTGTGAAAGGGATGATAAATGCACCTTAATTTCCGAGCCACACAATCCCCCATAATATACTTTTCTTCTTTAACCCACCACATTCTTTCTGGTCGTCTAGTCTTGCCAAAAAAAAGAAAAAAAAAAAAAAAAAAAACTCTTTGACCTTTTATTTTCATTTTTTTTACCCGTAACTTCTTATTTTTCTTCCACCAATGTCGAATTCATCATTCTTATTTTGTTCTTTTAGTTTTATGTATATGTATATTTCTCTCCTGATTGAGTCAATCTTCGTTTGCTTAGAAGAAATAAAAGGGACATTTAAAATAATATTTTTAATCTAACACGATAGATAAACTTTTATCGAATTAGAAAAGTCCATTGATGCTGGACAACTTATTTCTCATTTCCTTTTACGTCTGGATTTGGATTCTTGTTACCAACGAAAAGGAAAATAGAAAATCACAAAAATCAATATTTTAAAGAACAATGAAGCCATGTAATACTAATTATCCTAGTGAGAAATGTGTTACTACGAAACCCATACACATATTAGGAGTTTGGTACAATAGTATAGGAAGAAGATATGAAATTTTCATCAACCTAGGAAAGGGTTATGAAACTCATCAGGTGATTTGTGAAAGCCTTAACACTAGAGGAACTCATGGGATGTATATCAAGTTTGTCAGGAATGTATTATGTCCGTGCTAGGACAAGAGTGCGGGCATGAGTCAACGATACAAATTAATTTCCTATGGATGTGGGCATTCACCAAAGATTAATATTAAGTTCATTTTTGTGTATAATAAAGAAAAAGCTAGGTTATAATTATACGTTCTGCATGTATATAAACATGATGCGTGAATGATTAATATGTATTTCATGGCTAGATGTGTAAATAATTGTTCTTCTATTTTTTTTTCTACGTAAGTGTTGTGTTCTTTATTTAGAAATACAACCAAAGGACTCGTAGAGGGTAGTTTATATATTTTTTCTTTCATTTCATTTTATTACTTATGCTAAAAGTCACTTATTTAAATGCAACCCCATATATATAATTAGAGAAAAAATCGAAAGATAGATCGAACCTTGAGTTGAGCAAGAGCCAACGGTGTGTCAGTCAAGAATTTAACTGCAAGAGTCATGGTGGTTGATGTTGTGTCATAACCCGCTACTAATAGAGACACCAAGAAATCCACAATTTCATTATCAGTGAAACCAAGCCCGCCACCATCACCATTACTATCAAACAATGCTTCCAACATGTCGTTTTTCTTAACTCCTCTTTCACGCTCACTTCGTCTCTCTCTGACTACCGAGCTTAACTCCTCCGCCACCCTTTTTCTTGCCTAAAAATGTGAACATTTTGATTTACATGTTATTCAATTTATACTACCAAATAGGAATTGATAAAATATTTAAATGTGTATTTATATATTATATAATGCATTTATAATATAAGATTACCTGAATAGCACGACGGTAAGTAACGGAGAAGATAGGAATAGGAATGCAGAAAAAGCCTTCGATGACTCGCGTATATGTCTTTCTTAAATTCTCGGTCCACTCACATGGGTCGATGCTCAATAGTTGCTTCAGTGTTAACTCAAACGTTATCTGTAAAATGTATAGTTATAAATTTATTATTATTATCATTATTTATTTGAGGATAACATAATTGATCCAAATCAAATCTAGAATAATGATGCCCATAACACTTTTGATTGAACACATGGAATGGAATAAATGGAAGGTTCCAAGCATGATGCACTCACTACATAAGATCATCACAGATGCACATGATGTTATTATTCATTCTCATGTTTCTCTAATCATAATTTAATATATTTCTTTTAAATGTATCAACAATTAGTTGTAGTTTAAGCTATAAGAAATAGAAGTTTTTGATTCACATTTATAACTATTTAATTGTAAAGAATGCTGGTAATTTTCAAAATATAAATTAATTTTCGTTACTGCTCGGTATAAAAGTAGTGGAAAATGAAAATATTTTTGCAAAATGTGATTAAAGTGTTTTATTAATAAAAAGAAAATGAACCCATGTGAGTGAGTACATGAATGTTCTTCTTTAGCCGGATTGACTGATAGCCCACCGTGTAAAACAGGTACCATCAATACACAAAGTACAACTTTAAATTTTATTTGTTTTAAATGATTTAACAAAACGAGTTTAAAGATACCTAAAAAACCACCCCAAATATACAATGATACGGCGTAGCGAAACCATAGCTTAATTTTGATTGGGAGTTATTATAATTTCTCTTCCCTATCACTTCGAATAACTAGATTTTAAAAATCTAAACAATAACTTATTTTAAAATCCAAACAATAACTTATAGGCTGATAATAGTTCAAACCATTAGTTTATCTACTAATAATTCTAACTTTTGTTTTTTTTTTTTGCTAAAAATAGCATAATCATATATTATTGTTTTTACACTTTGTTTCCACTCAATTTTCACTCCAATTTATTGTATGTTTACATATTTCATTCTAAATTTTCATTGTAAGTAAAATCGACTGAAAATCAAGTGTAAGTTTAAATATGTTTATGCTATACTAGGATTACTTTTCACAAAAAATTAAAAATAAAACTTAGGATTATCATTGATCAATCTGCTAAAATGAATTATTACCAGCCAAAAATTTATACCTTGAATAATTAAAATCCAATTTGTCACTATAAATCATGAAACTTCGGTCAATAGACTCTTTGACCCTTTACTAATCGCGCACAATACCATTTCCGCCCCAACCAAAGTAGTTCAGAACTAAGGGGACTCCAACTTATTCATCGACTCCAAATTTATTGCAACAACATAAAACAATTAGTAACTTGGTACCTTCTTGGCTTCATCCATGAGTAGAATCCGTCCGGTCCAACCGTCCAAGTTGAGCCGGACCAAGCGGTCTATATCAACCAACAGATGGTCCTTGATGATAGTGGAGTTAGCAAAGCTCATGGTGAGAGAATGCATTCGCCTATGCAGACCGCCTCGCATGAACAACAAAGAGTGCCTCCCAACCAAGTTGGATATCGAACCGGGGTAACTCGACTCGAACAACCGCCCCTCGTTCTGCAGAATGAACCGGTTCGTCTCCGGGTCGGCCGAGAATACGGTCCGCTCTCCAAACACATGCGTTGTGAACACGGTCCCATATTTTGAGACCCGTGAATCGATAAACGGTTCAGGGTTGTCGGTCTTGTATGCTGATATGAGTTGCAGTGTTTCTCCGATGAATGGTAAACCGACGGTTCCCGGCGGAAGACCGGTTTTCCGGCAGCCGGTGGTGGCGGTTCGGATGAGGAGGAGTGTGATGGTAATGAGAGAGATGGTGAAGAGAAGGGAGAGAAAGAGATAGTCCATCGTTATTGCATTTGTTTTGTTTGTTATTTTTTCTACGGTTTATATTATATGCTGATTTGGTTTTTGGCTCTTATTTTTGTGTTTTATAAAGGAAAATATTTATATTAATTCCTTCCGTATTTATGTCTCTTACGGAATTTTCTTATAAGAAGATATAAGATTTTGTCTAAATATAAATGGTTAGTGGGTAATTGCTGAATATTCATTAAATTATCATATGAGAAAATATAAGATTTAGAGTAAATATAAATGGTTAGTGGGTAATTGCTGAATATTCATAACATTATTGTTAGCAAAACGAATATCTATACTACGTCACATGTTATTTTTTTAGGATATTCATCTAGGCTGTACATAAGATTTGAATACATGTTCTCGCTACAATAAATATTACAAATTAGTATTTAAACATAGTTTTCTTAATTAATATTGCTTAATAGATACCGATTTACTATTATGTCAATTAAAGTAACTATTTTGCTAAATATAAATAAATTTTTTCATTGAAAATATTTAAATCCGAGTTAATTTTGCTAAAATTAAATCTAGTTTCTAACTAATATTTATTAAAATTAAAATACTTTAAACATCGTAATTTTTAAAAAAAAATGTTTTAAAATGTCAATATTTACGAAGACAAACACATTTATAATGAACGATTAGTCACTATAAAACATCTAGTTTCCACTATACAACACAATTTTATCTTCTCAAATCTAAGTATGTTTTTTTGCATCTCACAATCTAATATTCAAAATTCTATGTTTTCAAATACAATTTTTATTATTTCAACTCGTGAAACATACATGTATTGAATCTAGTAGTAAATAATATAACTAGATTTAATTAGCGGTTCCTTTGATGTTGCAGAACTAAGAAGGTTTTCGTACTATATATGAAGAAGAAATAAATTATTTCGATGATACATACTTAGGCATATTTTGTGGATCTTTTGTTAGAAACTTCTCGATGTTACCAAGTGTTGTTATGGTGATATTAGCTTAGAAGTAACGACGACCCGGTTTCAAATACATAAACTATGATTAAAGAAGCACGTCTGAACAATTAAGAAGAACTATGTTTGTTGTAAAATGAGAGTGAAGAAACACAAATGCATGAGATGAAGTAAAACATATTATATTTAATCAGTCCCGTTTTTAATAAAATTTATAACAAAACGTAGATAAAATTAACCACATCGCTAGCTAGAGTATAGTTCAAACTTAAGAAAATATGATATATTAAAAGTTAAAGAGAAAACCAAAAATTAGTTTATACTTATTGTGCTTCAAGAACTTGTACTACATGACATTCATCAAGCACTTATACTCATGGTCACTACAAGGAAGAATGCCTATAGTGACCTCAAAATGTCGCTTTAGAGCGAGTACATGCCGTCGCTGTAGGTGATTTTGACCTATAAACATACAGTCGTTGTAATAAGTCTAAATTGTTGTTACGATACGCATAGTTGGTATAGATCACTCTAGTGGAACGACAAATTGTCGCTAGAAGTGTCGAAGGTAACATATTTTTTATGATCCTTTTTTTATTTTAACTTAGTTTTAACTCTACAACAAGTCGTCGCTTAGAGTGGTTTTCATAAAATACAAAAAAAATGATAGTTTATATGCACACTATAAATGATTTTTTTTAACGATACTGAATTTTAATACAAATATTAAAACTGTATTTCAGATTAAATTTCAAGTTCACAAACTTATAGTTATTGAAAATTCAATGCAAAACAATACAAATACTTTAAATTCAAGTTCATTTAAATCCAATAAGTACAAACGCCAATGAGCACCACGTGGTCATTGTTGCTGCCAGTAATGCATAATTTTCATTTGTTCTTGAGGCATTCCTTACATTGATCTCTTCTATTTAATGCAACTATCGTCGTTGGATTTCTTGACCTTGTTGTTAGTTTTATTGTAGTAGTTATTGTCTAAGTTGTAAAATTTCTTCTTTCAAATGTTATGTTAGGAAGGGCCGTGTGCTCGAAAAAACCTGTTGTAGCATAATGTTTATATCAATAGATTGCGTTGTTTGTACTTTGTACTTTTGTTATATTAGCATTGTACAGTTGTTTTTGTTTGTTAGTATTTTTAAAGTTTGAGTTTTGTAATTGTTGGAAACTCAATCCTTGAATATTCTATTCCGACTAACAAAAAATATATATACAATGGAGAGCTAGTTACGGATCTATCTATAAAATGAAATTACAATACTAACTAAATAATACACAATAATAAGTATACAAATATGAGCCAATAATATATCCGCTAACAGTACTCCGACAATTTGAGTCGTAGATGACCGCAGGCATAAAGTGGACCAAAAACGCTAAAAAGATGCTTAGGCAAATCTTTTGTGAAGATGGCTGCATACTGATAGTCGGCTAGTACATGAAGAACTTTAACTGAATTGAGGCAAACTTTTTCAGGAACAAAATGAATAATCCAATTCAATGTGCTTTGTTCATTGATGTTGAACCGGGTTTTTTTGTGAGATAAATAATAGAAATAATGTCACAATAAATGAGTGTGGCATGTTTAATTGGAACGTGAAGTACAAGTAGCAGGTTGTGGACCTAGCTAATGTTGCCTATTGTATTAGCTACGCCTCGGTATTCAGCTTCAACACTAGATCGAGAGATCGTAGGTTAACGTTTCGAGGACCAAGAGATAAGATTTTTACACATGTGTACGTAGTAACCAGATATTGAACGACGAGAGTCCGGACACCCCCAATCCACATCGGAGTAAGTGATAAGATTAGTGAATGAGGAGTATGAAATAAATAAACCCTACGAAATAGTACCTTTAATATACCTTAGGCTTTGCTTATGTAGCTGAAGATGTGGTTTTCGTGGAGCGTGCATGAAAAGACAGACTTGTTGAACTGCATAGAAGATATCTGGACAGGTGATTGTAAGGTTTTATAAAGCACTCGCAAGGCTGTGATATAGAGACGCGCCCAAGATAGGAGTGCCCATGGTGGCACTAAGTTTGGAACCAACTTCAACTAGAGTACTAACTAGTTTGCACTTGGACATGTGAGCACGAGAGAGGATGTCAGCTGCATAGGTCAATTGAGATGAAGATAGCTCCCCTTTTTGATGTTCAACTGCAATTCCAAGAAAGTGATATAACTTAACCAAGATTAGTCATTTTAAATTCACCCGAGAGTGACTTGATGATGCTTTGAAGAAGTGAGTCGTTAGAAGCGGTGAGGATGATGTCACGACATAAAGAAGCAAATATGACCATTTGATTACCTTTGTGAAATATATAAAGAGAGCTATTGTTGGATCTAGAAAGGCTAGTGCAACCAAATCCAAATCACTTAGACTATTTTGGTGCAACTAATAAAGGACTTCCAAAGCTAAGTGTGGAACTTCCGAAGGAAAAGGAGTTCTTTCGAAGACAAAGTGTAAGATCAACTTCCGAAGGAAAAATCCAACTTCCGAAGACAAAGTATTCACTTCCGAAGATCAAGACTTAGAGTGAAAGATCAGAAGTCAACTGAAAGATCAGGAGTCAACTTCCGAATTATGAAAGAAATCCTCAAGCCTCGGAAGTATAGTAGCCTTTTCCGAAGTATAAGTGGCTTTGGAAGAACTTGTTCTTCCGAAGCCAACTTACCTTCAGAAGACACTACTATTATCCAGTGGACCTAAGTATGGTCTGTCTGACTCTCCGCTGCAGACCTCTGAGATACTGCATGGCGTTTTCTCAAAAGCCATGTAGTTGACCATACATTATTCCACTGTTTACCTTTATCAGTTAGTACAGTTGCCAACTTTAGTTGGTGACAAAAGGTAAGTCATGGACATGTCATGACTACCATATCTTAGATAATACTTTATCTAAGATACCTTAACTTTAGCATTGTAATATATGCTTTAGTCTTAGGTTTCCAGCTGGTATCAAAGTATATCCGGCTGTAGGATCTAGTATACATAGTTTCTCATTGTAACTCTTGTTTCATACTTGTAAGTGTCTTGTAATACTTTGAGTTAAGAAGTAATATATACAAGTGCCTTGAAAATTATATCTTTGTGTTCTTTGCCACTTATTATATTATTATTAACTCTTAGAAGAGATTCTACTTCCTCTGATCTAAGTGTAGTATAAGTGAGTTTGAGAGAAATCCAAGTGTTAAGTGACAAAACCCAATCCTACAATTGGTATCAGAGCTTTTTAGGCTCTTGATTGTGAGATATTACCATCCTAATCAACCTGTTTTTCACTCCTCATTACACCACACTCAAAATGGCCCTCAACAAGTCTGAAGTAGAGATAGGGACGATGACTAAAGCACCCATCATCACCCCTGAAAACTTCAGGTCATGGAGCAGACGCATGGAAGGCTTCATCAGGTATCAAGAGAGCAAGATGTGGCAATCTATTGTCAATGGCCCGTATAAACCAAAGGTGGCAGGTGGAAACGGTGCCATGATAGAAAAAGCCGTTGAAGACTACTCTGATGAGGACCGGAAGAAGCTGGACATTGATAGCAATGCTATGACTGTTCTCATGATTGCAATTCCCAACTCCATCATGGCGGGGTTTGAGCATTGCAAGTCAGCCAAAGAACTGTTTGATGCACTTCCTCATATGTATTCCAGCTCCAATGACTCCAAGAAAGACTCACTGAAGCAGCAGTTCGAGAACTTCACTTACATTGCTGGAGAGACCCTCAGCCAGCAATAATTCAGGTACATGGACCTCATTTCTTCCCTTCAGTCTGTGGGAATTGCCCTTGAACTTAGAGACCTCACAAGAAAGTTCATCAGTGCACTCCTCAATGAGTGGAAGTTCTATTGTGTCTCTATCAAGAGAACAGAAAATTTGAACACCCTCACCATGACCGAACTCTATGGCATCCTTGATGGATACCATTTGGAAATTCAGAACAAGAGAGGCCATCAGACAAGTAGACCCTTAAGTCTTCCTGCTAGCAATGCTTTAATGGTTGCTGAAGGCTCAGGACCCTACCAACCTCAACAGTACCTTACTTACACCCAGCAGCCATCCTGTTCTTCTGGGCCATACATCACATTTCCTGAGACTCCAATGTCTCAACAAGCTCAGCAAAGTTCCTTTCTGGATAGCTGTGCTTTTGTCTCGGGAAGTGGGCACTCTAGTGACTATCAATATTGCTTTGATGATCTAGAGTGCTTCAGTCCAGATGACGTGGAATATGTGGACATAGTCCAACAAATGGCTCTCTTAACCTACATAGCAAAGAAGTCCTTCAAGAGAACTGGAAGGCAATTTCCCCAGAACCCAACCAACAACAAATTTGGGTTTGACAAAACCAAGGCCAAATGTTACAACTGTAACCGACTTGGTCATTTTGCAAGGGAATGCAAGGCTCCCAAGTCTAATCCGAGAATCCCACAGGCCTCCACACATCCCTCTGCACCAAAGCCCATTGGAAAGTCAACAGAGACAGCTGCAATGGCTCAAGAAGTTGACTGGAGCTTCATGGTACAGGATGTGACTCCTGCTCAAGCACTCATGGCCGGAACAGATGACAATAAGGTATATGAACATCTCTGTCCTCCTGCCTGTATTGCTAATGTTAAATTGTATCAGGATTACAATGTGGAGATTAAATCTGACATTGAGTTTCTAAATGTTTTAAAATCTAATTTTAAAAAGGCTGAATCTGACTATCAATGAAAAGTTAAGGAGTTAGAGAAAACTGTGTCCTTATTAAAACATGAACACACAAACTATAAGACTCAAATAAAAGATTTAATATCCACATTGTCTGAGGCTCAAGCCCAGCTTCTCACAGCTGAGGCTAAAGTCAGGAAGTATGTTATTTCTGAGCAAAACTTCCAAGCCATTCTTGCATCATCCTCTCACTCAAAACTTTGTTACCAAAACAAAGGTGGGTTGGAAACTAATGAAATTGCTCCACCACACTCTTATGAGTCTATAAGACAACCAAGGTGTGTACTGAAGAGCAAGAGGATCCATCTTCTGACCCACCTTCTCATGTGTCAAAGAGTGATGCAACCATGGAGACCATCACAAGGAAGAACCAGGTAACTTTACCCACTCCTACCGGTGATGATCAACCCCTAACCACCAAAGCCAGAAGAAGCAAAGCTAAGGCAGCCAGAAAAACTGCCAAGAAAGTGGCTGAGTCTAAGATGAAGATAGACCCAAAGCAAAAGGGTGTATTCATCTCAGCTGGATTCCCGGTGGTAGGAAACTCTGATTCAGGAAAAGAGTGGAGTGCCAACACTCCTGTCCTACCAAAGGATTAGAAGTTAAAAGGAAAGGTTGCTGATGAAGAGAAAAAGAACAAGAAACAGCAATCCTCAAATTCCCAAAAGATTAACA
Source organism: Flaveria ramosissima (assembly GCA_025215565.1). Lineage (NCBI taxonomy): Eukaryota > Viridiplantae > Streptophyta > Magnoliopsida > Asterales > Asteraceae > Flaveria > Flaveria ramosissima. The sequence goes on along the minus strand of CM046043.1, from coordinate 26,990,633 downwards.
TTGCATGCATAATATGTGGTCTGTAAAACCACATAGCCAAAGATTGTTACTATAATCCTGCTAGCACACATTATGCAAATAATGTCAAAAGAGAAGGAGTCAGGAAAGGTTCCTCATTTGGACCATATCAATGGTTCAAGTGATGAAAAAAGGAAAGCTTGTTTCCGAAGCAAGGTTGCTTTCGGAAGAAAGTCCTTCTTCCGAAGGGAAAATGGCTTCGGAAGCTAAAGTCGTCAAGACTCAAAAGAATAAAAGAGTCCCCTTGAAACCATCCCAGAAGAAGACTACTTCGGAAGAAAAGGTGGTGAAGGAATCTAAGATCAAGGAAGACGCTGCAGCCCAAACCTCTTCTTCAAAGACATCTATTGAACCCCCATGCACAAACTTTGGTTCAATTATGTCACTATCCTTAGAAGAACCCAAGACCACCAAGGCTTGGGTTTCCAATCAAAACTAATCATCTCATCTTATGTGTAGGGACATCCATATGACAAGAATAACAATGTTTGGATTGTGGATAGTGGATGCTCCAGGCACATGACAGGGAACAAATCTCTCCTTCAACAATTTCTACATTATGATGGAGGTCCTGTCCAGTTTGGAGGTGAGGCCGGAGGATATATTTCTGGCAGAGGAAGTATATCCAATGGAAAATTAAAACTTGACAAAGTTCACTTTGTCAAACAGCTTGAACACAACCTGTTAAGTGTTTCTCAGTTCTGTGATCAAAAGCATCAAATGCTCTTCACAGAACATGAGTGCATTATCCTCAAACCAGGGATGACAATTCCTCAGGAATTGGTGCTTTTTAGATCTCCCAGGAAAGGGGATATGAAGCTTGATATGAACAATGCTTCCCCAATGGGTGAAGTGTCATGCTTTCTTTCCAAAGCTGATGGTGATGGTCAACACTATGGCATAAACGAATGTGTCATGTAAATTTTAAGACAATGAATAAATTGGCTAAAAATAACTTGTTACATGGTTTGCCTAAAAGAATTTTTGTACAAAGATAACTCTGTTGCATGGCTGAAAGGGAAGCAACATAGGGCATCTCATAAATCCAAAGTTGTTAACTCCATCACCACTCCATTACACTTATTGCACATGGATCTATTTGGTCCCACAAGTATAATGAGCATTGGAAGGAAATCATATTGCCTTGTGATTGTTGATGATTTTACTAGATTTACATGGGTATTCTTTTTAACAACCAAAGATGAAACTGCTGAAACTTTAAAATCTTTTATTCTTAAAATAGAAAATCAAATTGATCACAAGGTTAAAATAATTAGAAGTGATCAAGGGACTGAGTTTAAGAACCACATTCTTGACTCATTCTGTAACTCAAAAGGGATTGCCAGACAATATAGTGCTCCTAGAACTCCTCAACAAAATGGTGTTGCTGAGAGGAGGAACAGGACACTTATGGAGGCTGCTCAGCCCATGTTAGCTGATTCAAAGCTGCCTCTAACATTCTGGGCAGAGGCAGTTAGCACTGCATGCTATGTGTAGAACAAGGTTCTTGTAGTTAAGCCACATGGAAAAAACCCTTATGAGCTATGGAACAAGAGGCCACCGTTCATTGGCTTTCTAAGGTCCTTTGGCAGCAGGTGTACTATACTTAACACAAAAGAAAATTTGGAAACTTTGTTGAAAAGTCGGATGATGCTATCTTTGTTGGATATTCCTCTAACTCTAAAGCTTATAGATTTTATAACATTAAAAATCAAAAATATGAGGAATCTTTCAACATTGTAGTTAATGAGCACACTCCTTGTGTTAGGGGGAATGACCTTGATCATATCTTTGATTTAGAATTGTTTCCAAACTATTCTAAACCATCTTGTGAGAATGTTTCAGCTGGAACAGGTGCTCAAAGTGATTCTAATGATGACCAACTGTTTGAGCTACCCAGACCTATTCCAAGTTCTCCAAGAGCTGCAACAAATCAAGCTCCCACACTTGGCAGATCTGACAGTATGACTATCTTAAGGGATAATGGAGCTTCAATCGCGGTTCACCTATTGACCCTCAAACTTCTTCAGGTGACACTGCACAACACCAAGCTGATGGAAGCAATATCTTGAAGGAACAGGAAACTGTTAATGCTGCTTCACAGCAAACAAATGATGATGATATTTCTCATTCATTCAGTCAGTCCTCATTGAATGAGTTTGAAACAGCAGCTGGACCAAGTGTTCAAGCTCCTGAGCAAAATATGTCCAATTTGGATCTATCTTTGCAACTGGAGGTAATTCCTAGGTTTAGGATTCACAACACTCATCCAGCTGAAAACATCATAGGGGAAGTCTCTGAAGGTGTGAGAACAAGAGGACAAACTCATAATGGGAATGTCTGCTTGTACTCATGCTTCTTATCTCAGATGGAACCCAAAAAGATGGAAAATGCCTTGAAAGATAGTAGCTAGGTTGAATCGATGCAAGAAGAGCTGCTTCAATTCAAAAGACAAAAGGTTTGGAACCTATGTCCGCTACCATCTGGTCAAGTGCCTATAGGCACTAAATGGGTTTTCAGAAACAAGAGAGATGATAGAGGCTTGATCATCAAGAACAAAGCAAGACTGGTGGTTCAAGGATACACTCAAGAGGAATGAATCGATTATACTGATGTCTTTGCACCTGTTGCAAGACTTGAGGCAGTTAGGATCTTCCTTGCTTATGCTACATCCAAGAATTTCACTGTCTACCAGCTTGATGTCAAGTGTGACTTTTTATATGGGGATATAGATAGGGAAGTCCACGTGTGCCAACCTCTAGGATTTGAAGACCCACAGCACCCAACTATGTGTGCAAATTGGATAAAGCTCTATATGGGCTGCACCAAGCACCTAGGTTGTGGTATGAGACATTGTCTTAGTTTCTCCTGAAGAGTGGTTACACTAGAGGTACCATTGATAAGACTCTTTTCATAAGGAAGTATGGGAAAGACATCTTGCTCGTTCAAGTCTATGTTGATGACATCATATTTGGTTCTTCAAATGACCAAATGTGTAAAGACTTTGAGAGCATCATGAAAAAGAAGTTTGAGATGAGTTCCATGGGAAAAATGGACTTTTTTCTTGGAATTCAGGTGAAGCAAATGAAGGAAGGGTTTTTCATCAATCAATCTAAGTATGTCAATGACATCTTAGAAAAATTTGACATGAAAGATTGTAAGGCAGCCAAAACACCTATACCCAGAAACTGTAATCTCTGCCCTGACTCTGAGGGGGAGGATACTGATCAACATCAGTATAGAGCAATTATTGGTTCTCTGATATATCTCACAACAAGTAGACCCGATATCATGTTTGCAACTTGTATTTGTGCTAGATATCAGGCTGCTTCAAAGGTGTCTCACCTAGTTGTTGCAAAGAGAATCCTCAGATACCTCAAAGGAGCACCTAAATTAGGTCTCTGGTATCCTAGGAATAATAATTTCAATCTCTATGGCTACTCTGACAGCGACTATGGTGGCTGCAATATCAACAAGAAATCAACATCAGGTGGATGTCAATTTCTTGGTGGAAGGATCATCTCATGGCAATACAAGAAGCAATCTTATGTCTCTATATCAACTGCTAAAGCTGAATACATTGATGCTGCTAGTTGCTGTGCTCAGCTGCTGTGGATTTAGAACTAGATGATAGACTACGGATTCAACTTCATGAGCACTCCTATCCACATTGACAACAACAGTGCTATCTCCATTACTGAAAATCCAGTGAAGCAGTCCAAGACAAAGCACATTGATATCAGGTACCATTTCATTAGAGATATTCATGAGAAAAATCTAATTAAGCTAATCAAAGTTGACTCAAATGAACAATATGCTAACTTGTTCACCAAAGCTTTTGATGAACAAAGATTTAATATCTCACTACAACTATTGTGATGATAAACCTTGATTAGTCTATCTCATTTGAAAACCTTTTAATGTGTAAAGTCTTGTGTCAAAACAATCTAAGCCCTATTACAAAAAGTCCTTCTTTGAAATTCACTAAGTATAAATTCTTCCGAAGAGGAATTAACCCTCGGAAGATGTTTTACATATCTTCCGAAGCAAATTCCTCCTAGGATAATTTTCTTCTCAGAAGAGTTTTAGTCTCGGAGAAGGGATTGATTTCATATCAGATCTACTTCCGAAGCTTATAACACTCTCCATTTGGAAAGCAATATTTACTCTCGGAAGTAAAAACTTTACCTTTGGAAGTAAATTTGCCTTCGGAAGAACATTACCTTCAGAAATGCTTTATACTCGGAAGAAAGACTTTACTGTGTAACAGAAATCTTTTGGGCCCCATTTTATAAAAGGCAAAGATTTAGTTAATGATGTCGGATTATTTAAATGGACTAAACCGCCCCTGTCACATCCTCCATTGAAACATCCCATCATCTTATCCAAATCCCTTAAACCACCATTTCAACCATTTAAATAACACCGACTAATCACTTTCATCTTTTTACCAAATTTACTGCCCTAAAAGCTTCCTTCATCCCCAATTCACCTAATTTCGAACTATCTTTCTGCAACTTTCTCAAATGGCACTTAACCCTCGGCACAACCAAGTCGCACTCCTTGATTCTTCAAGGGATGCCGACTTCTCTGATATCATCTTATTTCTTACCCAATCATCTTATTACACTGCTCTGACTGTTAACCCCACCGTTCACTCAAATCACATGGCTGAATTTTGGACCAATGGTCAGATTGAAACCCTAAATGGGGTTCGAGTAATAAGATCGAGCATTTGTGGTCGGGAGTTGGTCATTTCTGAACAACTCATCAGGGAGCATCTCGAGCTTCATGATGAGGGCGCTCCTACAGAGTTCCCCAAGACAGATTTGGACAACACCTATATCCAAATGGGATATGGTGGAGATGTAAGCAGGTCAACCGTCTACAAGTTTAACTTCTCTTACAACTGGAAGTTCTTGTTGTATGTTGTTCTTCATTGCTTGTCCAACAAATCTGCGGGATGGGATCAAATCCCATATGAACTAGGGTGCCTAGTTCATGGATTGGTGAGAAGCCTTGCTTTAACTACTCAAGGTTTGTGCTGACCAATCTTATGGGGAATCTCCAACGGGACACATTCTTCATGTATCCCAGGTTCATTCAGCACATAATCAATTGTGAGTTGGACTAGAGTCAGCTTGTCTGTGCAGCTGCTCTGACTGTTCCTCAGATGAGGGCGACCATCTTCAAGACTTTGAAGAGAGTGTCCACCAATTTCACCAGAACATATACTGCACTTCTTTCAGGTATGACTAAGCCAATGGCTCCTGGTGACATCCCTGTTAACCCCACAGGTGATGAAGACACACCCGCAACTACCCTTACACTGCCAAATCTACCTTCTCACCCCATCACTATCTGTAACACCCGGATATTTATTACCTTGAAGCCGACGAGGGAAGAAAAGGAAATAAAGTCCAAAGTCGAGGGACCAAACTCGCCAACGAAAGAAAGGCGGGTGAGTGGGAGTATTTAAGGGAGAGGGCATCCCTTACCCTCTCCCCCAAACTCATATTTCAGCCATCTATAGAGAGGAGAAGAGAGAAAGCTGAAGAAAAGAGGAAAAAGGGTCGATTCGGGTGGCCAAACTCGTTGTGTAGCAAGCCAAATCGAAGCCCTTGTCGTTGTGCTCGTTTGTGTGAGTTCTAGGACCCCACTTTTACTTGTTTTCAACCGATTTTGGGGCTGGAGAACATTAAAAACCCGTTTTTGTGTGAGTATGTGTTTGACCCATTTGGGTGTGATGTGTGTGATGCGTTTCGTGTATGTTTCCGGGCTTGTGTGTGCTTGTATGGTGTTATGGTATGCATTCCTAAGGTCTAGGATGGTTGATTTAGGCTTAGAATGGGTTTAGATGAGCTTGGAGGCTGAAAAATGGCAGATTGGGTTCGGGATGAACTCCATTCTGCATGAGCTAGGGCTAGGCGACCGAATGGAGGCCATACGACCGATTGAGAGGCGATTGAGGGTCATTCGCACGATTGGGATTCATTCGCACGATTGAGGGTTCAATCGCACGATCAAGGTTTCATTCGCACGACTGGGAGTCCAGTCGCATGGGGAGTCATGCGACTGAGGGTTTAGTCGCATATATGCTTAGTCGCATGAGTTTATTCGCATTAGATCAGTCACATAGGTGCTCATTCGCATTAGTTCCATCCGCATGAGGTCCATACGCACGACTGGATGTCCATTCGCATAGTTTTTCATCCGCGTGAGTCCAATCGCATGATGTTCAGTCGCATGAAGGCCATGCGACTGAAGGGTGTCCATACGCACGAATAGAGCTATTGCACCCGAAGGAAAGTGTAGTCAGACTTCTGGCTTTCGGGGAAAAGTGCAGATGTAAGTTTTGACGTAAAGGTTCCCGTAAGAGCATGTAAGATAACTGTTATGGCCTTAGAAAGCATGTAGGGCATAGTGATGATGATGTTGCATGTTTATGCATGATGCATGTTATGTATGTATGATGTTGCCCTGTATGACGTGATGTTGGTGCATGTTAATGTTCCTTAGTATGATGTATGTTTATCTTTCCTATGGCTTTACGTATTATGTTATGAATGAAATGAAGTATTATGTAATGTAAAGTGGAAAGAAATGAAAAGTCTTGCATGCATCGGATAACGGGTCCTTCTTTGTGATTGACCATTTATGAAGAACCTTTACCGCTTACCCCTAGTACTATGGCATACGTTTAGCTGTTCATTTGTTGACTTTGGCCCAGTAGCTAAGACTGATCGGGGTGTAGCACATGGTATTGGTACGGATGATGTCCGATGCGCAAGTAAAGTTATATGGAACGAATGAATGAAGAAGATAATAATGATATTATCTATGCGTACGTATGATGTGTGATCGTGCAAAAGTAACGAATGGTTTTACATTAAGTAAAGTATGTTTTATAATAAAACTAGAACTCACTCAGCAACGCTGACTTTTTATATGTTTTCCAATTGGCAGGTAATGATTGCTGAGGATGGCACCGCGAGGCTACTTAGCTCTTTTGGAATGGCATCTATTTATAAAGCTTTTGTGTTATAATGCAAACATGTATTTTGTAATCGGATAATGATGTATTATTGGGCAAAAGTGTTTATAATGAAATGAAAATGTCATTTTTGAATGTTTCCGCTGCAATATTTTTATGAGACAAATGTAATTATATGTTTTATGCGCGATGAATGACCAACTGTAAGCGTCCCAGGAATGGGGCCTTACACTATCACATATCAAAGACGCCCCAAACAAACCCTTGTTCAATCTTCTCTAATTTAACAAGCTCCTCCTGTTCAATCCAAAAATACTAGAGTGGAACAATGGGCTCCCACTCAGTTTTAAGTCCAACCGTCCTTCATAATTGACCTCAATATGGGTATTGAGTCTCCTCAGTCTCAAACCCATGAGCCCGAAACCCAAGCTGAAAACCCTCAGGGAGAGTCTTTATACTCCCCTGAGCAGCCAAAAAGGGACAACCCCACCATAGGCTCAATACCAATAGACATTGATCAAGGTCCCGGGTCATTAGGCTTAACCTCTATATCCTTTACTGACCTTTTAATCGGAACTGATGAAGAGATTATGTCTCATCAGGGCAATCAAGTTGATCCACAACACCCTCTCAAGGATCAACAGAGTCTAGAGAGACCTCTTATCTCTAGCCCCCATCAGCAAGCCTTTACTGAGGTGAGTCCTACTGATGTGGAGGGGACTCATGTAGATTCAGCTACCACTACTGAAGGAGTCTCAATGGACCTTCAGGACAGTGGTAACATTAGTGAGACTGAATCTACGGCAACCATGCCCTTTGATGACTCTGAAAGAGACATCATTGAGCAAGGGAAACCACGACGCCAAGAAACCACATCTGGTGGTAAGGATGAACATACTAGGTATGTTACCTCAGCTCCCCATGATTCTTCAAAAGAAGATGAGGGAAGACTGCAACTCACCATTAAAGACCTACTTTCTAAAGTCTCAAACCTTGAGTCTAAGGTTAGGACTTTAGAGTATAGATCTTCCACTCAACAACTTGAGATTGAAAATCTCAAGGCCAAACTAGCTGAGAAACAGATTGAAAGGTGTTTTAGGCATGTACCAACTCAGGTCTCTTTGACCTCTTCCTCCAGCTCATCAAGCTCTCAAGATGATGCTACCAAAAAGGAGGAGAGTGTTCAGGGACAAAGCCAAAGACAAGATGGACCACAGAGTCAAGCTCTCACTTCCTTAAGTTCAAGATACCCTATGCAACAAGCTTCAGTTTTTCTTGAGCCTCCTCCAGTTGTAATTCAAGTGGATCAAAGGATGCTCCAAGATCTCAACAGGTTCTTCAACAAGTTCTTGTTGGAATCTCTCATTAAACAACCAAGTCCTGACTTGTCTGTGATTTACTTCGGAGCTCAAGAGCTTCATAGGTTAAATGCACCTTCTACCACTATTGAGGAAGTTGGTCAACCTAAGGTCTAAGTGGAACCTGAGATTAATTTCGAAACAAGGACTGATGGCCCAGCAACTGAGATAGTTGGGACAGATAGTGCATTCTCACAGACTTCCGAAGCACAAGTCAAAGCCTCGGAAGAACAACCTCAATCTTCTGAAGCTGAGATTGCAGCTGTGGAAGGACTATTCTCTTTATGCGATGATCTAATAGTCACAGATGCAATCCTAGCACTTGAATCTGAGGTTAATAGGGAGGATTTTCTCACCCAACCCCTAGCTCAAACATCAGCATTGACTCCAGCTCCCATTTCCACCATTCAACCTAAACCTTCCATCCAAGAACCCCCAAAGTCTAGCACTTCTGAAGACGTCAAAGGAAAGAGGAAGATGACTGAGGAAGAGCTTCAGGAGGAAGCAAGGTTAGAAAAGCTCAAAAGAAAAGGTAGACTTCCAACTGGGAAGCCGCTAGCTACCAATAGCAAAGCAGCTGCAGCCAACCAGGAGGCTGTCAACAATAAAAGAAGAGTGGAAATTGTTGACAAACTTGTCAATCTAGGAGCTGTGAATGAAGATGTACTCCTGCTACCACTCGAGGAGTTAGTTGAGTTGGAAAAGGCAACTAAGCTGCAAATACAACATAAAGAAGAAGCAGCAAGGTTGGCCTTAGAGGAAGAAAGGGAGAGGTAGAAAAGAAAAGTTGATCAGCAGCTTAGGAGGGAAAGGATAACTTTCCTAACCTCCAGGGGTTTCTCTCTAGAAGAATTATCTCCACATAACAATGACACGATCTTATGGATCTTCAACAAAGAGCAAGATCAAATAGAGACGGAGAGAAAAAAAGCTGCCAAGGAGAAGCTGAGGTTAAAGAGGAAAAAGGAAGAGAAAGCAGGACTCGCTGCTGCCAAGAAGATAACTGAAAAGGCCTGGATGAAAGACTATCTCCGGGCTCATGGCTTCTCTGGCAGGCAGGTGGGTCCTATGTCTGAGAAGACCCTCCAGCGAGATGTCAGTGACATAAAGGCTGACATTCGCTCGGGGAAGAGGAAGGAGATGTACAGAAGGGGACAGGGGATGATCTTAAAACCAACCACTCAACCCCATCCTCAAACCCAACCACAACCTGAACCAACTCCTTTTCCATTCCCCATCAAAACTGAACCAACCTCTGAACCTTACACCCCTAAACCTACACCATCAACCCTACCAATCTCCTCACCTCAACCACCTAAACTACCCATCATCCAACCCAAAACACTCGTCAGAACCCAAACACCACAAACTACCCAACAACCTCTCAAACCATCCCCTCAGCCTTCTAAACATCTCTCCTTAGAGGAGTTCAAGGCAATCAAGACAAAGCTCATCAACTGCAAAACCCTGAGCGACATCTCCTGTGAGGAGGATTCTGTCAAACTGCCTTATGTTGATGGATCCTCATGTTCCCTCACTAGAGATCAATTTCTTAATCTGCCCAGAGGAACATTGGACCAAGCTGCAAATCTCCTTGGCCTCAATTCAAATACTTTGAATGAGAAAGAAAATAAGCTAAGGAGAAGGTTGGTGACTCTACTAGATACCAAGAAAGGTGACAAGGTACCAAGTCAACCCCTTGTGCCTAGGAAGAAGATTATCCAATGGAGGTTCGAAGACTCTTCTCACAACTTTGTTGTTGATAGAGAGAGAGAGTGGAGAGCTAAACAAGCTAAATGCTTCATCTCTGCTACACTTAAGTAGATTTGATATTGCTGAGTTAGTAGAGAAACCACTCTCCAACCCCTCCAACTCTGAATTAGCTGCTCAAATCAGAAATCACATGAGCAGTATTCATCTGGCCGAGCTAACTGCTAGGACCAAGATTGAAGAAGAATTGAAACTGAGAGAGGAGGAGAAAAGGAAGGGATCAACAACCGAAGGCAAAGCCTTTCTTCAAATGGTTGAGAGTCCTGAACTTGATTTCATAGTTAGATGGGAGTATGACTATAACTCTCGTCAACTAACTCTTCTCAAGGGGGCACAACAAAGGGTATAAGTCATTCAGAGTGATAGACTGGGTCTCCTATCCACTAATAACTTGTACAAACTTCTCAGCACCACTTCGGGGAAGAACAAGGACACAGACAAATATCTTCTGTCCCTGGTGTTGAAGGTTTTGAGAAGCAGAGACAAGTGAGGTTTTGGTAGCATCAGCCTAGGGGGAGTTTGTTGGATCTAGATAGGCTGGTGCAACCAAAACCAAATCACTTAGACTATTTTGGTGCAACTAATAAAGGACTTCCGAAGGAAAAGGAGTTCTTGCGAAGACAAAGTGTAAGATCAACTTCCGAAAGAAAACTCCAACTTCCGAAGACAAAGTATATACTTCTGAAGATCAAGACTTAGAGTGAAAGATCAGAAGTCAACTTCCGAAGTATGAAAGAAGTTCTCAAGCCTTGGAAGTATAGTAGCCTCTTCTGAAGTATAAGTGTCTTCGGAAGAACTTGTTCTTCCGAAGCGAACTTACCTTCGGAAAACACTACTATTATCTAGTGGACATAAGTATGGTCTCTCTGACTCTCCGCTGCAGACCTCTGAGATACTGCATGGCATTTTCTCAAAAGCCGTGTAGTTGACCATACTTTATTCCACTATTTACCTTTATCAGTTAGTACAGTTGCCAAATTTAGTTGGTGACATAAGGTAAGTCATGGACATGTCATGACTACCATATCATAGATAATACTTTATCTAAGATACCTTAACTTTAGCATTGTAGTATATGCTTTAGTCTTAGGTTTCCAGCTGGTATCAAAGTAAATCCGGCTGTAGGATCTAGTATATATAGTTTCTCATTATAACTCTTGTTTCATGCTTGTAAGAGTCTTGTAATACTTTGAGTTGAGAAGTAATATATACAAGTGCCTTTAAAATTATATCTTTGTGTTCTTTGCTACTTATTATATTATTATCAACTCTTAGAAGAGATTCTATTCATCTGATCTGAGTGTAGTATAAGTGAGTTTGAGAGTAATCCAAGTGTTAAGTGACAAAACCCGATCCTGCAGGTATCACAAGCACTATTTTTAAAATCATATCTAGAGAAAAAACACAAACCAATGATACCAAGCCCTTGGGGCTTGCTTTGACCCATAAAGAAATTTCTTTAATGATGAAGTAAAACTAGGTGGTTAAAACACGTAAATGGTTTCGTTCAAGTGCCCATGTAAGCAGGCGCATGACATCAAGTTGGTGAATTGGCCAAGATTTTGACACTGGTAGACTAAGAATCGTGTGTATCGTGGTGGGTTTGACCACATGACTAAATGTTTCATCACAGTCAATGCCAACCGTTGGGCTTTTTCCATTAACCACGAGACGAGCCTTGTGTCGCTCCAAGGATCCATCATCATCTAACTTATGTTAAGCAACCACATGCAACGAATTAAATGCACATTTTTAGGTCTCGGGACAAGTGCCCACGTATTATTTACCAATAGAGCTTCATATTCATCACGCATAGCAAGTTTTTAGTTGGGGTTGGTGAGAGCGATGAGATAGAATTTGGGTAGGGAGAGATAGAACAATATATTTTAATATGGAGGGACATGGTCTAGTGGGTTTAAAAATCCCAGACTAAGATTGAGTCTGCGTAGGGTGAACGAGAACGGGAGGTGGTGGGATGGGCTTGGCGGTAGCTAGCTCGATAGTAGCTTGGTTGGTTGCTTGGGCAAGGGTGAGTGGTGATGGTGGGATCATTGGGCCGTTGTTGAGAGATGAAGGGTTGATGGAAGGTGGGCTATAATTTGGGTTGAATGGGGAGGAGGTGATTGGTTTGTTGGGCTATGCGGCAGTGGGGGAAGGAGGGTGGGTACTAGTAGTAGGAGTAGGGGTGGGGGCGGTGGTATTGATGAAGATAGAAGGAGTACTAGGTTGAGTGAAATTATAGGGGAGGGGTCGAGGAAAGTATGAGAGTGTGCGTGTTTGGTGTGGTGTCTAAACGGAAATTGTGTTTCATCAGATGTTGTGTCTAGAGAAATTGGTTTTCCAGGTGGAGATTTTGAGACAGTGATACCCGCACTAGTTTTCCGGATAACTGTGAAAGACACATGGGGGAAGTGAGTTTATGAGGGTGGGTGGACGAGGTGTTTGGGTAACATAGGCAACCAAAGATACGAAGGTGGGTGTAGGATGGTTGGTGGTTGTATAGGATGGATATGGGTGTTTGTTTTTTAAGTGTTTAGGTGGGGAGTATGTTATGAAGGTAGGATGCTACATGAAGCGCCTCCACCCTAAACGTGGATGGAATCGACACATGGGTAAGGATTGTAAACATTATGTCGTTTAGTCGACGAATCATGAGTTCAAATTTCCCGTTTTGTTGGGAGGTGGGGACACAAGAAATGGAATTGAACGTGATGTTGGGTGGGAAAACAAGCGGTTATGGAAGTGGTGGATGTGAGCGGGTAAAGATTATTCGAACTGGTTATGACAACTAAGGATCGTGCCATCCTTGAAATCCTTCACAAAAAATCCAAATGGGTCAAATTCAATGGATGTATTATTATCAACATTAAATTGACACACAGAAATAAGGAATTTATATTGTTTGGATTAATCATAACCCTTTTAGGTGTAAGGGTTTGGATGAGGTGGTGATGTGGGAGGAACGTAAAGTGCAAATCCATGGTAGAAATTTTATTTCAATTCCCAACATATATTGACAATATTGGTGAATACATGGAAAAAAGTTTTGAGTTTACTTGAATGGTAGGTGACATGCGAGGATCGTATCAAAATACCATTAAGTGTCACCGGTATCCATAGAGAGGGCCTTGACCGCGTTTGAAAGTTGAGTCAGCTCGAGCGGGTTCACCTCTATTAAATGTGCCTGGGCCAAAGAGTTGCAAGTATGGACTGCTTTAGTACTGGTCCTAGGATGGTAGTCACATGGAGTCCAACCTTGAGTAGAATAGAGGCATGGAGGCGTTTTATAATATGGTGTTGGGGCCTAATAAGGTGGAGGGTATGCAGGAGTAGTGGATTATAAGGAGTGGTGAGAAGATGATCAATAACCACGAGGATGCCATGACTGTTGAGAAGGAGGGCCCGATCCACACCCTTGAGGGAGACCATTGCGGTGTGAATCACGACATAAACTTTGAGGTCGTCTTTGTTGATTGTCAAGAGATGAAAGGGGCCGGTTGTCTCATTCGCGATGTGGTAGTTGATTGGTGACAACGACAACCACGGGAGTGGGGGGAAGGTTATCCTGAGCAAGCTGACAGGATGGCCCAAAGGATTTAGGACATGATTGTTAAAGAGTTTAGCCAAAGAAGAAGACAAAAACAATCAGGTAATGTCATTGGTCAAATGGATGTTGAGGTAGACCCTGACTGAAGGCCCAGTGATAGAGCCTGTGAGCAATGTCACAACAACCACTACTTCAACAATCCATTCAGTGATGGACCAACTGGTGAAGGTGTCTCACAGCCTCTCTCTGGCCAGAGTCCAATGCTACACCAGGCAATGAAGGCCCACCATGTGTTAAAAAGGTCTGTGGATGACAAAGGGAAAAGGATTTTGACTCCTGAGGAGATTGAGGAGGAGGAGAGAGAGAGAGGAAGAGGAAGCTAAGGGGAGAAAGTTCCATTGGGTCTTCAGGCTTCATGGAAGCTACAATCAGGGCTGCTCCCAGACCAAACACTCAACATGATAAGTTGAAGGCAAACAAGATTAACTATCTGTAGACTAGGAACTATGGGTCTTCAGGCTTCATGGAAAGCTATAATCAGGAAGAAAGAAGGCAGAAAAAACTGTACAAGCATGCTCCTACTCTCTCCTCAATTCAAGAAAGCCCTGTGCAAGAGGCTGTGGCAACTCCACAACCTCTAGTAGACAAATAAACTGATAGATAAAATATGATCAACTACCTAGTACCACAGGTTTCTACCAGACAACTACACTTCTTCCCTTGTCCTTTGAGTACATTGAGTTTGAGTATCTTAAACAAATTGAACTACAAGTTCTCAAAAAACAAAATGCTATAAAGAGAAAGATGAGGGAAGACGCTGCAAAGTCAAGAGCTATCATCTAAAAGAGTCAAAAGAAGTCTGCAGATAGGCAGAGAATGATGAGCTTCTTGAAGCAGTATGGATTCTCCTGAAGGAGGCTTGGTCCAATGTCTCTATCCACCGTGGATGAGCACATCAGGGTGATCAAACAGCAGATCAAGAGAGGAGAGCTTATTCACTTACACTCCCCACCAAGTCAAGCTCCTCCTGAAGTAGAGGTTAAGATTGAACAATGTGAGACAACTCAACCTGGACCTCTGAACCTCAGTAAGCTTCATCTTCTGATCCACAGCAGGGTCCAACTCTCTCTCCTTCTAAACTTGTGAGGGAAGAGGACCCAACTGAGAAAGACAAGACCGAACAACCTGGTGTTGAGGCCAGTATTCTCAGTTGAAGTTCCCAAAGAGGAGGAAAAGGATGTGTTGGACCAAAAGAACCAATAAGCCAGATTAGAAAAACCTTTAAGTCCCACAGACATCACAACAACTAAAGAGATCTACATCTGCTGAAGACAAAGTCTGAAGACAAAGTCTGAAGACAATTGCTGAAGACAAAGTCTGAAGACAAAGTCTGAAAACCAAGTTCTCAGAAGTTGTCTCAAACAGCTGAAGTGTTTCCTTTCAGTAGTTGTAATGTTTTACTTTTCAGTAGTTTCCTTTCAGTAGTTTTATTATTGTAAAACGTCTGAAGTTCTTACACTTCAGATGTTATAGTTTCAGTAGTTGTAATTCTGGTTTACACTTAGCTTTTTGTGAAGGTGTCCTCAGTTGTTGTGGACATCTTCAGTAGATTAGTTACTTTCAGTAGTTTGTTAAATCAGTTAGATGTCACTATCAAGTGACATCAGCTGACGTCACATTTAAAAGGAATGTTGACCTAATTGTTTTGTAACCGAAGCATTTGCGTGAATGAAAATCTTCCATTAACAGAGAATTTCTCTCTCTATAATCGTCATAGTGTGATTGCATATTCATACTTGTCTTGCTTAAATTTGATCTAATTTTTGTCTTATTCCACTGCAAATTCCAATCTAATTGATCAAACTAATCCGATCCTATCAAATGGTATCAAAGCTGGTTAATCATTGATCGATTTAACAATTGATCATAGAAATTGCTCTTTTGATATCTAAGTTTGACCGAATTAGCAAATTTGCAAGAATTGGTTATAGAGTTTGATTTTCTGTCGCTTCTGGTCAATTAATTTGAGATTCAAATTGTGTTGTTGAGTTTTTGAGCTAGATTTATTATAATCTCATTGAATTTGGATTGAATTGGTGAAAATGACTACATCAATCAATGATCCTCACAATACTGGCTCCTCAACAAAGCATCCGATGCTTGTTAGGAGTGAGTATAACATATGGCAACGCCGAATGCTCCATCACCTGTCTGTTAACAGTTCAGGTTGTTGGAAGTCAGTGGTTCATGGACCATATAAGCCTATGGTGAGTAATCCTGAAACCAATGAGATGGTTCCAAAGAAGAAGGAACAATATTCTGATGAGGATTTAAAACTGTTTGAAATTGATGCTAAAGCCCATGGAATTCTGGCCATGGCACTGCCTAATGAAATCTACTCTGGACTTATGCATCATGAAATTGCTCATGATCTCTGGGTTGCTCTGAAAGACCAATTTGGAGGAACTGATGAGGTCTTAGCAAACAATAGAGAAATCCTTGCCCAGAAATATGAGACATTCTCTCATAGAAAGGGTGAGTCACTGACTCAACAGTTTGAGCGATTTTCCTGTCTGATATCTGATCTAAAAATGATTCAACATGAATATACAAACAGTCAGATGAACAACAGATTCCTCAGGTCCCTGCCTGAGAGATGGGACACATATACCATTGTCCTACGCTCAAGTGCAAATCTGGATACTCTATCTCTTACCCAACTTCATGGGAAACTCTTAACATTTGAGAGAGAGATAGAACAAAAAAGGAAATTGGCTTCATCTGGAAAGCTCACTGATGACTTTGTACCAGGAAATACTGCTCTGGTTGGTCATGAGTCAGAATATGCTACATCAGAAAGTTCCTATGATGAGCATATAGATTTCTCTTCAAACAGTGGAGATCATGCTTTTGTTGGAGTTGATGGTAACTCAGGGTTTAGTGTTGATAACTTGTGCTTTTTGATGGATGATTTGAAAGGAATTGCTGATGATGATATGGAAGAGATGGATATTTTGAGCCAAATGGCATTAATCAATATCAGATCTCAAAAGTTTTACAAAAGGACAGGTAGAAAATTCCCTGGTCTCTCTGGCAAAACCAAAGTTGGTTTTGATAAGAGCAAGTTGAGATGTCACAAGTGCCATAGACTTGGACATTTTGCTAGAGAGTGTAGATCATCTGGATCTAACTCATCTGCATCCTTTGTGACTTTTCCAAGCAATAGCTCACAAACCAAAGGGCAACATTCTACCAGTTCTGATCATCACTCACAAATTCAATCATCTCTTGCATTTTTTGTCCCTCAAGGTCCAATGCCATATCCTTATCCATGTTTTTACATGCCTCAGTCTAGTCAGGTTCCTGTACCCATGGCTCAACAACCACATGCTCTACCTGATCCTCTACCATCTCAAACAAATCAAAAATCTCAATTTTAATCACATCAGAGATTTTTCACCCCTGAGGTTGTTGACTGGAGCAGCTTACCAGATGATGTCTCTGGTTATTCTGAACAATTGTTTGCTGGTGCTGGTCAACATGGTGGTGAAAACCCTTTTGGAAATCTTGCTTTAATGGCCCTGGAGTCTACTGATGGAAATACTTCATCATCACAGGTACCACAGGTATCTTCTGAGGCCAAGGCCAAGTTATGTTCTGAGTCATGCATAGCTGCTTTTGTTTCAATTAGGGAAGCAAATGTAGCCTTAATTAATCAAAACCTTGACCTAGAGAAAGTAATTTCCAAAAGAAAAGCTGAGTTTGAGTCTGTTTTAAAAGAAAAGGATGAGGAGATTTACAAACTAAAATGTCAAATCACTGATGAAAAAGCAAAGGTAGAGGTCATTTTGGAGAATCATAAGAATCTCAAAGAAACACTTGCAGCTACTCAAGTTAATTGTGAACGTTGGGTAACATCATGCAAGGGATTTGAAATGCTTCTCAGTAAGCAAACAGCTTCAAATGTGAAGTTTGGGATTGGGTATAATCATACCATACCTCCTACAGATTTTACTCCCAAGCTAGAAGTAAAATCTGAAGGTGATTGTAATTCCCAAACCACATCATCATGTGTCTCATCCTCAAGTGATAATTCAAAATCAGAGGATGAAGTCAGTGTTATTACCTCAGCTAATCAAATTGCTGATGGTCTCACTGCTTCTAAACACATGATCAAAAAGAAACTGAGAAATTCACATGTTGTCCCACAAAGTACTCAAAGTACTGAAAGGCAAAACACAACACCTGAAGAGCATTTCAAATCAAAGGAAAACAAGCATTGTTTGACAACTGCTGAAAAGTCTATCAGGAAATTCAAAAGTACTGATAGAAAACTTCTGAAGAACAAATCTTCAGTTGTTGCAAATCCTTCAGTAATTACCAAAAGTACTGAAAGGAAGAAAGCACTGAAGAACAAATCTTCAGTAGTTTCATCATCTTCAGCAGTTGATCAACAAAAGATGAAAAGAAAGCCATGTGAAATATGTGGTTTGTTTAATCATCTTACTGATGAATGTTGGTATAACAAGGGTTTAAAATTCAACAAAGAGAAAATCATTAAGAAGAAAATGAATAAAATGAAAGATGAATTTCAAACCAAGTTTGTACCACAAACATCTCAATCTGATAACCCAAAGTTTTTCCAAAAGTTAAACAGAAGGAAGGGGTTTATCACAAAATAGCTGAAAATATTCCTCATGGAATATCAAAAACCCAGACTAAGTCTGTGTCTTTTAAAAGGGAGGATGTGGTGAATCACAAGAACAAATCACCAACAAGTACTGATGTGTCAACTGAGTTGAAAGCTTTGACAACCAATCAGACACAACTGGTTATGATGGTTCAACATCTGTTGGGGAGAGTTAACCAATTAGATGTTTCTGTGATTAAACCACTGAAAAGGAAAACTAAGCCAAAATCAAAGGAATCCTTTTCAGCACCATCTACACCTTCAAAGGCTGTCAATCATGCAAAATCAGTTAGTTTAAAATCTGTTGATGAAAACAGACCCAAAACCAAAATGGTTTGGGTCTCAAAGGCTAACTAATTTTTGTGGAAAATGCAGGGTTCTTCAGCATGCCAAAGAAGCATCTGGTATGTAGACAGTGGAGGATCTATGCATATGACAGGGAGCAGCTCTCTTCTTCATGATTACTCTCAAGGGAAGAAGGGATTTGTTTCTTTTGGAAATGATGCTAAGGGTTACATCATAGGAAAAGGGTTTGTATCAAATGGTGAAATAAGGTTTGATGATGTTAACCATGTGGAGAACCTCAAGTATAATATGTTGAGTGTCAGTCAAATGTGTGATAAAGGGCATGTTGCACTTCTCACAAGTCAGAACTGCCGGATTCTGTCTTCCAAAGTTTTGAACAGGATTGACAAGATATTGGATGAATATACTCTCCTGAAGGCCAACAGGATTGGAAGAGTATATGCCTTAGATTTATCAAAGAAAATTGATCTTAAAGGCCATCCATGTCTGTTCTCTAAAGCCTCTCCTCAAGAATCTGAACTATGGCATAGAAGGCTTGGTCATGTGAATCTTAAAAACATGAATCAGCTTATTCATCATGGTTTAGTGAGAGGTTTGCCATTGAAGGATTTAAATGTGATGACAACTGTCCAGCTTGCTTAAAAGGAAAGCAACACAAAGTTTCATTCCCTCCAATAGAAGAACCAAAGTCCACTGCATGCTTGCAATTACTGCATATGGATCTCTTTGGTCCTATAAAAGTAATGAGTATGGCAAAGAAAAAATACTGTCTGGTAATTCTGGATGATTATTCCAGATATGTATGGACTTTCTTCTTACATTCCAAAGATGAGGCTGCTCAAATCATCATTTATTTTGTGTTGTGTGTGGAAAAGCAGCATTCACTTCCAGTCAAATATGTGAGAAGTGATAATGGCATAGAATTTAGGAATCACACTCTTGATGAATTCTATTTGTCTAAGGCAATCAAGAGACAATATAGCATTCAAAGAACTCCTGAGCAAAATGGAGTGGTGGAGAGAAAGAACAGGACCCTTATTGAAGTCGCAAGGACAATGTTGGTTGATTCAGGTTTGCCACTAACCTTTTGGGCTGAAGCTGTCAACACAGCTTGCTATGTACAGAATAGGGTGTTAGTGAATCAGAGGTTGATGAAGACTCCTTATGAGTTAGTACATCATTTGGCCCCTCTAATTTCATTCTTTAGAGCATTTGGGTGTCCCTGTTATATTCTTAACACAAAGAATCCACTTCAGAAGTTTGAATCAAAGGTGGATGCAGGGTATTTTGTTGGGTATTTATCTACTTGCAAGGCATACAGAGTTTTTAATTGCTGAACAAAGATTGTTGAAGAAACTTTGCATGTCAAGTTTAATGAATCTCCAAAAGACAAAATTCCTCAAAACCCTGTGGAGTTGTTTGATTTGGACATACTTCAATATGTTCCATATTAGTCTTCATCTGTTATTGTTTCTGAGGATCCATCATCTCCATCTGATGGTATAAATGCAAGTTGTAGTGATCATCTGCCTGTGTCTACTACACTTGATGTTCCTGTAGCTTCAGCAGTTCCATCCACAATAAATGCTGATTAAATCTCTGAATCCTCTACTTCATTTGAACTGCCATCTCATTCTAGGTTTCAAGAGTCTGAATCAACATCTGTTGCTGCTGAATCTCCTACAAACACTTGCACAGATATTATTGAGTATCAAGAACTGAAGAATCATCCCATGTCCCAGATCATTGGTGACATTAATGCTGGTGTTTCAACAAGAAGCCAATTGTCCAATTTCTGTCTCTATGCTCTCTTCATCAGTCAGCAAGAGCCAAAGAACTATCATGCTGCATTAAGAGACAATGGATGGGTTGAAGCCATGCAGCTTGAGCTTCTTCAGTTTCAAAAGCAGCAAGTGTGGGAACTGGTTCCTCTACCCCAAGGTAAGTGTGCAATAGGCACTAAATGGGTGTTTAGGAATAAAACTGATGAAAAAGGCCAAATTGTCAAGAACAAGGCCAGACTGGTTGTACAGGGGTTTTCACAAGAAGAAGGTATTGATTATGATGAAACCTTTGCCCCTGTAGCCAGACTGGAGGCAATCAGATTGTTCTTAGCTTATGCTGCTTTCCATAACCTTAAGGTTTTTCAAATGGATGTCAAAAGTGCATTTTTATATGGTAAAATAAAAGAAGAGGTTTATGTGTATCAACCACCAGGTTTTGAAGATCATAAACATCCAGATTGGGTATATAAGCTTGATAAGGCTCTTTATGGGTTAAAACAAGCTCCCAGAGCCTAGTATGAAACACTATCTAACTTTCTTCTTCAAAATAATTTCACTAGAGGATCCATAGATAAAACTTTGTTCATTAAGAAAGTAGGCATGCATAAGCTCCTTGTTCAAATTTATGTCGATGATATTATTTTTGCATCCTCTGATCCACAGTTGTGTGATGCCTTTACTAAATTGATCCAACAAAAGTTTGAAATGAGTGCCATGGGAGAATTACAGTTCTTTCTGGGTTTGCAAAACAAACAAATGGCTGATAGAACTTTTATCAGTCAAAATACACAAAGGATTTGTTAACCAAGTTTGATTTACAAAACTGTAAGCCCTGTTCTACTCCCATGTGCAGTAACACATAACTGGATGCTGATCAGAAAGGTAAAGCAGTTGATGAAACTCTTTACAGATGTATGATTGGTTCCTTGATGTACCTTACAGCTTCTAGACCAGACATTATGTTTGCAACTTGTGTCTGTGCTAGATTTCAGGCTGCACCTAAAGAATCCCATATGATTGCAGTCAAAAGGATCTTTAGATATTTGCAAGGAACTCAATCTCTAGGACTTTGGTATTCCACTGGGCACTCTTGCAAATTAGTTGCTTTCTCTGATAGTGACTATGCAGGGTGTAAGTTAACCAGAAAATCAACTTCTGGTGGATGCCAATTTCTAGGCAACTGTTTAGTTTCTTGGCAGAGTAAGAAACAAACTTCAGTTGCTACATCCACAGCTGAAGCAGAGTACATTGCTGCTGCAAGCTGTACATCTCAGGTACTCTGGCTACAAAATCAATTATTGGATTATGACATTACAGAGACTAAGACTCCTTTACTGATGGATAGTGCTTCAGCTCTTTGTATTGTTAAGAATCCTGTCCAGCATTCTAGGACCAAACATATTGAGATCAGACATCATTTTATCAGGGATTGTTATGAAAAAGGTCTGATTGATCCAAAGTTTGTGCCTAGTGCTGATGAGCTTGCAGATATATTTACTAAGCCTTTGGACAGTGCAACTTTCCAAAATCTTGTGCTCCGGCTTGGTATGCTGCAACTAGAATGATTTGACAACTACTGATGCTCTTAGTTGATAAGTACTGATGAGCATTAGTATAAAGCTGTCAAAAATAAGTGCTGATAAGTTATTTTATTTTCAGCAGTTTTTATAACTAATGAAGACTAAATTACTTAAAAGTACTGAAGTACTTCATTTGTTGAAAAGTACTGATGTAGTTAAAACTACTGATGTCTTTTCTAATAGATAAGTACTGATGACCAATAAAACATCTGAAAATCAGATGATCTAATGAGTAAGTGTTAAGGTCATTGAAACAACTGAACTTTGTGAATTGACGACAACAACTACTGTTTCATTTCAAAACAACTGAAGCCAAAACCAAGTCTTCGGTGGTTTACAACTACTAATGACTAACACCAAGTCTTCAGTTGTTTACAACATCTGAAAGTTAAAACCATGTCTTCAGTTGTTTTCTAACAGCTGATGACCCACACCAAAACTTTCAGTTGTTTTCTTTCAGCCGTTTCATAACCTATAAATACCTAACCCTAACTTCAAACTTTTCATAAATCACTTTCCAAACGTTCATCTTCCATTAATGGCGACCATGCAAATCAAACCTCGACACCACTGTGTCGCTTACCTCACCAAATCAGCCTTTTGGACCAAGTTTGATGCTGCCATTGATCTGATGGTTGATTCCCAATATCACACAGCCTTCCTCTTGAATCCTACCATCTATCCCGATACCCTTCGCCAATTCTGGACAAACGTCACTGTTCATACTGCTGAGAATAATGATTCGATCACTCTCCAGTCGTTTGTCAACCAGAAGAAGGTGGTCATCACTTCTGAGATCATTCGCCAAACCCTAGACCTGAATGATGCCACCTATGTCAGCAGATACCCCAAAGGCACCATTGATTTATCATTTGTTAACCATGGATATGAGGGTGACCTAAGTGCTACTACTATTATGAAGAAGCACTTCCATGATGCAGAGCGTCTCATTTTCCATATGATCAATGTCTGTCTTGCCCCCAAAACATCTTCATGGGATCAAATGTCATCCAGGTGGCAACAGGTATTGTATTCTATCCTTGAACGCCAAAGCTTAAATTTTTCTGAAATAATATTTTTGGAATTAAAAGATCTGGCAATGAAACCTGTGGCTAATAGATGGATATTATATCCAAGGTTTCTTATGGCCATAATTATTAATCAATTAAAATCCGATGGCCTTGTTGGCCTTGGAGTCCCTGCTATGGTAGTTTTGCCATAGGTATACTCCAGGCACAACTCAAATCCACAACTCAAAGAGGCTGCCAAACTGCTAAAACCCAAGCAGAGGGAACCCACAGCCTCCACCTCCAGATCTAAAGTCCCCTCCAAACCAAAATCCAAGAAAACCAAAAAGGCTACTCAGGGAGTTGAGTCCCCTGATGATGCCCCTGCAGCACAAACGCAGGATGAAACTACTAGCCTTAATCCCCTTGTAGTTTCAAAGACCCTACCAGCTGAAACCGCTCAGGTATCCTCTCAACAGGATCCTGATGCAACCAACATTGGGGAAACCACATTACTGGAATCTCTCTCACTTGAGAAGATTGCCATTGAAGAGCACCATTCACCCCAGGTGCAATCCTTTTCACCTTTATCTCCCACTGAAACCACCCCTACAAGCCCAACTGCAGTCATTGCACAAGTGCTGACTCAACTACATTCCTCTACCCCTCCCAAGAAACCTATTAACACTGGGAAAACCTCAACAGCTGATGGAGAGGATTATAATGTAGTTGACAACCCACAACATAGGGATTACAACGTTCAATCTCCCAATGTAGAGGAGGAGATTAGAACATCTGGTGAGGCTACCTCTTCCCCTGTTTCAGCACATGAACAGGATGAAGGTGGTATCATCTCTAAGACCTCACCAGAGGCAACTGCCAATGAAAGACTTAATCCTGAGGCAGGAAGTCCCCAGTTCCAAGACAAAGGGGCACATGTGAATACTGATCTACACTCAGCACATGTTCATCCTGATTTACTTAGGAGGTCAGCTGATTCAGCTAAAACTGATGATGACCTGGGCTTTTTCTTTGAAGTTCTAGCCCAAAACACCATTCTTGAGGTTGAGGTATGCAGACTACAAGAACTGCTTGCCAAAATGTCTCAAGAATCAAGTCCATCTGCCCCAATTCACCCACAGATGGCAGCTTCTTTTGAATCTCTCCTAAACACTGGGCCACTCTCAACAAATCAGCCACCAGCCTCTGTTTCAGGCACCATTTCTCAGGGACAGAACCCTCTGAGCAAATGGTTGCTGCATTTAAATCTTCCTTACCTCTCATCACTCCAATCATCACTACTATTGTCCATCAAACCATTAATGAGAGGATTTCTTCAAATCTTCAAACCCTTGTTGATGATGCTGCTTCCAAGAAACTTTCTGACATTCAAACCCCTGAACCCAATGCAACCAAAAAGGGGGAGTCTAAGTCAGTGAAAGAAGATAAAAGAAAGAGAGTTGAAGAGGAAGAAGCCAAAGAGAAGAAAGGAAAAGAGATAATCACTTACAAGAGAAAGAAAAGTGCTGAACAGACTGAGGATGAGAAGAAGTTGGAGGAACTGATCAAAGAAGCTGATGAGCAACACAACAGATCTATGGATAAGATCATTGATCAGCTCTTCAGACAAGGCTTTGACACTGCCAAACTTAATTCTGAGATCAGACGGCTAGAGATTCAAGAGATTGAAAATAGATGGGTCAGCTGCAATGAGAAAGAAAGGGAAAGGTTGGAAGCTATGATCAGATTCTTGTCAAAAAACATGGGAAGACCGATCATTGAAGTAAAGTCATGGTCTAGAGACAGTATTTTGGAGATAACCACCAAAATCTGTTCTTCTGAAACCTTCAACAAAGGATTGATCATAGAAGCTCTATTTGAAGCCGGTGCAGGGAAAAGGTCTGACATGGCAAAGTTATCCAAAGCCACCCTCACAACCAAAATAATAGAGCAGCCTTTACAATCTCCCTTACCAAAACAACCCTCAAAATCAACCTCACAATCCTCAAAACAACCAACATCACAACCCTCAAAACCAACTCCTTTACCCAAGAAACCCACTCAATCAACCACCAGTGATGCACCTAAGAGAAAGAGAAGGGTGTTGAGGATGGAAGAAGAAGAAGATGATGATGAGGAGGATAGTCTGCCAATCTCTGCTGTGATTAAAATGAAGAAGCCTGAGCCTAGGAGTCAACCAACAACAATCACTCCTGACACTCAAAGGCAAATGGTTAAAGTGAAGATTGAAGAAGAAGAACAGCAGAAACAACATGATGAGCAGATGTTAAGGATGGTTGATAAGGAATTTCCTAAGTCTTCATCCATACAAGCTATGAAGAAACATGCTTAGAGGTTGTATGCTCTCAGATTTACATTTCAGTATCAGAAAGAGAGAGTAAGGATTTGGCCTGACCCCAGAGTTAGTGACATAATTCATAGGAAAAATGTTCCAAGTAGATACAATGGCCAAGTGAGAAAGACTGTGGATGCTATGATAATGCTGGCCATTGTAGTGTCACCCTGGGAAATCCTTGATGATTTCAAGCGAGCTTACAAGACTAAGATGACTCCATAAACCTTGTTGGAAAACAAAATGGTGAAGAAGGGGTTAATTTACAAGAAGCTTGAAGAAATTAGAAGAAATGAGCTCCAGTTGTTACTTGAAGGTACACATCCTGATGAGTTTGCATACAGAGAAATAACAACTGTGGAGCTGAAGAATGGAAAGATTGTTAGATATTTGTCTGAGTATTATGGGCCTGAGTTCTTCTTTGAGAGTGAAGCTAAAGAACTCACAATAGAAGATAAAGTTGTTCTTCTTGAGGCCTATGTCAGAGAGTCTTACAGACTCATCATTGGGAAGTAGGTTTAATGATTGGGGTAACAGCTCTGTGTCAAAATTCCCCAAGACAGAGTTCCCATTCATCTTTTGCCAATCAAACTTTTTGAAACCTCTTCCTGGCCTGAGCTTGACTTGGTGATTTCTGAGCTGATCCAGAAAATATGTCTGCCAATAAGTGGGACTTCAATAAGCTTAAAGGTTTTGGCTGCATTGGTTCAGGGGGGGTTTGTTGGACCAAAAGAACCAATGAGCCAGATCAGAAAAACCTTTAAGTCCCACACACATCACAACAACTGAAGAGATCTACATCTGCTGAAGACAAAGTCTGAAGACAATAGCTGAAGACAAAGTCTGAAGACCAAGTTCTCAGAAGTTGTCTCAAACAGCAGAAGTGTTTCCTTTCAGTAGTTGTAATGTTTTACTTTTCAGTAGTTTCCTTTCAGTAGTTTTATTATTGTAAAACGTCTGAAGTTCTTACACTTCAGATGTTATAGTTTCAGTAGTTGTAATTCTGGTTTACACTTAGCTTTTTGTGAAGGTGTCCTCAGTTGTTGTGGACATCTTCAGTAGATTAGTTACTTTCAGTAGTTTGTTAAATCAGTTAGATGTCACTATCAAGTGACATCAGCTGACGTCACATTCCTTTATAAAAGGAATGTTGACCTAATTGTTTTGTAACCGAACCATTTACGTGAATGAAAATCTTCCATTAACAGAAAATTTCTCTCTCTATAATCGTCATAGTGTGATTGCATATTCATACTTGTCTTGCTTAAATTTGATCTAATTTCTGTCTTATTCCGCTGCAAATTCCAATCTAATTGATCAAACTAGATCCGATCCTATCAGGATGGCTTCTAGACCCATTTCAAAGAAGAAGTCAAAGTTATCCACCTCCAACCCTTAGGATGAGTCAGATCATTCTGAGAGAGTGCAAGAAGAGGCTGCCCAAACAACTACAATCAAGGTAGAGCCTCTTGCATTAAGGAGACCCATCTTGTCCTGGACCTTTGCTGCTAATCTAGACAGATGGTATGTCACTAGAGATCAAGGTGGTCAAGATGTCTACTTCTGGCAAGACATGCTTCACCTACCTCTGTATGATCTCTTTGACATGAGAAGATACTATGAGAGTCTGAGTAATCCTGACCAACTGATGAAGAAGGGAATGGTCATGATCATGATGAGGACTGTCAATATCTAAGAACTTCATTGTTTTGGTAGCACCAGCCTAGGGGGAGTTTGTAAGGTTTAATGAAAGGCTGATGCACCCAAAACAACCCAAGTCTATCCTGCATGCATGCACTTTATCCCAAGTAGAAGTTGCTTTAGAAGTTTTACACCCTGCATCAGAAATATTCTCAGTGTAAAATCTTCCGAAGCCAAAACCAATATCTTCCGAAGCCAAAAGTGATGTATTCCGAAGCTTTAAAGACAAAGTCTTCAGAAGCCAAGAAGTGTAGACATATTTCTTCCAAAGACTTTAAAGAACATGCTTTATCTGATGTACTTTTCCATAAAGCTGGACCACTTTCTGCTGCAACTCTGATGACTCACCAACTTGTATAAGTTGGTGAAAAGATCCATGCTTTTGGTATCTGTACATTGAGGTTCTGTAACTTTCTACTTTATGTATTTTATCCTTTTTATAATATATTAGGATATGAGCTATGGCATATCATAGTCAATAGTCAAAAGGTAATATGCCTTTTGACTTTACGTTTGATTTTGTTGTCTAGATCAAATGTTTCTAGCTGGCTTTCTAAGTATGGCAAGCTGTAGGATGTAGTATAAAGTATCTCAGGTCTTTGTATCTTTCTTTATGCTTTGTAACACTTGTAATGGAACTTGAGAGCAATATACAACATTCTTGAAAACCATATCCTTGTGTTATTTGTTCTTTGTTCTGTGTCTTGTTTTGCTTGTGTTCTAAGTATCAAACTATATAGTCCCAGTTCCCCATTTGATTTGTTAAGTGTTCTAACACTCTTCTCATTGTGTGTGTGTTGTATTGGCCATCCCTTAAACGGTCCTGCAGGTCATCATGGATGGTGAGAAAGCACTATCTACCATGGTATAGAGCAAGACATTGTTCATGACTCCATCCACCATCAACCAACATCTGAGGCTGGATGATGAAGTTGGTGAGTTGTCCTTCCGGAAAAAGGCAGTCAATGGATCATTCCAGCTCATGGGCTATGAAGGTGACTTGTCAGTCAAGACCTTCAGAAAAGGGAAGGTCTCCTCTTAGTGGAAGTACCTCCTCCATTTTGTCATCCACTCTTTGTCAAACAAACATGGAGGACTGGATCAAGTTCCTGAAGACCACTCCCACATAGTCCATGGAATGGTCAAGTGGATCATGTTTAGGTATTCACAATTTGTTTATACAAAATTTACTTGCTAACATAGATTACCTTGAATATTACATGTTCCCTAGATATTTCTAGCACATTCTCAACTATGAATTTGGATCATAGTTGAGGTGAACAAGTAACATTCTAAAGTTGGGACAGATGAAGCCCAACATCTTTAAAATAATAAGGAAAACCACTGTTGGTTTTTTTGGGGTAGAAATAGTCATTGTCCCCAAAATGTTAGAGCTCCGTACTCAAGGTGACAACTTGGCAGTCCAATCCAATGTTAAACCCACGCCTTCTTCATCTTCAACACCCCTACAACCACAAATAACAATCACCTACCAAAGAAAATCCCAACGAACCCCTGCTCAATCTATTCAGATTAAGTAGGCCCCCATACACTCACCCATGCAGGAGGAAGTGGAACCAAGAGCTCTCACTTTTTCTGAGGAGTAGACCACTCCCATTCATTTAGTGATCAGTACTAAGGTTCCTTATGCTCAACCTGATGAGCTCATAACTCCAGCCTCCAGCCTTCATCCTGAGTCTCAAAACTCAGATAACAACCTTTGGGGGAAACTTACCACCCCCAGCCTTTAGATCTTAACCAACCATTCCACAACCTAAAATTCTATGATGATGAAGGCATGGGATTCAGTGAGTACCTTGAGTCTATATTATTATGAGTGCTTATGAAACTCCCTTGTCTAGCCCACATCATCCACCCACTACTGAGGTGGACCTTTCTAAACAAGTTCAAGAGGTCCATGTGGAAGAGGCTCTTATTTCTAAAAGTGATTACATCCTTAAGACCTCAACCACGAAAACCCAGCTCCTTGAACTTCTCATGAAGCTGTCATTGAGCAGGGGAAATTCAGAGACCAAGAAAATATATCTGGTGGTGAAAGGTGTAGTTCTATTTTACTACACTAACGTCAAAAATAAAAACAAACATATGTAACTTATTGGTTTTTTCATGAAGCAACTTAGTGTACGTAACGAATCATGTAGAGTTCAAGAATAGAGCCTCGAGAAATCAAAATCAAGACTATTCGAAAACTTCTTAGTTCATGTGAATGCCTTGAAGTATATGAGAACTTATGTTGCTGAATGAAGGTGTGTGAAAATGTTAGGCAAAGTAAAAACTTTGAGCCAAGTGAGAATATTATTGTGTTTAGTATGAATAGCTTGTTTTTTAATGTAACTTGTCTCAGTTGTCATTTCCTATATCATGTTGCTAAGGTAAAATAATTCAAAGTGAATATATTGAGAAAACTTAATTTACTCTATTATTTCTTATTCATTTAATTACTGAATTCATGTTCTAATGATAATTAACATTCATTCCATATTTATTAATCATTAATCAATCAAACATTAATTGATTGTAAGGAAATCTAGTCTTTACAATTGGGATAAGGGATAGGGTGCTCAATTGAGGATTTTGTTGGTTGTTTTACATGATTTGGAAGTGATATGGATTAAAATGAGGTTGTTTGCATATTGCAAATGTTATGAAAGTGCTTTTTGGTGAATTGGATTGAGTTTAAGAGGTTATTGGATTGTTTAAGGTTTTGAATTTGTTTTTTGACGAAATAATGAACATTAGCATTGAATTGGAGTTAATTTGGTGTTAGATGCATTCGTTAAGTCCTAATTAGGTTTTTGGAAGAATTGATAGCTAGAGTAAATAGTTTTGCATCAAATTAGGTGGAAGTATGTTATGCTGAATATTTTAATTTTGCTTTTTAAAGTTTTCTAAGACTGCAAGTTTTTGCATACTGTGGAGATTTTGCATTTGAAAGTTAACTCTATGAAAGTTTTCCCGGTTAAAAGATAGTTCTAATACCTTGCAAAAACTTCACCCGCGGCCAAAATAGTTGAACTTGCAAAAGCATCGAGTATTTTTTAGAAAGTTCAAAGTTTAATTTTAAAAAGATCATGACTAAGTTGAAATGACGAATACTAGTGCTTCCTTGAACATTGATACTGAGATTGGAACAAGCCCCAAAACCATCAAGACTTATTAAATTAATCAAGATTATTAGTGCTTCCTTTCAACATCATGTTGTCTATGGAACATGAGGACCGAACTTGATGGATCTCTACATCTGAACCTCATATGTAAAGATCCATTAAGTTTGGTCCTCTTGTTCTAATATACAAGAATGAAAATCAGAGCTTGTTAAGAAACCTAAACACTTATAGGAAGATGAGGACATGAAAAAGTTTGAGTTAGATGACAAAGCATATGTCTATATCACTATGACACTTTCAATAGAGATTTCACATAATTAGTATAGTTTTAAAGGAGCAATGATGTCATGGGATGCTTTTGAGAGTCAATTGTAAGGTTACAAATATACATAGGAAAGTAAGAAGGATGTAATGAATCAGAAGTTTAACATCTCTAATCATGTGAAGAAACTCTTGAAGACCGAATCAACATGTTCATGAAGTTGGTGACTAAAATGAAAAGTGTGGGTATTGAACTGACTAACATCTTTATGAACAAGAAGTTGTGAAATTCTCGTCCTTATGGTTGGAACAATAGTTGCACATCTATTAGAAGAATTAGAGATATATTTACCCTATTGCTAAGTGATATGAGATCCACTGTTATATTATATAACATGAATCATGAATACAGGACAACTAATCACTTGATTTCTATGGGTCTTGAAGCAACTGCTCCTTATGCCAACATGGCAAGGAATCTTAACTACTATTAATGTTATACTAAAATATGTCAACAACAACTCAATATTCCAATTACGAAAGAGATCCAAGAATAATCTATTCTATATATTTCATCATTAGTTCAAGCCTAATTTATCAAGCCAGTAAAGTTTTATAGGTGATTCAAGCTTACATTGCCAAACAAAGTTCTCCTTTCCCAAAGAAGATTGTTCAAATTACTTAAGAACACCTGAATTTATTTGCCACACATTTTTCAAGATATGAAGCATTCATTATCGGAAGACTTTAAGCTCCAAACATGATGCTTGTTGATCTTCAACAAATAAGCCATAATGATGTTAAAGTTAATTGCATCAAGTACCAAATAATAATGGTGGTTTACGGAGCTAAAAACTTTACCAAACAAACTAGAAAAAATGCTTTGGGATAAACAGGAACAACAAGATTAAATTTCATAAATACCAACTCAGATGTTACAACTATGATAACTGGGGCATTATGCTTGGAATATACTGAACCCAAAGTTACTCATCCTAAGGGAACCAAGAAAATGGTGATTGGAGATTATGATTGGTCTGACCAGATGCAACTTCTGGAGATGTAAGTTGGTACAATACTATTTGCTAAAGTTTAAAAGGAGAAATCTCATGACGAATTTGATGATATTCTTGGAGACCCTAGTGGAGAATCAAACATATATAAAGATAAAATGATTCAAAGTGATAATAGAACCAAGTTTTACAACAAAGTGTTGAATAACATTTGTTACTCAAGAGAGATTGCGAGACAGTATAGTACCAAAAGATGTAATGTAAGGCCCCGTTCCCGGGACGCCTACAGTTGGTCATTCATCGCACATAAAACATATAATTACATTTGCCTTAGGAAAACATTGCAGCGGAAACATTCAAAAATGACATCTCGTTTCATTATAATTACTTTTGCCAAATAATACATCATTATCCGGTTACAAAATACATGTTTGCATTACATCACAAAAGCTTTATAAATGGATGCCATCCCAAAAGAGCCGAGTAGCCTTGCCGTGCCATCCTCAGCAATCATTTACCTGCCAACTGGAAAACGTATAAAAAGTCAGCGTTGCTGAGTGAGTTCTAGTTTTATAAAATAAACATACTTCACTTTCATTAAAAACTATTCTTTTTATCATGCGATCATTCAACATATGTATACATAGATAATGTCATTATTATCTTTCCTCTCATTCATTATCTTCCATTCCTTTCATACATTCTTTCTTCCGAGTCTTTTGCGACAACATAGTCGCTCACCTCAATAGCAATCTTAATGATTGCACGCTATCCGAGTCTTTTGCACCTCTAGGGTTGCTCACCTCATTGCCCATCTTAATGATAGCAAGCTATCCGAGTCTTTTGAAACAACAAGGTTGCTCACCCCAAGGCAACATCACGATAGCATGTTACTCGAGTCTTTTGCAACGACAAGGTTGCTCACCCCATAGGCAATGTAAATGATTGCACTTCATCCGAGTCTTTTGCAACACAAAGTCGCTCACCTCATATATATGCTTGCAAGCCTTTCTTTCGTTCATTCGTCATTCATTAATGCATGCATTCTTAGTTCATGTTCCTTTTTCATTATCTTTCACTTTACATTACATAATACTTCATTCATTCATTAACATGACGTGTAAAGCCACAAGAAAGATAAGCATACATCATAATAAGGAACATATCATACACATTCATCATCATCATTCAGGGCAACATCATACATTCATAATATGCATAAACATGCAACATCATCATCATCATGCCCTACATGCTCTCTAAGGCCATAACAGTCATCTTACATGCTCTTACGAGAACTTTACGTCATAACTTACACCTGCACCTTCCCCCGAAGGCCAGAAGTCAAACTACACATTCCTCCGAGTGCAACAGCCCTATTCGGGCGTATGGACACCCTTCAGTCGCATGGCCTCCATGCGACTGAACATCATGCGACTGGACTCATGCGGATGATCATCTATGCGAATGAACATTCAATTGTGCGTATGGACCTTGTGCGAATGGGACTACTGCGAATGGGCACCTATGCGACTGACCTCATGCGAATGGACTCATGTGACTAAACATCTATGTGACTGAACCCTCAGTCGTATGACTCCCCATGCGACTGGACTCCAAGTCGTGCGACTGAAGCCTTAGTCGTGCGATTGAACCCTCAATCGTGCGAATGAATCCCAATCGTGCGAATGACCCTTATTCGCCTCTCATTCGGCCGTATGGCCTCCATTCGGTCGCCTAGCCCTAGCTGATGCAGAATGGAGTTCATCCCAAACCCAATATGCCATTTTCGGCCTCCAAGCTCATCCAAACCCATTCTAAGCCTAAATTAACCCTCCTGGACCTTAGGAATGCATACCATAACACCATACAAGCACACACAATCCCGGAATCATACTCTAAACGCATCATACGCATTACACCCAAATGGGTCAAACACATACACACACTAAAAATGGGTTTTAACATTTTCCCGCCCCAAAATCAGTTGAAAACAAGTAAAAGTGGGGTCCTAGAACTCACACAAACGAGCACAACGACAAGGGCTTCGATTTGGCTTGCTACACAACGAGTTTGGCCACCCGAATCACCCGAAACACCCTTTTTTCTCTTTTCCTTCTCCTTTCTCACTTCTCCTCTCTATGTTGGCTGAAAAGTGGGGGTAATGGGGAGAGTTGGCTGCCCTCTCCCCACTAATATCACCTCATTTCCCGACTTTTCTTCGTTGGTGAGTTTGGTCCCTCGACTTTGGACTTTATTTCCTTTTCTTTTTTCGCTGGCTTCAAAATAATATTATCCGGGTGTTACATGTAATCAAAACATTGATTGAACTTTCCATAACAATGATATCTATTATCAAACTACCTTTATTTTTATAGGCAGAAGATGTGAACATTGTTGTTATGTTCAAAATCATGTCCTAATAAATAAAGACTTAATAAGACCCCTTATGAAGTCTTCTTTACAACTAAACCAAATGTTAAATACTTAAAAGCTTTTTAATGTTGTTGCATAATGTTGTATACAATTGAAATGAAATTAAAGTTTGATGAAAAGGACAAAATATATAAATGAGGCATTTAATATTAATTGACATGCAACAAACAAAATTGATACATGGTTTGCTTCTTCGTGGATTTATGAATACAAATCTTTATTCAACACTTTAATTGTTCTGAATGTCTTGGAGCAGGTACTACCTCTTAGATTGATGATGTGGATTATATAGTATACAATGCAGATGATCTTTCTCCATCGTCACCAAAAGCGAAGTCTTCAGATCTTGACTTTGTGGAAATTGACCTATTAGCATGAAAATAGATACACACGAGGAACAATTGACCTAACCTTGTTTATACATAAGGTGGGTGATGATTTTGTTCTTCTCCAGATCTATGTCGATGATATTATCTTCGGATCTACAAACTAGGATATGCGTAAAGAGTTTTACGTAGTAATGAAGAAGATATTCAAGATGAGTTCTCTTGGTGAAATGTCATTCTTCTTAGTAATTCAGGTTAAGAAAAGTGATACCATCATTATATTGCATCAGGAAATGTATGATGTAAGTATCAAGAAGAAATATAAGGTTAGTGACTCCACTGATAACTCCTACTCCAATGACTTCTGTAACACCCGGAAATTTTCTTTGAAGCCGACGAAAGAAGAAAAAGAAATAAAGTCCGAAGTCGAGGGACCAAACCCGCCAACGAGAGAAACTTCGATGCACGAGAGTATAAAAGGGGGAAAACACTCCCATTCTCCCCATTTTTCAGCCAAGAGAGGAGAGGAGGAGAGAAGGAGAAAAGAGGAGAAAAGTTGGTTCAGGTGGATTCGGGCGTGGAATTCGACGTGGAGCGTGTCAAATCGAAGCTTTACTCGACGGGATCGTTAAGGTGAGTTCTAGGACCCCTCTTTTATATGTTTTCAACTGATTTTGGGGCTGGAACACGTCCAAAAACCTATTTTCGAGTTTTTGGGTGAAGACCCGTTTTGATGTATGTATGTATGTGTATGATGCGTTTGAGGCTCGATTTCTTGCTTGGTTATGCTTGTATGAGGTCATGGTATGTTTCCCTAACCTTTAGAAGGGTTGATTTGAGCTTAAAAAAGGGTTGGAAGGAGTTGGAGGTCGAAAACCCGCGGCTGCAGTTGAGCTAACTGCACTCTGCACCAGCTAGGGCTAGGCGACCGACTGGAGGGCGACTGGAGGCCATTCGGCCGATTGAAGTGCGACTGAGGTCCATGCGCACGTTTGCCATGCGACTGAGGTCCATACGCATGATGGTCATGCGACTGAAGTTCATGTGCTTGGGAGTCATGCGATTGAGAGGTTGTGCGACTGAGGTTCATTCGCACGAAGGTTATGCGACTAAAGTCCATGCGCTTGGAGGCCATGCGACTGAGGTTCATTCGCACGAAGGTTATGCGACTAAAGTCCATGCGCCTGGAGGCCATGCGATTGAGGTTCATTCGCACGAAGGGTATGCGACTGAAGCCCATACGCCTGAAGTCATGCGACTGAAGGCCATACGTATGAAAGTTATGCGACTGAGAGTACATTCGCATAGATGTCCATTCCCCCATAGTCCATTCGCATAGGGTCCATTCGCATAGATGCCCATTCACCTAAGTGCTCAGAGATGATAGCCGAGAAGAAATTCCTCGACGATGTGATGGGCATGGACGATATAAGAGGACGCAAGATGATGAGATTATGATGATGATGTTGATGGAGATGATAATGATATGTATGATGTTATGTGTTATGTTAGGCACAGCAGTGCGTGTGATGCATGGTATGTATGATGTGCGTGATGTGATGTATGATTGATGCGTATGTATGATGATGATGTATGTTCATGTTTATGTTGTGTTCCTTGCTGTGTATGTTTATCTTTCTATGGCTTTGCGTTGAGCGTTAATGAATGAAATGAAAGTATTATGTAACGTAAAGTGGAAGATAAAGTAAAGAGGAACGTAATGAATGAATGAATGCATGAATGAATGAAATCGTGTGAGGCTTGTAAGTGAAGCGTAGTGAGGTGCACGGCTCTAATGCCTTAAGCTCAACCGTGAGAGGTTCAGCTATCCTATTGTGTGCACGCAAGGGTTCCAGTCTTCGTGACTGACCTTCGATGATGTACCCATTTCGATGGGGGTGATGTACCCATGTTGATGGGGGTGATGTACCCATGTTCATGGGGGTGATGTACCCATGTTGATGGGGGTGATGTACCCACTTTGGTGGGGGTGTAGTACCCATAATGTTGGGGGTGTAATGGATGATGGTTACCCGGGTTACGCATAACTCCGGGGGTGTAGCATAAAGCCATGCATATGTATGAGGTGAGCAACCTTGTCGTTGCAAAAGACTCGAGTAACGTGCTATCGTGATGTTGCCTTGGGGTGAGAAACCTTGTTGTTGCAAAAGACTCGGATAGCTCACTATCATTAAGATGGGCAATGAGGTGAGCAACCCTAGGGGGTGCAAAAGACTCGGATAGCGTGCAATCATTGAGATTGCTAATAAGGTGAGCGACTTTTTGTTGCAACGGCCTCGAATGGAGTTCAATCCCTGTGATTGACTCATGTGAGATCTTTGTCGCGTATCCCGGTGTTGTGTCAGTCTTCGGACATGAGTCTGGGACTTGTGAGCAGGTCCCGGCACATCATCAGCTTTCGAGCATGAGTCAGGGATATTGCATGAGGCAAGATTCGAGTAATGAAGGGTATTGAGTAAGAGATGAATGAAAGAATGAATGTATGAAATGAATGTTAATAAAATATCCTAATAATGTATGAAATGGGATCCTTGTCATTTGACCTCAGTAATCGTGGCTGTGTGCCATGAATAGGGTAAAGTCTGACAGGATCTAGAAAGAAGTGAATGATAATGATGTATGATGAATGATGAATGTAACGAACGAAATGGCTAAGATAATAATGATATTATTTGTATGTACGTATGATGTGTGAACGCATGTATGTAACGAATGTTTTTATTAAAGAAAGTAAAGAACGGTTTTACGAAAGAAAAGTAAGTTTTATTATAAAACTAGAACTCACTCAGCAACGCTGACTTTGATGTGTTACCAGTTGGCAGGTATGTTGCTGAGGATGGCATGGGGCGGCTACTCAGCGTATTTTGGATGGCATCTTTATGTTTAATGCTTTTGTAATAAATGTAACATGATATTGTTAAAGGAACGGTTGTACTAAGGTGCAACAGTATTTTGACGGAATGAAATTATGTTTTTAATGTTTCCGCTGCAACTATTTAAGAAAGGAAAAATGTAATTATATGTTTTGAGTGCGATGAATGACCAACTGTAGCGTCCCGGGAACGGGGCCTTACAAGTTGGTATCAGAGCCAAAGTTTAAGTGAATTGGGTAAATATTTTCAAAAACCTAATCTTAAACTGAGAATGGGACGGAAAGGGAATGGGATGCCAATCTGAGTAGCTGCGTGCCATCAGGTATTTTTGTAAAGTTAACCGGTATTATGTGCGCATGTTTTATGGTTTATGTGTTGCTGGTAGATTTAGATACTAATGTAGTCAGGATAGGTAATGCTTGGAGTATGAAGAGTAAAGTAAGTGGCTAATCACAACTGGCCACTGTAATTAGGGACTTACTATACTTGACATAAACTGAGCTGTTCCTTGAATGACCGTGTTAGTGTTTGTAACATCCGCCAATTTTTAAATTATAAACCCGAACTCATTTTGAGTTTCTATTATTAAATTATTTTAATTGTTTTAATGGATTAAATGCAACTTATATTGTGAACTATCTATTTGATAATTATTTAAAACAATTTGTAATAATTTATAGGGTTACAAATAATTCTTTTTGTATGTTATAAAGTGTTATTAATCATATTTTTTACAATAAATAATTTAATGGAAAAGTTAACTTAAAATTTATTAAGTTATAAAATGGCTTAAAATTATAAAGTTTTATTAGTAGTTATGGATTTTTAATAGTAAAAGTAAATAACTAAATTATAAACTTTACAAGCTTAATGAAAGTTTGAAAAAAATTGATAAATGATTA
Organism: Flaveria ramosissima; assembly: GCA_025215565.1. NCBI lineage: Eukaryota > Viridiplantae > Streptophyta > Magnoliopsida > Asterales > Asteraceae > Flaveria > Flaveria ramosissima. The sequence goes on along the minus strand of CM046043.1, from coordinate 26,952,565 downwards.
ATTTGATTTATTATTTAAAGTAGGTTTTATAAGTCAAGGGTTTAAATGGTAATTTTTAAAACTTAATATAAAAACTTTATGCATAAAATAATAAAAGGTTGATACTTCAGGGACCAGTTGTGTAACTTTGTTCTAAAACCCAAACCACCCAACCTTTCCCCACCGGCGACCCTTTTTCATCCGGCCAACTCCGGCCAACACTCCGTCAACCCCAAATCCTTTAAATTCAGCCAATTAAAACCTAATCAAACCGTTTGGTCTCGTTTGCGCGCTAGAGTCGAACACATTGACCTTTTTAATTTGAAATTCGGACTACTTGCAATGACTAGGCGAAACCGATGCCTCAATTGAATACTTAAACAGTTACGACACAAATCATTATGAAATTAATCAAGTAATCGAATGGAAAACGTTCTTACAATCGTTACGAATTCAAACCCGCAAATAACTAGCATTAACATCATGTAATTACTATCAAATCATATCCGAAAACCCCAAAACGGACGTTGAAACCAATCGACATGAAACAACATCAATTGGGTCTATATAATCAAGGAAAATCATTTCAATTAACTCCTTTGAGCCATCTGCACCATCAATTTCGGTTACAACTCATTCAACTCAGTAATCGACCACCACCTGTAACAACGACCTGCAATTTACTCGGTAGCGACCCTCGAAGCATTCTGACTCAAAATTGAGTGAGGACATTAAATCATAAGCACTCTCTGAAGCTTCATAAGAAAGGAATTTGTTGATGATCAACTCAATCACCACAAACCAACCTTCACCCGTCGCGACTTGTTCTTAAACCTGTGATTATCTATCCGAACTCAATAATGTAAGTTACGCATATCAATACACTCGGTTTTACATGGGGATCAAAAGCCCCATGATAATCGGCATTAACAATAACGGATTGGGGTTCAATTTGGAACAATTCCATTCTAGGGTTCTTGAACATTTGGGGGTTTATTTAACTATTAGATTTATAAATTTATTTTTAAATCTTAATCGAATATGGGCTATAGCCCAACTGGGAACTCTTGAACCCAATAGGCAAGAGGTCACGGGTTCGAACCGGGCCTCTGCCATTTTTGTTTTTAATTAGTTTTTGTATAATTTATAATCCAGAAAATTAATATTATATTAATAAATTACAATAAAAATTATTTTGTTAATTAAAATATTTCATAAAATATCAAGTTAATTTTTAAAGGTTTAAACACTTATAATTCTTAGATTTAATTAATTAACATATATATATATATATATATATATATATATATATATATATATATATATATATATATATATATATATATATATATATATTTTAGAATACAAAGTTATAAAAAATATTACTAAGTCATTATGTTATAAATATATTATGGTTCAATGATTATTTAAATAATTAATTATGCAAATGATTATTTAGATGATTACTTAAATAATTAATTATTCAATGATTTATTTAACCATGTTAAATCATAAATAGTTAACAAATTTACTCGTTAACTTTTACTTTATTCTTTTTTTTGGGGGTTTTGTATTATAAAACCTTTATGGTAAATCATTTTAAAAGCCCAAAACGTTATAAAATTATTTTAAATAATTTTAACGTCATTTAAATAAGTATTTAATTAATTCTCGTTAACAAGATTTAAATAATTAATTATTATATTAATTAGTTCTTTTCACATATTATACTTAAATTTTATTAAATCATTAACTTAAATTGTTGAGACGTTTTTTTTAACTATTCTTAAACTTAATTGAATTATTTTATCTTTATTAAACCAAAAACGATTCATTATTTTTCTTAATTAATTAAACCCCCAAATTTCCAATTGAAACCCTAGTTCACGTTTATTCGCTAATCTTACATTTAAACTTAACCTTGGAATATATATACGTTAGGTATCTTGTAAAAAGGAATCGTTGGAGCATCGTTAATTTCTTACTATCATCTTATTTATTTCACGTGAGTTTCCTTGCCCTCTTTTTACTTTATTTCACACTATTTTGGGGTGAAACATGATACTTATACATCATACACTTATAAACGTTTGAGAGTTGTAAAGCACTTGCGATTCATCTTTATTTTTATCATGGTTATTTGTGTGTTGTAAGTGATTATATGAGATACATAGTTTGTTTACAATCATTAACTATTGCTAGCCTTGCGACGTCTTAGATCTTTGGGCCTGACAAGCCTATTTGGTGCTAAAGTCGAGGTATTGCCGACTCCTGATGACGTATGCTTGTTCATCATGGGAACCAAATACACTTAGCCAATCTTATATACTTGTAATCAAGTCGAGGTTTGGTTGTAACTATATGTGTTCTATAACCTTACTAACTTATAACCTTTGACATGAATTGCTACTTGTAACCTTGTTATATTATGTATGAAACCTTGGGAACTCACCAACTTTTTAGTTGACCTTTTATTTTTATCATGTTTCAGGTTTACTTCTTGTGGATTCTCTTCGTGCTCATATAGGACTTGGACCTAGGTTAACTTAACATGTTATTTCTTTTTTTGATGCTTTTGTATTGTATGAACTTATTTGACTTGTAATGTATCATGAATAATAACATTTAATATTATTTCAATTTAATTAGTTCCATGTGCTATGAGCAATCATCTCGCATTCGTCTGTCCCGATGATTCCGCCGTCGGTCGGGGTGTGACAGATTGGTATCAGAGCCATGGTTATAGGGAATTAGGTTATTAGAAATGAAATGACCTAGACTATAACTAAGTACCCTTACACATCAGTCATCTCATGTATTTTATATGCTTAGATAGGATTTTATGTGCCTTATGTGTTTATATTTGATTATATGATTATATGTCTTATGTGTTTATGCTTATACCTTGAATCTTATTAATGCACACACGTATCTTAAATCATATCCTAAGGCATTATATGCCTGAATAAAATGGCTTTCAAAAATGAGCTTTAAATCGTTATTCGTGATTTTCAAGTCTCGTCAAAGTTTGTGTCCTACCACTTGAAACATGTAATGCTGGAAGAGCGTGATGCCTGTATCTCGAGGTGTTCTGTCTAGGCAAGGTATTCATATAAATCCAAATCAACCGATGGATCCGTTTACCTTACCTGGGAACCCTTGGGGTGAGTGTCCGCTTATAGGTACGCATGTCTTCATTAAGGTTGTAGTTGACCTAATACTTTGATAAGTCAACGTAATGTTTTGGTTTGTAAACCGAACATTACACTCGAAACATCTTGTTATTTTGACTCGTTTCTTCATTGATTTTATTTCCTTGAATCTTAAACTCATTATTCCAAATCTCTTAACGACCCTTAAAAATCTTTCTAAACGCCTTCCCCTCAAAACCGCTTTTATCCTGAAAACCTATTACAACGACACCCTCATTCCAAATTAATTCTTTAATCTTAACAAATACGACACTTGTATCAACGTTAAACTAATGAAACTTTGAAACCTCAACGAAATAGTAAACAAGAATTAGTTATCTAAGAACCTCGTTAAAGTTATCTTCTTGAGAAGCTCTTATCAATTCCATATCTTATCCAAAAGTGTCTTGACCATATTTTCATATCGTCAAGCTAAGCCTTGTATTGATTTAAAACTTAGTGTGGTACTCATGATAAAACCTTCCTAAATAATCCTGAACCGTTTAAAGTACAAACGTTTATCAATCTGGTGCTCTTTGTCAAGAAACACATGAAATCATGAATTATGAAACTTGACAAACTTAAGCATAACAAAGCATCATAGTTAAACTTGTTGAATGTGAACGCTTCCAAGAGTTCATGTGAAAACGTGAAATCAAATCCAAGTTTCCTCATGTCCTGGAAATTAGTCCCTTAGTGATTAAATTTCGGGACGAAATTTCTTAAAGTAGGGGAGACTGTAACATCTGCCAATTTTCAAATTATAAACCCGAACTCATTTTGAGTTTCCATTATTATATTATTTTAATAGTTTTAATGGATTAAATGCAACTTATATTGTGAACTATCTATTTGATAATTATTTAAAACAATTTGTAATAATTTATAGGGTTACAAATAATTCTTTTTGTATGTTATAAAGTGTTATTAATCATATTTTTTACAATAAATAATTAAATGGAAAAGTAAATCATTTACTCGTTAACTTTTACTAGTTAACAAATTTACTCGTTAACTTTTACTTTATTCTTATTTTTTTTTGGGGTTTTGTATTATAAAGCCTTTATGGTAAATCATTTTTAAAAGCCCAAAACATTATAAAATAATTTTAAATAATTGAACGTCATTTAAATAAGTATTTAATTAATTCTCGTTAACAAGATTTAAATAATTAATTATTAAATTAATTAGTTCTTTTCATATATTATACTTAAATTTTATTAAATCATTAACTTAAATTGTTGAGACGTTTTTTTAACTATTCTTAAACTTAATTGAATTATTTTATCTTTATTACACCAAAAACGATTCATTATTTTTCTTAATTAATTAAACCCCCAAATTTTGAATTGAAACCCTAGTTCACGTTTATTCGCTAACCTTACCTTTAAACATAAACTTGGAATATATATACGTTAGGTATCTTGTAAAAAGGAATCGTTGGAGCATCGTTAATTTCTTACTATCATCTTATTTATTTCACGTGAGTTTCCTTGCCCCCTTTTTACTTTATTTCACATTATTTTGGGGTGAAACATGATACTTATACATCATACACTTATAAACGTTTGAGACTTGTAAGGCACTTGCGATTCATCTTTATTTTGTCATGGTCATTTGTGTGTTGTAAGTGATTATATGAGATACATAGTTTGTTTACAATCATTAACTATTGCTAGCCTGGCGACGTCTTAGATCTTTGGGCCTGACAAGCCTATTTGGTGCTAAAGTCGAGGTATTGCCGACTCCTGATGACGTATGCTTGTTCATCATGGGAACCAAATACACTTAGCCAATCTTATATACTTGTAATCAAGTCGAGGTTTGGTTGTAACGATATGTGTTCTATAACCTTACTAACTTATAACCTATGACATGAATTGCTACTTGTAACCTTGTTATATTATGTATGAAACCTTGGGAACTCACCAACTTTTTAGTTGATCTTTTATTTTTATCATGTTTCAGGTTTACTTCTTGTGGATTCTCTTCGTGCTCATATAGGACTTGGACCTAGTTTAACTTAACATGTTATTTCTTTGTTTGATGCTTTTGTATTGTATGAACTTATTGGACTTGTAATGTATCATGAATAATTACATTTAATGTTATTTCAATTTAATTAGTTCCATGTGCTATGAGCAATCGTCTCCCATTCATCCGTCCCGATGATTCCGCCGTCGGTCGGGGTGTGACAGTGTTTGAATCTTTCAGTGTGTTTAGAGAATGGCTGGTGGAAGATCTTCGAAAGCTTCTCGTGGTGGAGGTGACGGTGGACGTGGTGCTGAACCACGGGTCACAAGAGGAAGGGCAAGGGCCGAAAGAGTAGTTCATGAAGAACCTGTGACCCCTCATCCTGAAGGCGGTGATGAGAATGCTAATCAGAGGGCCTCGATGAGAGAGGCGGTTGTGGAAGAAATGCATCAGGTCTTGCAGACAATCCTACCGTCTGTGGTGACCGAAGTGATAAAGACTGTTAGAGATGAGGAGAGAAGAGAAAGGGGTAGACCTTCGGGCGAAAGGAGACGACCCGAGACTGAAACGGTTCTCTCCGATGATGAAGAGGAAGAAGAAGAAGCGCCTGCGCCGGAGGCGGCACAAGGCTGTAACTATGGGGTGTTTCAACGATGCAAGCCCCCTACTTTTGATGGTAATGGTACTGCTGCTACTGCTCACCGATGGGTGAGGGAGATGGAAGTTGTTTTAAATATCAGCGAGTGCCGAGAGGATCAGAAAGTAAAGTTTGCTACCCACTCTTTCGTGGACTCGGCTTTGTGCTGGTGGGACAACATAGTCCAAGTTGAGGGTAGTCGGGCCATCGGGAGGATGAGATGGTCAGAATTGAAAAGGCTGGTGATTGCGGAATTCTGTCCTCACCGTGAGATGGATAAAGTTGAAAGAGAGTTCCTGCAGCTAGAGGCGTGAACAATGACACATCAGCAATACACCACCAAATTCAACAAAATGGCACGACTGGTGCCGGATCAGGTGACACCCCTCTCATGAAAGATCAAGAGGTATATCCATGGCCTGCCAGCGGATATTCGTAGGCACATGATTGCTGCCCGACCGAGCACGTTTAGGTCGGCGGTTGATTTAGCGGGATATACGATGAAAAATTGATGGTGGTGATAGAAAGTAGCAAGAAAGGAGATGGTGATCGAGATTGGAATGGGAAGCGATTGGGACATGGTGGAGCCGCTCCAAGTAACAAAGGCGCACGGGTGGATGACCAGCGTGTGGTCATAAATGATGTGGGTTCGGAAAGGTGTAACAAGTGTGGACACAGGCACCCCGGAGAATGTAGATTGGGGACTGATGCCTGCTTTCGTTGTGGAAGGACCGGACATGTAGCGAATAACTGCGATATGGGGAAGTGTTATTCTTGTGGTGAGGAAGGTCATAAGAGCAGGGACTGTAAGAAGCAAAGGGCTGGAAGGTTCGAGTGAAAAAAGAGCGGAGGAAGCTTAGGGACGGACTCGATGTTTTGTGTCAGGTATGTTCCTAGTAAATAGATCCTTACCTTGTGTTATTTAATGTTGGCGTTAGTAAAAGTTTTATTCATGCTGCTTTCTGTGCTAAAATTACCTGTTAGTGGTAAGAATATAAATACGCCATTTGATGTAGCCCTAAGAGTGGATTGTTTGGCGGACTACGGAGCGAACACTATGTGTTGCAAAAAGATGATACGGTTGATAGCGCCTGAGGGGATCATGGTGATGGCTTAAGGTGATCGAGTCACGACGGTTCCGAATGTGATTTCGATGACAGTGGCGGGAAGGTGCATGAAGCGCGATATGGTGGAGTACGAGATTAAATGCCTTACTTGTTTACAAGTGAAGGCCGAGCACCAAATGCCGTACAGAAAGTAATGAGGTGATCGAGGCCACGATCGATAAGCTCGAAAGGATTAAAGCATTGATGAAGCTAGTCAAAGATAGATAAGAATTCGTGTGTGGATGAACGACGTAGTTCGATTGAACTCCAGGTGGGAGACTGGAAAAGAGATGAGACAGAATTGCTCGCGACGGTTTAAGGAATAACAGGTTTCGGGGACGAAACCTATATAAGGGGGGTGGACTTGTAACACCCGGAAATTTCCTTTGAAGCGACGAAAGAAGAAAAGAAATAAAGTCCGAAGTCGAGGGACCAAACCCGCCAACGAGAGAAACTTCGATGCACGGGAGTATAAAAGGGGGAAAACACTCCCATTCTCCCCATTTTTCAGCCAAGAGAGGAGAGGAGGAGAGAAGGAGAAAAGAGGAGAAAAGTTGGTTCAGGTGGATTCGGGTGTGGAATTCGACGTGGAGCGTGTCAAATCGAAGCTTTACTCGACGGGATCGTTAAGGTGAGTTCTAGGACCCCTCGTTTACATCTTTTCAACTGATTTTAAGGCTGGAACACGTCCAAAAACCTCTTTTCGAGTTTTTGGGTGAAGACCCGTTTTGATGTATGTATGTATGTGTATGATGCGTTTGAGGCTCTATTTCTTGCTTGGTTATGCTTGTATGAGGTCATGGTATGTTTCCCTAACCTTTAGAAGGGTTGATTTGAGCTTAAAAGAGGTTTGGAAGGAGTTGGAGGTCGAAAACCCGCGGCTGCAGTCGAGCTAACTGCACTCTGCACCAGCTAGGGCTAGGCGACCGACAAGAGGGTGACTAGAGCCCATTCGGCCGATTGAAGTGCGACTGAGGTCCATGCGCACGTTTACCATGCGACTGAGGTCCATACGCATGATGATCATGCGACTGAAGTTCATGTGCTTGGGAGTCATGCGATTGAGAGGTTGTGCGACTGAGGTTCATTCGCATGAAGGTTATGCGACTAAAGTCCATGCGCCTGGAGGCCATGCGACTGAGGTTCATTCGCACGAAGGTTATGCGACTAAAGTCCATGCGCCTGGAGGCCATGCGACTGAGGTTCATTCGCACGAAGGGTATGCGACTGAAGCCCATACGCCTGAAGTCAATCGACTAAAGGCCATACGTATGAAAGTTATGCGACTGAGAGTCCATTCGCATAGATGTCCATTCGCCCATAGTCCATTCGCATAGGGTCCATTCGCATAGATGCCCATTCGCCTATGTGCTCAAAGATGATAGCCGAGAAGAAATTCCTCGACGATGTGATGGGCATGGACGGTATAAGAGGACGCAGGATGATGAGATTATGATGATGATGTTGATGGTGATGATAATGATATGTATGATGTTATGTGTTATGTTAGGCATAGCGGTGCGTGTGATGCATGGTATGTATGATGTGCGTGATGTGATGTATGATTGATGCGTATGTATGATGATGCTGTATGTTCATGTTTATGTTGTGTTCCTTGCTGTGTATGTTATCTTTCTATGGCTTTGCGTTGAGCGTTAATGAATGAAATGAAAGTATTATGTAACGTAAAGTGGAAGATAAAGTAAAGAGGAACGTAATGAATGAATGAATGCATGAATGAATGAAATCGTGTGAGGCTTGTAAGTGAAGCGTAGTGAGGTGCACGGCTCTAATGCCTTAAGCTCAACCGTGAGAGGTTCAGCTATCCTATTGTGTGCACGCAAGGGTTCCAGTCTTCGTGACTGACCTTCGATGATGTACCCATTTCGATGGGGGTGATGTACCTATGTTGATGGGGGTGATGTACCCATGTTGATGGGGGTGATGTACCCACTTCGGTGGGGGTGTAGTACCCATAATGTTGGGGGGTGTAATGGATGATGGTTACCCGGGTTACGCATAACTCCGGGGGAGTAGCATAAAGCCATGCATATGTATGAGGTGAGCAACCCTGTCGTTGCAAAAGACTCGAGTAACGTGCTATCGTGATGTTGCCTTGGGGTGAGCAACCTTGTTGTTGCAAAAGACTCGAATAGCTCGCTATCATTAAGATGGGCAATGAGGTGAGCAACCCTAGGGGGTGCAAAAGACTCGGATAGCGTGCAATCATTGAGATTGCTAATGAGGTGAGCGACTTTGTGTTGCAACGGCCTCGGATGGAGTTCAATCCCTACGATTGGCTCATGTGAGATCTTTGTCGCATATCCCGGTGTTGTGTCAGTCTTCGGACATGAGTCGGGGACTTGTGAGCAGGTCCCGGCACATCATCAGCTTTCGAGCATGAGTCGGGGATATTGCATGAGGCAAGATTCGAGTAATGAAGGGTATTGAGCAAGAGATGAATGAAAGAATGAATGTATGAAATGAGCGTTAATGAAATATCCTAATAATGTATGAAATGGGATCCTTGTCATTCGACCTCAGTAATTGTGGCTGTGTGCCATGAAGAGGGTAAAGTCTGACAGGATCTACAAAGAAGTGAAAGATAATGATGTATGATGAATGATGAATGTAACGAACGAAATGACGAAGATAATAATGATATTATCTGTATGTACGTATGATGTGTGAACGCATGTATGTAACGAATGTTTTTATTAAAGAAAGTAAAGAACGGTTTTACGAAAGAAAAGTAAGTTTTATTATAAAACTAAAACTCACTCAGCAACGCTGACTTTGATGTGTTTCCAGTTGGCAGGTATGTTGCTGAGGATGGCATGGGGCGGCTACTCAGCGTATTTTGGATGGCATCTTTATGTTTAATGCTTTTGTAATAAATGTAACATGATATTGTTAAAGGAACGGTTGTACTAAGGTGCAACAGTATTTTGACGGAATGAAATTATGTTTTTAATGTTTCCGCTGCAACTATTTAAGAAAGGAAAAATGTAATTATATGTTTTAAGTGTGATGAATAACCAACTGTAGCGTCCCGGGAACGGGGCCTTACAACTTCTCGTCCTGATTTGACTCTGGATCTCATAGGAGAATATGTTGATCGGCATATGGTTGTTTAATAATTGCACCATAACAAAGTAATCCAATAAGTCCCATATGAAGGCTGTCAAGCAAATATTCAAGTATCTCAAAGGCTAATTGAAAACTTGGCTTTAATATCCCAAAAAATCTAAATTATATTTATATGCTTAAACTAATAGTGTGTATGGTTGATATGACTTAGACAGAAAATTCATAACTAAAAGATGTCAATTCTTGGGAAATTGTTTATTTTTGGTAGTGCAAAAGCAACATACCGTGCCCACATCAACTGCCGAAGCAGAATATGTCACCGCTTTAAGTTGTTGTTATCAGATTATCAGGATTCAACAACAGCTTCTTGATGATGGCTTAAATTTTTATAACATAAAGATTTGGTTTGACAACAAAGTGGTCCTTTACATTAGGAAGAATCTTAACTAACAATAAGAAAACATATCAATATCTGCATCCATTTCATCCGTAATTGTTTTGATAGAAAGTTTATTCATTTAGAACAGGTCTCGTCCAAAGACAGTATTGATGCTCTATTCACCCAAGCGTTTGATCATTTTGTGTTTGACATTCTAGTCAAATATTTGGTAATGATTAACTATGGATGATTGCATAAAAAGTTTTCTCAAAAGTATTCTCGTCTTTAGTTTCAGTAAAATTGTAACTGTTAGGACTAATCATAAATTTAGTAGAGAAAATGAACAAAGAAAAGACAAAAGGTTTTTTTGATTTAGTACAAACAGATTTTGTTTTGAAAAAGTTTCTCAAAAGGTCAGAAAGATTGTCTATTATTAATAAAAATTTCTTAAAATGGATTTATGGTGTAAATGAGAGATGATAGTATATTTTTCTATTTGAGTTATTTTATACTAAGGCTTAAATACTAACAGAGTTGGATTTTGTTTGATATACTAATAGGGCCTATTGTCAAAATTAAACATCAACATGGATTGTGATTCATTGGAACTAAAACATTAATGACTTGAGTGAGTAACAAATTAGGATTTTGTGGTCATGCCATTTTTTTTCTAAAACATACCGAGTGTTAAAGTCTTGACAATTTTGAGCTACTTAGTTTTTTATTCAAAATAGAATACCCAAAAAAAATGAATCTAGGGAACCATTTCAAGCCACATATTTTAATTCCAAAAATACAAAGAAAAAGCCAAAAAGAGCACAGTCATACAGTTTCAATGTAGAAAAAAGGATAGAAAAAAGTCACATCACTTCTTTTTTGGCTTTTTTATTCGAATTTTTGGAATTAAAATGTGTGGCTAGTAATGGTTCCCTAGATCCCTCTTTTTGGTATTTCCCACTAAAGCCTCCCTTATATGTATATACACATGGCTGGAAACGAATGTTAATCCGTCTTTATTCGATAACCCGTGTTAGCCCATCAAGATCAATTAAAATTATTATTTTTTGTTAAAATAACATTATAGTACTTATACATCATTATGTTCTTTTGGTATATTTGTAAATTCAGTAGTGTAAACGCATTAAGACAAGTGTAAATTATTACACCTATAAATATTTGTCAGGTGTAAGTCTTACACCTAGACCTTTGTTAACTTTTTTACAATTATAAATTTAAACATATACATAAAATAACATAACGTTTTATAAGTGCAATAATGTTATTCCATCAAAAAATTATGAATTTGATTATTCTTGACAGGTTGAGGTGAGTTATTGTAATAAATAATGGTGAACATTTGTTTCCTTCCGTGTATATATATAAAACAAAAGAATCAAAAGGAAAAAAAGTAAAAAAAATAATAACATAAAAAATAGAATAAGAGCAATCAAAATGGCAAATACCATATAACAACAAAAGATGCCAACGTTGCATAAAAATAATAAGATATGCCAAAGTGCATATACACTATATGGTAAACATTTTTCACTTTAAGATTATGTTCTTATATGAGAAACAAATTCAAAAGATGGGTCATATAAGACTGGAAGGCTTGTAAGTCCTAAATGTCTTGAGAGAACATGTAAGACCGGATGGCTAGTAAGTCCTATAACTTGTTAAATTCCGTATTTAGAATATGATTAAATTTTGAACTAAAAATTAAAGTGAAAATTTCCTGGTTAATCATTCATTAAATTTTTGGTTCTAATGGGTTTTCACATAGAAAGTATGCGAAAACATTCAAAAAAGTGAAAACTTCCTAATTGATGATTAGGTGTGAAATTTCAAAGACTATATGTCATACATTAAAAATAGTTCATTGTATTAACTTTTCTCTTACATACACTCATACATTAAAAATAGTTCATTATGTTCTCATCTAGCTTACCCTTGGACCAGTGATCTCAAGTTGCTTATTAAGCACCCGCCTTTGTAAGGTGGCCACCTAAGATTCAAGGTGACTACCCGCTGAAACAAGATATGGGGATGTATCTGACGATTTTTGCACCTTTTTCTTCATGCTCTCCATATCTTCATTAGAAGAATCATGGGGGATGAGAGTACATAACCAAAGTCATCCCTCTTACTACCAGATATTTGTTCTAGGTCTGTATATTTCCCTTGCTCTATGACAACATCATAAGAAGTGTCAAGAGTCTAGATTGTCGTGGTTGAGGTCTGAATAATGTAATCAATTCTATAAGTGAGAACCTTTTTAACATGGACCTCTTGAACATGTTTAATGAGGTCCACCTCAGTCATGGGTAGATGATATGGGCTAGACATGGGAGTGTCAAAAGCCCCCATCTCTCCTTGAGTAGTGGAGGAGTAGAGAGATTCATGATACTCACTAAATCCCATGTCATTGTCATCATAGAATTAATTGGGTATTAGCTGATTGAAATCCAAAGGATGGGGATTGTAGTTTTCCCGAAAGGTTAATCATCTGAGTGTTGTGACTTAGGATGATGGCTTAAGGTTGGTGTTGTGAGCTCATCAGTCAGAGCATGAGGAATCTCAACATTAATAGTTGAATGAATTGGAGTGGTCTGCTCCTCAGGAAAAGTGGGAGCTCTTGTTTCCACTTGCTTCTGAATGGGTGAGTATATGAGGGCCTGCTTAATCTGAATATACTGAGCAGGGGTTCGTTTGGATTTTTTAGTGTAGGTGATGATGATTTGTGGTGGTGGTGAAAAAGGTGTGGGTTCAACATTGGCTAGGATTGCCAAGTCTTCACCTTGAGCAGGTTGCTCTATCATATTTGGGACAAGGGCTATTTCTACCTCAAAAAAAGGAACATTGGTTTTCCTTATTAGTTTAAAGATGTCGAGCTTCATCTGTCCCTGTTTTAGAATATTACGTGTTCCTCTCAACTATGAGCCAAGTTCACAGTTGAGAATATGCTAGACGTATCTAGGAAACATTCTATGGACTATCTGCTAAGAGTTTTATCTTGAGGAAAAGGTTTGTTCAGATCCTTTTACAGCTCATTCTTCATCTTCTTGGATGATGTGACATGCTTCGAAGAGTAAAGATTGCTTTTTGTAAGGATTCCTTAAGTCTGATGCAACCCAAAACATCCAATGTCTCTCTGCAACAAGCACTAAGTACTGAAGTAAAGAATGCTTTGGAAGTTTTACACAATACACTAGAAAATACTCTAAGTGTAAAATCTTCCGAAGCCAAGACCAATATCTTCCGAAGCCAAACATGAAGTCTTCCGAAGCCTCAGAGACAAAGTCTTCCAAAGCTTCAACCTATGAAGACAGATTTCTTCCGAAGACTTTTAGTATACATGCTTTATCTGATGTACTTTTCCTTAAAGCTGGACACCTTTCTGCTGCATCTCTGTACAGTCACCAACTTACATGAGTTGGTGAAAAGGTCCATGCTTTTGGTAACTGTACATTGAGGTCTTGAGTCTGTAAATTTCTACTTTATGTACTTTATCCTTTTTGTAATATATAAGGATGTGAGCTATGGCATGTCATAGTCACAAGGTCAAAAGGCAGATATGCCTTTTGATCCTACATTGATTTTGTTAGTGTCTAGTCAATTGTATCCAGCTGGCTTTCAAAGTATAGCCGGCTGTAGGTTGTAGTATAAGTATTCCAAGTTCTTGTATCTTTCTTTATGCTTTGTAACACTTGTAAAAGAACTTGAGCAAGCAATATACTGCCTCCTTGAAACCCAATTCTCTTGTTCTGTCTCTTTACTTTACTTGTGTTCTTAGTATCATCATATTGGTTAATCCAGTTCACTGTTTGATCAAAGTTTAGTTGTTCTCCTCATTGTGTTGTTGTGTTGTAATTTGTTCAAGCCCTTAACCGGTCTTGCAATTGGTATCAGAGCTTTTCAGGCTCTTGATATAAGATCTCACCATCTTAAGATCCCTCACACACACAAAAACTAAACTCTTTAAATGGCATCCATCTCAAAGACTGATATGGAGACTGGAACCATGAACAAATCCCCACTGATCACTCTTGATGATTTTGACACCTGGTGTATGAGAATGGAAGGTTTCATCAGGTCTCTGGATTCAAGAATGCGGGAATCTGTTGAGAATGGACCTTTCATACCCATCACTCCTTCTGCTACTGGTGCTGGTATGATTCCAAAAGATGTGGCCAACTACTCTGATGAAGATAGGAAGAGAGTAGAGATTGATAGGAAGGCCATGACTGCTCTTCAGACTGCTCTCCCAAACTCTGTATACAGAGGCTTTAAGAAGTGCAAAACAGCTAAACAGCTATGGGATGCACTGAAGCTGATGTATGAAGGCTCCTCTGAAGCCAGGAGAACAAGATACTGAAGCAGCAGTTTAGTAAATAAACTTCACCTTCAAAGCAGGTGAAACCATGACTCAACAATACTTAGGTATCTTGAGATAGTGGATACCCTAGTGGATGGAGGAGTTCCTCTTGAGAACAGGGACATTGTAAGGAAGTTCATGTCCTCACTTCCTAGGCAATGGACACACTACTGTGTGGTGATCATGAGGACTGAGAACCTCAAAACTCTTACTCTGACAGAGTTATATGGGATTCTCAGTGGATACCAGATGGAGATGAACATGCAAGGTTCATCTGGAAACTCCAACAATCAAATTTGTTCAGCCCTTCATGTGGTTGAAAGGGATAGCATAGAACCCCAACATCATCTCATATGCTACCCTGACAACTCACCAAAGGGTCCTTTCATCACCTTCCCGGAGACACCCAGGGAGAACTTCTCTCAAGGAAGCCCATTCCAAGAGACAAGCTCTTCTCAAGCCTTTGTGTCTACTGATGAAAGCTGTGGGAACTCTCTCTTCACTCTTGAAGACCTGGACTGTATCCATCCAGATGACCTGGAGTACATGGAAATAGTTCAGCAGATGGCTCTCCTCACTCACAGAGCCAAGAAGTTCTACAAGAGAACAGGAAGAAGGTTTCCAAGCAATGCAACCAGTGGAAAGTTTGGGCGGGATAAAAGCAAAGTCAAGTGTTACAACTGTAACCTGATGGGCCACTTTGCTAGGGAGTGTAAGGCACCTAAAACAAATGGGGGCCAAACACAAACCAGACCAAACTACACTGACAAAGCCCCTCAGAATGAGAAGCTAAAGCAACATGCTGCTGTTGCTGCTGAAGAGGGAGGCTTTGACTGGAGCTTTCAGGTGGAAGATGCTTCTCCAAACCAAGCACTTATGGCAGACCATGATGAAGCCAAGGTATTGGAACATCTCTGTACTCCTGAATGCATTGCTAAAGTAAACAGATACAGGTCCTACAACTTAGAAATGAGATCTGATTTGAGTCATTAAACATATTAAAATCTGATTTTAGAAAGTCTGAAAATGATTACAAGTTAAAGATAGAGGACTTGGAGAAAACCATTTCAGTACTAAAACATGAACATACAGATTTTAGAACTCAGATCTAGGATCTCATAACCAAGTTGACTGAGTGCCAGGCTGAGCTTGTGATCAGCAAAGCCAAGGCAGAAAAGAGTGTTCTTGAAGAAGAGACCTTCAAGAACATGATATCCTCATCCCTGCACAACAAAGTGTGCTATCAAAATAGACAGGGACTGGGTTCAAATGAGATAGCTCCTCCACACACAATCTTGTCTGTAAGATCTCCTAGGTGTGGAACTTGTGAAGATGAGCTTCCTCTCATAGATCCTATAAGTGAGGAGGATGAAGAAGAGATAGTGAAGAATTCCTCTGAGAAGACGTGAAGAAGAGGATTCTTCCAAGGGCCACTATCTTTCTGAGGAGAAGAAATCTACTGTGATGACCAAGTCCAAGAGAAAGAACTTGATCAGGAAGAGCAAAGAAAAGCAAAGAAGGCTCAGAGATCAAGGCTACTTTGATTCTAAGCAGAACAAGTTTTTATCTCTGCAGGTTTTTAAGTAGTAAAGACTGAAGACATCAACCAACTCCTCAGCTAAGAGTCCTGGTTCTTGTTCAAATCATCTCAGTGCAAAGAAGAAGACTGAGCTGCTGTGTACCACTGCTGCACAGCCTGGACCATCAAACTCCAGAACAGTTCACAGCCCAAAACTGTTCAGCAGCACCAAGAAGCATCTACCAGATGAAGGTGGAGAAGGGATGTGACCAAAGCCAGTCTTGCTCTCATAAGGAGACTCCTTTGAAGAAGAAAATGTTATGTGTCATGTGTGAAAGTACCTCTCACATTGCTAAGGATTGCCCATACAATCCTAAAAGTACTATCCACATGACCAATACAAAGACTTCAAAGAGTTTCAAGTTCGGAAGGAAAGTCTGTTTCCTTCGGAAGCTCCAAATCAAAGAAGAAGGTAAATGGAAAATTACCTTCGGAAGTAAAATTGGTCTCGGAAGAAAGGAGTTCTTCCGAAGCACTGAAGTCTGCTGCAGTGACTGTAGAATCTTCCGAAGGTTCAGTCATCAAAACTTGTGAAGTCCCAAAAGCTTCTAAGGTTTTGAAGGTCAAGTCCAAGACTCCAAAGGTGGTGTGGAAGTCTAAGAAAGACCAAATGACTGAAGTTTCTCCATCAACAACAGCTGAAGATCCCCTAGTACAACCATAGGATCTATTACTGTTGCATTACCTTCTATTATACTTAGTGAGCCCAAGACAAGTAAGGCTTGGGTTTCCAAATGTAACTAATCATTTTCTTTGTGCAGGAACAGCTCAAGACAAGCAGGAATGTCTGGATAATTGACAGTGGCTGTTCCAGGCACATGACAGGCAATAGGTCTCTACTCCATAATTTTGAGAGAATTGATGGAGGACCAGTTGCTTTTGGAGGAGATGAAGGTGGTTACATTTCTGGAAGGGGCAAGGTCACAAATGGTAAGCTCAGCATTGAAAAGGTAAACTTTGTTAAGGAGCTTGGGTACAATCTTCTGAGTGTATCCCAATTTTGTGATCAGAGTCATAACATGCTCTTTACTGAGCATGAGTGCATTGTTCTCAAGCCTGGAGTGGTCATTCCTCATGAGCATATCCTGCTCAGAGCCCCCAGGAAAGGGAACATGTACAAGATGGATTTGCAAGAAACATCTCCCTCTGGAGAAGTTTCATGCTTTCTATCTAAAGCAAATAGTGATGAGTCTTTCCTATGGCATAAAAGAATGTGCCATGTAAACTTTAAGAACATGAATAAATTAATTAAACATGATTTGGTAACTGGAATGCCAAAAAAGTTTACAAGTGATGATCATTGTGTTGCATGCCTGAAAGGGAAGCAACATAAGGTATCTCACAAGCCTAAGGAAAGGAACTCCATCACTACTCCCCTACACTTGTTACATATGGATCTCTTTGGCCCCACCAGTGTAATGAGTCTAGGAAGGACCTCTTATTGTTTAGTGATCACAGATGATTTTACAAGATTCACTTGGGTTTTCTTTCTTAGAACTAAGGATGAAACCCCTGAGATTCTGAAGAATTTCATCTTAAAAGTTGAGAATCAAAGTGATCACAAGGTCAAAACCATAAGATGTGATCAAGGAACTGAATTCAAGAACCAAATCCTTGATACATTTTGTGATGAAAAAGGTATTACAAGACAATATAGTGCTCCCAGGACTCCTCAGCAAAATGGAGTTGCTGAGAGGAGAAACAGGACACTAATTGAAGCTGCAAGAACTATGTTGTCTGACTCTAAACTGCCCATCACCTTCTGGGCAGAGGCAGTAAATACTGCTTGCTATGTGCAAAACAGAGTTTTAGTAGTTAAGACACATGGTAAGACTCCTTATGAACTTTGGCACAAGAGGAAACCTTTCATTGGTTTTCTCAGGTCATTTGGATGTCCCTGCACCATCTTGAATACCAAGGATCAAATTGCCAAGTTTGCTGAGATCAGATGATGGACACTTCATTGGATACTCTTCCCAAGCTAAGGCTTATAGAGTATACAATCTCAGAACTAGAATTGTTGAGGAGTCAGCCAATGTGACTTTCAATGAACACACACCCTGTGTGGCTGGTTCTGGTCCTGATTGGCTATTTGATCTTGATTTAGTTACCAACTGTTTTAACAAATCTTGTGAGAATGTTTCAGGATCTGCAGAAAATCTAAATACAGGTGATCCTGATCCAAGATTTGAGCTAGGAAGACCCTCAACTCATACATCTTCAGCTCCAGTTGGAACTACTTCAGCAAATGAGGTCTCTATCAGCACTACAATGACAAATTCAGCTGATACATCTGGTATGCCTTCAAATTCCAGCTCAGAGGCTCCTCAACCAGATAAAGATACCTCAATTGTAGAAGACAACAATGGTGATGGTGATAGTGATCAGGAATTCCTTGATGCTAATAACCACACCATAGATGACAACATCAATGATGTCACACACTCATTGGATCAAGTTAATCTTGATAAGTGTGGTAATGTGGAGGGTGAATCATCTATGCCAGATCTAAATTTCTCAAATTTGGATCTTTCTCAGCAACTTGCTGTGATCCCTCAGCTAAGGATCCACAAGTCTCACCCCACCACAAACATCATTGGAGATGTTGTCACACGGGTAAGAACAAGAGGACAAACCCATGAAGCAAATGTTTGTCTTCACTCTTGTTTCTTATCTCAGATAGAGCCAAAGAAAGTTGATGAAGCTCTAAAGGATGGAAGTTGGGTTGAAGCTATGCAACAAGAGCTGCTTCAATTCAAAAGGCAGAAAGTTTGGAACCTTTGTCCTCTTCCTCATGGAAGACTACCATTGGAACCAAATGGGTTTTTAGGAATAAGAAGGATGATAGAGGAATTATCATCAAGAACAAGGCAAGACTAGTTGTTCAAGGATACACACAAGAAGAAGGGATTGACTACACTGATGTCTTTGCTCCTGTAGCAAGATTAGAAGCTGTTAGGATATTCCTGGCATTTGCTGCATCCAAGAACTTCAAGGTCTTTCAACTTGATGTAAAGTGTGCTTTCTTATATGGAGTGATTGATGAAGAGGTTTATGTCAAACAGCCACCTGGTTTTGTAGACCCTGATCATCCTGATTATGTCTGCA
This sequence comes from Flaveria ramosissima, assembly GCA_025215565.1. Taxonomy (NCBI): domain Eukaryota; kingdom Viridiplantae; phylum Streptophyta; class Magnoliopsida; order Asterales; family Asteraceae; genus Flaveria; species Flaveria ramosissima. Next base: position 26,933,147 of record CM046043.1, on the reverse strand, counting down.
AGCTTGACAAAGCTCTTTATGGGCTGCATCAGGCACCCAGAAAGTGGTATGAGACACTGTCTGAGTATCTTTGTAAACATGGATACAGGAGAGGTACTATAGATGGAACTCTCTTCATCAAAGGACAGGGAAATGACTTATTGCTAGTTCAAGTATATGTAGATGACATCATCTTTGGTTCAACTAATCCAAAGCTCTGCAAAGACTTTGAGAAGCTGATGAAAGACAGATTTGAAATGAGTGCAATGGGAGAACTCAATTTCTTTCTGGGAATTCAAGTGAAGCAAGTTGAAGATGGCATCTTCATAAGTCAGTCAAAGTATGTTCAGGACATACTCAAGAGGTTCAACATGACTGATTGTAAGATTGCTAAGACACCCATAGCCAGAAACCACTCCCTTGGACCTGATCTTGAGGGGGAGTGTGTAGATGAACATTTATACAGGGCTATGATTGGGTCTCTTATGTATCTTACAGCTAGCAGGCCTGATATCATGTTTGCTACATGTATTTGTGCAAGATATCAAGCCAACCCTAAGATGTCTCACTTAATCACTGTCAAAAGATTTTAAGATACCTCAAAGGTGCTTCAACACTTGGTCTTATGGTATCCAAAGAATCCTAACTTCAATCTGTATGCTTATACAGATAGTGATTATGGTGGTTGCAACATGACTGCAAAGTCTACATCTGGGGGATGTCAATTCCTTGGTGGAAGGGTTGTCTCATGGCAATGCAAGAAACAATCCTGTGTGTCTGCATCAACTGCTGAGGCTGAATACATTGCTGCTGCAAGCTGCTGTGCTCAAGTGCTTTGGATTCAAAATCAGATGCTGGACTATGGATTTAACTTCAAGAGACTCCTATCCACATAGACAACAATAGTGCTATCTCTATCACTGAGAACCCTGTGCAGCACTCAAGGACCAAACACATCAACATCAGGTATCATTTAATAAGAGATAACTATGAAAAGGGATTAATTAAACTAGTCAAAGTTCATACAGATGAACAATATGCTGATCTGTTTACAAAAGCTTTTGATGAACAGAGATTTAAATATCTGATATCAGCTATTGGGATGATTAACTTTGAGTAGACTTTTTCTTAAACTAATTTCTAATTATTTCTTCTTAAAATATGGTGTCCTAAGTTGTCTAGTTCATCACTTTCATAAGCTCATGTTTTCTTTGGATGTAAAATTCTTTTTGAAGACTTTCCTTAGATTCTTGAAAATTTTCTGATACTCTGGAAGATAAAATTTATCTTCGGAAGAAAATCATGTCTTCAAAATAAATAACTGTCTAAGAAATTTTACCTTCGGAAGAAGTCTAAATCTATCTTCCGAAGCTTAAATTTCTTATCTCAGACACTTATTTGTTTTTAAGGACTTTTCCTTCCGAAGCAAAATTAACTCTCGGAAGCTTTGTTGTTCTTATACAAAGCATTCAAGTGTTTATTTCTCTTCCGAAGCAAAATTTTCAAGACTCTCAGGAAAATCTTCCGAAGCCATTTTAGCTTCGGAAGCTTTTTCATTAAAACTTCCGAAGACAATTTACCTTCGGAAGCTTTTCGAATTCCAAGAAAACTACTTTTGAGCAAAAGTAAACTACTTTTTCAGAGGTGGGACCGACTTCCGGATTTCAAAGTTTATCCTCTTTCATTAACTTTGGTTCAAATCCCTTTTCACATAAATACCCAACGGTTCCCCCTCTTCCTCACTATCTTCCTCAATTCCACTATTCCTCAACCTAATTCTCTAAACCGCCTTTGCTTTCTACCTTTCTTCACCCTTAAGCTTCTGAAATGGCCAACCTTAACCGCAGAAACAACCCAGATTTCTCCATGCAACTTCACAGGCACATAATCAGATTAATTGCTCTGAAGCTCTGAGAAGATGCAAGTTTCTCAGAGATTTGCCAATTCTTAACTCTATCCAACTACTTCACCTCCCTGACCATTGATCCTACTCTGTATGAGGATCATTTGCTTGAATTCTGGAAGACCTGCCAAGAGGTCATTATGGATGGGGAGAAGGCACTGTCTGCCACAGTGCAAGGGAGGACAATCTTCATCACTCCGGCCATCATTAACCATCATTTGCAGCTGGATGATGAAGAAGGTGAGTTGTCCTTCCCAAAGGAAGCTGTTAATCATTCCTTTGAGCAGATGGGCTATGAGGGAGATTTCTCTGTAAAGACCTTCAGGAAAGGGAAGGTCTCATCCCAGTGGAAATACCTGCTCCATGTGGTTATCCACAGCTTGTCAAACAAGCATGGGGGTGGGACCAGATTCCTGAGGATCTCTCCTTTATAGTTCATGGAATGGTTCAGGGGGGTCAAGTTCAGGTACTCTCAATTTTTAATATACTAATTTACTTGCAAACTTGAACTCCTTAGAGTATTACATGTTTTCTAGATATGTTCAACACATTCTTAACTGTGAACTGGGCTCACAGTTGAGGGAAACAAGTAATATTCTTAAATTGGGACAGATGAAGCCCGCATCTTTAAAATCATGAAGAAGCCAACTGTAGGCTTCTCAGGGGTAGAAACAGCCCTAGTCCCCAAAATGTTAGAGCTCATTGCTCAAGGTGACAACCTAGCAACACAAGCTAGTGTTGAACCCACACCTCTTTTTCTTACCACTAAAAAGACCACAAATAACCCTCACCTACCAAAGAAAATCCAAACGAACCCCTGCTCAGGCTATTGAGTCTGTGCAGGTCCCCATATACTCAACCTTACAGGAGGAAGTGGACACTAGAGCTCCCACTTCCCCTGAGGAGCAAACCACTCCCATTTCTTCACCTATCAGGGCTGAGGTTCCTCATGCTCACCCTGATGAGCTCACAAGCCCAACAGCCTTAAGCCTTCACTCTGAGTCTCAACACTCAAGTGAACAACCTTCAGGGGACAGTTACCATCCCCAGCCTTTAGATCTAAACCAACCAATTCCCAACCTATCCTTCTATACTGATGAAGACTTAGGATTCAGTGAGTACCATGAGTCTCTCTTCTCCTCCCCTACTCAAAGAGAGATGAGTACCTCTGATTCTCCTCAGTCTATCCCACATCAGTCACCTGTTACTGAGGTGGACACTTCTGAACATGTTCAGGATGTCCATATGGAAGAGGCTCTCACTTCTGCAAGTGATTACATTATTAAGACCTCAACCATGGCAACTCAGCCCACTGGCATCTCAACTGAGATTGCTAGTGAGCAGAGGAAAACCAGCAGCCAAGAACCTCAAGCTGGTGGTGAGAGAGAGGACTTTGGTCCAATCATCTCATCCCCCAATGATTCTTCTGATGAAGAAGAGGGAATTTGAGACTAAAGGTGCAGAAACTGTCAAAAACATGCTCATTTAGTCTCTAAGGTTAGTCACCTTGAATCTCAGGTGACTACCTTACAAAACAGGGTCAATGATCAGCAACTTCAGATTTCATATCTAAGGAAAAACTAGCTAGGAGACCTTTAAGGAGAGCTCAACCAGGAACACAAGAACCTGTGGAAGTGATTGACTTATCCTCCAGCTCACCTATGCAAGTGGGTGATGCTACCAAAAAAGGGGAGAAAGTTATTGCAGCCACAGAACCTGGGAGTTCTTCACAGAGAATGGACATAGAGGACTCACCATCCTCACTTGCTGTTGTGCATTCTCAGCAACTTCCTCAAGTTCACATTAATGTGGACTCTATAGACTCTATCATCAGGAGTCTCTTTGAGGAAGGTATACCAAGGGCTGTGTCATCTCCACCACAAGGAACTTCAAACTACATCATAAGGTGGAGGTATGATGCTGACAGAAGAGCCCTTATCCTTCACAGAGTTCAAGGGCAACAAGAAGTTTTTGATTTTCAAAGCCTGAACTTCTATGAAAGATTGGATCTAGTCAACATGCCACTTGTCAATCCAAGCAACTCAAGACAAGCTGACAGATTGGCTCAAAGAATCCAAGATAGGATCCTTGCAGAGTTCACTCTAAGAAGGAGACTTAGGCAATCAGGCAATGTCATCGGTCAACTGGATGTTGAGGTGGACCCTAGATTAGTTTCATAGGGGAAACCTTGACTGAAGGCCCAGTGGCAGAACCTGAGACCCCTGTCTCATCATCAACAACTGCTGCAGAGGTTCACACTCCTTCTGAGACACCTGCTGGTGAAGGTGTTTCTCAGCCTCTCTCTGGCCAGAGCATGGAAGCTACACCAAGCAATGAAGGCCAAGCCTCTATCCACCCTGAGTCACAAAGGTCTGTGGGTGACAAAGGGAAAAGGATTATGACTCCTGAGGAAATTGAGGAGGAAGAGAGAGAGAGAGAAAGGAAGCTAAGGGGAGAAAGTTCCTCTGGGTCATCAAGCTTTATGCAAGCTGCAATCAGGGCTGCCCCCAGACCAAATACTCAAGATGATGAGTTAGGGCAGTCAGGATTACTTATTTACAGACCAGGAACTATGATATTGATGAAATCATCTCCCTCCCCTTAGAAGAACTGAATGAACTCTGGCTGACATGAAAGAGGATGCAAGGCTACTTCTCCAATTCAAAGAGGAGAGAGACAGAAAAGACTCTACAAGCATGCTCCCACTCTCTCTCTCTCAGTTCAAGAAAGTCCTGTACAGGAAGATGTGGCTCCACAAGAACCTCAGGTAGACAAAGAAGAAGATAGGATCAAGATGATCAACTACCTGAGTGCCACAGGCTTCTATCAGGCAGATGCACTTCTTCCCCTGTCCTATGACTTCATTGAGTTTGAGTACTTGAAACAACTTGAACTTGAGCTAGTCAAAGAAAGAAAACAACTAAAAGGAAGCTAAGGGAAGAAGCTGCAAAGTCAAGAGCCATCATCCAAAAGTATGAAGAAGTCTGCTGATAGACAAAGGATGATGAGCTTCTTGAAGCTATATGGATTCTCCGGAAGGAGACTTGGCCCTATGTCTCTATCCACAATGGATGAGCATATAAGGGCGATCAAGCAGAAGATAAAGAGTGGTGAACTGATTGACTTGCACTCTCTTCCAAGTCAAGTCCCACCTGAAGTGGAGGTTAAGTTTAAACAACCTGAGACACCTCAATCCGGACCTCTAGCTGAGCCTCAGCAAGCTTCATCTTCTGATCCAAGCAGGGTCAAACTCCCTCTCCTTCTGAACCTGTGAGGGAGGAACACCAACTGAGAAAGACAAGGATGATCAACAAGGTGCTGCAGACCAGTCTTCTCAGTTAAAGTCATCAAAGAGGAAGAAGAGAATGGCTTCTAAACCAAAGTCAAAGAAGAAGAAGCCTAAGTCATCTACCTCTACACCTCAGGCTGAGTCAGATCAACCTGAGGAAGTGCATGATGAGGCAGCCCAATCAACTCCAATGCAAGTGGCTCCTCTGACAACTGAGACACCCATCTTGTCCTGGACTTACTCTACCAATCCAGAAAGATGGCATGTAATCAGAGATCAAGGTATTGAGAATGTCTACTCTTGGCAAGATATAATCAACTTACCTCTTCATGATCTCTTTGAGATGAGAAGATACTATGAAGGTCTTAATGATCCTGACCATCTAATGAAGAAAGGAATGGTCATGATTGTACTGAAGACCACCAACATCTGAAGATCTTCAAAGTGTTTTGTAGCATCAGCCTAGGGGGAGTTTGTAAGGATTCCTTAAGTCTGATGCAACCCAAAACATCCAATGTCTCTCTGCAACATGCACTAAGTACTGAAGTAAAGAATGCTTCGGAAGTTTTACACAATACACTAGAAATACTCTAAGTGTAAAATCTTCCGAAGCCAAGACCAATATCTTTCGAAGCCAAACATGAAGTCTTCCGAAGCCTCAGAGACAAAGTCTTCCAAAGCTTCAACCTATGAAGACAGATTTCTTCCGAAGACTTTTAGTATAAATACTTTATCTGATGTACTTTTCCTTAAGCTGGACACCTTTCCGCTGCATCTCTGTAAAGTCACCAACTTACATGAGTTGGTGAAAAGGTCCATGCTTTTGGTAACTGTACATTGAGGTCTTGAGTCTGTAACTTTCTACTTTATGTACTTTATCCTTTTTGTAGTATATAAGGATGTGAGCTATGGCATGTCATAGTCACAAGGTCAAAAGGCAGATATGCCTTTTGATCCTACAATTGATTTTGTTAGTGTCTAGTCAATTGTATCCAGCTGGCTTTCAAAGTATAGCCGGCTGTAGGTTGTAGTATAAGTATTCCAAGTTCTTGTATCTTTCTTTATGCTTTGTAACACTTGTAAAAGAACTTGAGAAAGCAATATACTGCCTCCTTGAAACCCAATTCTCTTGTTCTGTCTCTTTACTTTACTTGTGTTCTTAGTATCATCATATTGGTTAATCCAGTTCATTGTTTGATCAAAGTTTAGTTGTTCTCCTCATTGTGTTGTTGTGTTGTAATTTGTTCAAGCCCTTAACCGATCCTGCACTTTTGGAGTTGGATGGTGCAGCCTGTGCAATAGTGGTTTATATTGGTTCAACCTTCTTCTTTTTACCATGATGGTTTAGAACTTGAACTAGGACTCATGGTACTAAAATCCTTGGTTAAGAATTCAGTCTTCCTCACCTCAACCATCAAGATGAAAACTTGTTTTTGTTTGGGGTTGAAGGTGAGCTTCATCTGTTACACTTTCTTTGATATTCTTTTTGCAGTCGTGATCAAGTCCTTTCTTGCACACTTGGCCATCCCTGGTCTCTTCTTCTCTTCATAAATATAGTGACCTTCTTAGAATGAACCTCTTCACTCATTTCTAGTTCATCCTTCACTATATCCTCTTCCTCAGTTTCATCTTTATCTTCTTCTAGATAGGATCAATGGGACGCAGCTTATTTTCACAAGTCCCACACCTTGGTTCTCTAACTGATAGTAGAGTACGTGGAGGAGCTATTTATTTGATCTAAGTCCCTCCCTGTTCTGATAACAAACTTTTGCAAGAAAGGATGAAGATATAATATTCTTGAAGATTTCCTCTTCAAGAACACATTTTTCTCCCTTTGCTTTGCTAATCACAAGCTCAGCCTGACATTCAGTTAACTTGGTAACAAGATCTTTAATCTGAGTTCTATACTTAATATGCTCATGTTTATAGTAGAAATGGTTTTCTCTAAGTCGTCTATTTTAAGCTTATTATCATATTCTACTCTTTTAAAATTAGCTTTTAAAATGTTCAAGGACTCAAGATCATATCTTACTTCCATGTTGAAGGACCTTTACATGTTAATTTTAGCAATTCATTCAAGAGAGAAAAGATGTTCCAATACCTTTGATTCATCATGGTCTGCCATCAGGGCTTGGTTTGGGGAGACATATTCTACCTGAAAGCTCCAATCAAGTCCTCCTTCTTCAACAACAACTACAGCTTGCTGCTTTGGTTGGTTGGGCTTCTCAGTTCTTGGAGCTGCCTCAGTGTAGTTTGGCTAGACTATGTATGGCCACCATTTGTTCTTGATGCCTTACACTCCCGAGCAAAGTTGCCTATTTTATTATAGTTGTAACACTTTACTCTGCTCTTGTCTAGCCCAAATTTTACACTGGACACATTGCTTGGAAACTTCATCCCTCTCCGCTTATAGAACCTCTTGGCTCTATAAGTAAGAAGATCCATCTGCTGGACTATCTTTATGTACTCCAAATCATCTGGATGGATGTAGACCACGTCTTCAAGGGTGAAGAGACAGTTCTCAGAACTTTCATCTGAAGACACAAAGGCCTGAGAAGAGCTGGGCTCTTGGAATGGACTTCCTTGAGTATAGCTCTCTTTAGGTGTCTCTAGAAAGGTGATAAATGGACTTTTTGATGAGTTGTTAGGGTAGTAGATGACATGATGTTGTGGTTCTCTAGTATCCCTTTCCACCATATAAAAGGCAGAACTCTTTTGGGTGTTGGATGAGCTGGTAGAAGTATTTTGCATGTTCATCTCTATTTGGTAACCACTCAAGATACCATACAGCTCAGTGAGAGTGAGGGTAGAGACGTTCTCAGTTCTCTTGATGGCCACACAATAGTGTGTACATTGTCTGGGAAGAGGGAACATGAACTTCATCATAATATCCCTTTTCTCAAGTTTGACTCCAATATCCATTAGAGTGTCTACAATTTCAACATACCGAAAGTATTCTTGAGTCATAGTTTCACCTAATTTGTAGGTGAAGTTTTCAAACTGCTGCTTCATAATGTCTTTTTTTTCTCATTGAACAGTGATTCAAGATGGTGAGATCTTGTAATCAAAAGCGTGAGAAGCTCTAATACCAATGACAAGACCAGTTAACTGTTCACAACTGTGAACCTGTTATGAACCATTAACAAGTCCCGTAGTAATTACCCTAATAAAAACTTATTATACCTATCTATATGTAAAGCTAAAATGAAAATAAAATGGCAATAATGTTCCTATGATTAGACAATAATTTTCCAAGTCAAAAATAGTAAAAAGAGTTCATTACATAGATGGTCCTTGTGGTTTATCTAAAATTACAAGTTTGGATACTAAGGGTTTTTCATAACAGTTTGGGGTATTGTGTTTTAAATTTTGTAACAAATTAAGGTATTAAGACTAACATGCGTTAGTTTTTCTGTTAACTTTAAAGAAATTAACTAAAATGCCCTTAAAGGGACTACTTTTGTAATTCTGTATGTTTCTTTTATACAGAGACCAATAGTGTAGTTATATATTCAGGGACCAATAGTGTAATTATATATACCCAACATGACCACCAACCCACTACCTACCATCACTACCATTTACCCACAACATCACCATCATCACATCATCACCACCATCGCAATATCATCGTCGTCATCATCATCATCCATGGTCTTCCAAACATCCGCCTACCACAACAACCATTTGTCCTCCATCCTTTCCTCCCTCCCAACTCCGCTATCACCACCCGCCACCGCCGGCGCCACCCACCACCATCGCCTACCCCTAGCTTTAGCAACACCACATCTAACACTCAAAACCTAAACCTCTTTCAAAGTTAGCTTCTCAGAATCCTTAGAACCTACAACTTTCTCAAAACCCTAAAACCCAAATCGGGGATACATGATTTTAGGGCATATAAATAGATATTTGAACCCAAGGTTAGAAACAGCATCAATGGTCGTTCGATGGAGATGAAGCAGCGATGGTGGTGATTGGTTGCATGGTTGGTCGTCGATGGTGGTGAAGATGAAGATGGCGTTGTGGTGCGGTTGTTGTTTCATTTCAAGAGCTAAAGTTGATGGCGGTGGTGGGCGATGGTGGCCGTGCTGGTGGTGGGCGGCCATGGTGGCTAGAACTGAAGGTGAAATTATATATATATATATATATATATATATATATATGTGTGTGTGTGTGTATGTATGTAGGTGTATATATATTAAGTTACACAAATAATCTTTTATTTATATTAATAGTTGAAAAGACAAAAATGCCCTTAGATTTAATGAAAAAATTAATGTCTGTTAGTGTTAATATCTTAACTCGTTACAAATTGAAAACACAATACCCTAACCTGTTAAAAAAAACTCTTAGTACCCAAACATGTTATTTTCGATAAACCACAAGAACCATTTATGTAATTAACTCTAGTGAAAATGTCTTCACCTGCATTTGCTTGATTTGTACTTGCGTCTTGACTTTTTTCATTTGCACTTGGTCATATACTCGTTCGGAATATTAATTTATTACTCGTACGAGATTTGGCTTCAACCGAAATTGAAATAACTAAAATTTCACATTTTAATGTGAAATATTAATTCACTTGCATAGTCATCTATTGTTCATCCGCATCAAATAAATTTTGCATCAGCATCTACCAAAGTTGGCTAAGTATCACGCGAACCAATCATAAACAAAATTAGTGGCCCTTTGTAATTTTATGATTGGTGTTTGCATCAAATCCTTAAGTAAAATTCTTTTGAATTTATGCTTGCATACGTGAACCACATTTGAGTATCATCATGCATACATACGTATACATGCATGATTAAATGATCCTACAATACTTAAGATGGGTGGCCATCTTCAAATATGTGATTAGACGATGAATTAAAATCACCATGAAACCATCAAATCAAATACATGTTTCTTTCATCCGTATTTCATATTGAACAAATATGATGAACCAAAAATAGTTAAGATTACTGGCCATATGAATATTAGTCATTGGTTATTCAATTAGTTCAGTGATTCATGTTTCTGTATTGAACGTAAACCATCCACATTACACAAATCATCAATCGCATTGCAATCAACATTCATCCGTACCAAGACAAACACCACTAATTATTCAATCGCATTACAGTAATACATTTCCATCCGCATCGGTTCAATCACATTAAAACATAAGTCACCCGCATTGCTCCATAAGTCACCTGCATTGCAATTTATACTAGGCTAATTTTTGAATAATTCAACTGCATTGAAACATTATTTAATTGCATTAGTTCGCATGACTTTCGCATTGAGATATAACTCATCCACATCTTAACATGATTCAATCGCATTGGTTCCCATGTCATCTGCATCACAAGTAATTCACTCGCATCAACTTAACCAAAATAGATGATTAAAAACTAAATGAGATGATGATGAGACTTTGACCGTGAGATGAGTTTGACATTTTGACTATTGGTTCATAGTTTTTGGCAAATGTCACATTTAACAAACTCAACAATACCTTTATCTAGTGGTGCACGTGGAAATTTTGTTAAAATAGAACTATTTTATTATTCGTGTAACTAAAGCTCAATAATATTACTTACATGTTTTTGCTGTGTTTGCTTGACATTCAATTGTCACCACCGGGTCCTTTTGTTGGGGTATGACATTTGAATACCAAGAGTTTTCCAATTTGTTAATAGTCTCAAGTTTTCAAATGTACATTTTTTTTTTGCGAAAATTCCTTTTAGTCCAATTATGTCATGAACACTATCTAACTAGTCTAATTACTCATTCAATCATACTCGACTAACAGTATCAGAACTAACGAAGATGATTTTTAACAGTAAAATCAACCAAAAGCTCTAGAACTTATATATTTTTCAAATCTACAAAGAATATTTAAAAAAAAGTTCACATGTCTAATGCTTTGTTAATCATTGATTACCCACCTTTGATACAAAACAAACACCACATGAATGACAATTAAAAGAAGTATTTAAAAATAAGAAAGAAATGGTTTTAAACTCTGAAAATGTGAAAAGTTCAAGTGAGCGAACTGTTATAGCATGAACTGCATTTAAACCCAAAAGTTTTTGCTTTTTAACTAATTGACTGTCACATGAAAGTTTTCGCACCCAAGCCCACAAAACAAAGTTTTCGCATATTTTAGAAGTTTAAAAGTCTTGGCAAATCTTGACTTTAGGTTTAAGTTTTCGCAAAATCCCTCACTGCGAAAACTATATGTGCGAAATTTCATTCTTCTTTTTGAAAACTTAAAACTTTTTTAAGTTCTTCTATTTTTGAACTTTTCATGCATGTATAATTGATCAGAAAATTTTCATTTTGAAAGTTATAATAAAAGCAAAAACAAAGCAAAATAAAATTATTTTGTTTGTATAATTCAAATTTAAAAGTTTTCAAACAATCAAAAACTAAAAAAAAACAACTATCTAACTTAACTTTTGGTGAAATCTTTATATTATGAGATCATATTTTACAAAAATAATTATTTACATAGTTTA